>CM063497.1:87456539-87499039 GCA_032207245.1 Pardosa pseudoannulata | reverse complement strand
ACTCTTCTTTTAGTGAATAGTCGTAAGGCACGTTCTTCTGCGTTCTTCATTGCTTTCCTTTCCGAACGAAGCGGAAGCACTGTCAACTCCTAAGGGAAATTTTCTGTATCTTTATACTTCCTTTTCAGCTTTTGTATGACCGGACAATGGCTACGTTGATTACCAGGGGAAATGCTTCTGAATGGAGTCTCGTTACTGGATTCAATAATCGATACCGGATTTAATAGGTGATATATCGATGTTAAAGGGGACGGTAGACGTAAGAAAACGTCTTTAGAAATAACAAACTTTAGCGGCAACAAAATATTTTAATTCGGAGAAAAGATTTTAATTACTATGTTTCTATTAATACAAAAAAGGGATTTATATATTTCTTAAATAAAAATAACTTATTATAATTTATGGTATGTAGAAATTAATTAAATTTTAATCACATTTTTAATTGCGTAAAAATTATATATAAAAAAGTGATTTTTTGGTTTTGACATACATACTATAAAGAGGCAAATACGAGGATATAACAGAACTAGATATTAAATAACAGTGTGCAAACATATTTACAAAATTTCATAAAATTCAAAATTTATAAAAAACTTTTACTAATGTCCACCATTCTAATAATAATTATATATAAAAAAGTGATTTTTTGGTTTTGACATACATACTATAAAGAGGCAAATACGAGGATATAACAGAACTAGATATTAAATAACAGTGTGCAAAAATATTTACAAAATTTCATGAAATTCAAAATTTATAAAAACTCTTACTAATGTCCACCATCCTGTCAATTAGAAACAACATCAAAGATTTTTTAACTCTCTATGTTACTCTGTTGAAGATCTGGAATATTAATATAATACATGGATATATATTTTTTATTTAAAAAACTATTTTACTTACTACTTTTTCTCTCTGCTACAAATTTTTGAACAAAAATTGATTAATAATTAAATAAATTTTTTGAATTACAACTGATTCAAAAATTGAGCAGGAACTAGGTACTAATGGTTAACGGTTTCTTAAATAAAATTGAAAAATTATTTAAATCATTAAAAAAGACTTTAAAGAACATAACTTTACAAAAATATTTTTTTTTTAAATTTCAGATTTGTTTTTTAATAAACATAAAAAACAAAAATTGTTTAAAAACACTAGAAAATAAAATATCAATTAAAAAAGATCTCGAAAAAAATGTTTTATATAAAATACTTTCTTTCTTTACGAATATTGAGTATTCTTATAAGAAATATATCTTATATACTCAGTTTATTTTTAACATAATTTTAAACTATTTTTTAGACAAATTTCTATTCCTTTTATATGTTTTACATAACATTTCGTAACTTTCTGAATAATAGCTTCGACTGTAGAAAACTTTAAAGCAGAGAAGTTTATTATGGAATCCTATATTCACTCAGTTTACTTTAACATAATTTTAAGCTATTTTTTTAGACAAATTTCTATTCCTTTAATATGCTTTACATAACACTTCGTAACTTTCTGAATGATAATATCTTTGACTGTAGAATATATATTATACGATATTTTTGTTGCATAGAACTAAATTTTTACCACAGAGAAACAACTAAAATATTTTCTTCTAAGAACTGAACTTAGAAAAATTCATGTGTATGGAAACTCATACCTTAGTTTTCTCATAATACAATTGCACATTTACATTAGTAAATCAATCATTCCAAAGCTTTGAATTTTTATGCGTTATGATATGGGATAGAAAAATTTTAGTTGAGCTTGTTTCACGTATTTTTATTTCTGTGGAAAGAATAATACATTTTCTGATAGGAAATATATATATTTCTTATTTTAATAGAGTTTTACAAATTCTCAAATATTTATTATTATAAATTTAATCAGATTAAAACGATGGAAGTACACGAAAAAGAAATTATATTGAATTATAATACTTATTCTCTTGAAAAAATGTCATTTAATTTTTAAACTGTATATTGCTCGTTTAAGTATAAAGAATTTCTTTTTATTTTTGGTCAGATTCTGTCATTTTTAAGTTCTTTAGTTTCAAATTAAATTGTTCTATTTTTGCAATATGAAATCTAATGGCCGAACGATGGCCGAATGGTTAGGGTGCTGGCCATCGGAACAGGAGTTCGTGGGTTCGAATCCCCCATTGGCATGGATGTTCATAGCCGTTCGGAGTTGGCTTTAAGCAGTAGGTCCCGGTCTCATTAGCCCTCGTGTTGCAGAAAGTAGACCGTAGCGCTCCTAACCAAACCGAACCGAAATCTAATGATCCCGGGATCTACTGTTTAAAAATGATTTATATTATTATTAATACAGTTTTACAAATTTTCAAATATATATTTTCCTAAATTTAATCAGATTTCAACGATGGAAGTACACGAAAATGAAATTATATTGAATTATAATACTTATTCTCTTGAAAAAAATTTCATTTAATTTTTAAACTGTATATTGCTCGTTTAAGTATAAAGAAATTTTTTCTTTTTTATTTTTGGTCAGATTCTGTCATTTTTAAGTTCTTTTGTCATCTTTAATACATATAAAAAGACATATGAAATAAAGACTGTTTATTTGATAAGGCAAAGTAAAAAAACAAGGGAGAGAGAGAGAGAGAGATAGAGAGAGAGAGAGGGGGGGGATTTGAAGAGTTTCTTGATTAGTTTTCTTTGCTTTAGTTTCAAATGAAAATGTTCTATTTTTGCAATATGAAATCTAATGATCCCGGGATCTACTGTTTAAAAATGATTTATATTATTATTAATACAGTTTTACAAATTTTCAAATATATATTTTCATAAATTTAATCAAATTTTAACGATCGAAGTACACGAAAAAGAAATTATATTGAATTATAATACTTATTCTCTTGAAAAAAATTTCATTTAATTTTTAAACTGTATATTGCTCGTTTAAGTATAAAGAAATTTTTTCTTTTTTATTTTTGGTCAGATTCTGTCATTTTTAAGTTCTTTTGTCATCTTTAATACATATAAAAAGACATATGAAATAAAGACTGTTTATTTGATAAGGCAAAGTAAAAAAACAAGGGAGAGAGAGAGAGAGAGATAGAGAGAGAGAGAGGGAGAGAGGGAGAGAGAGGGAGATGGAGAGAGAGGGGGATTTGAAGAGTTTCTTGATTAGTTTTCTTTGCTTTAGTTTCAAATGAAAATGTTCTATTTTTGCAATATGAAATCTAATGATCTCGGGATCTACTGTTTAAAAATGATTTATATTATTATTAATACAGTTTTACAAGTTTTCAAATATATATTTTCATAAATTTAATCAGATTTTAACGATGGAAGTACACGAAAATGAAATTATATTGAATTATAATACTTATTCTCTTGAAAAAATTTCATTTAATTTTTAAACTGTATATTGTTCGTTTAAGTACACAGAAATTTTTTTATTTTTGGTCAGATTCTGTCATTTTTAAGTTCTTTTGTCATCTTTAATACATATAAAAAGACATGAAATATAGACTGTTTATTTGATAAGGCAAAGTAAAAAAACAAGAGAGAGAGAGAGAGAGAGAGAGGGAGAGAGGGAGAGAGAGGGAGATAGAGAGAGAGGGGGATTTGAAGAGTTTCTTGATTAGTTTTCTTTGCTTTAGTTTCAAATGAAAATGTTCTATTTTTGCAATATGAAATCTAATGATCCCGGGATCTACTGTTTAAAAATGATTTATATTATTATGAATACAGTTTTACAAATTTTCAAAGATATATTTTCATAAATTTAATCAGATTTTAACGATGGAAGTACACGAAAATGAAATTATATTGAATTATAATACTTATTCTCTTGAAAAAATTTCATTTAATTTTTAAAACTGTATATTGTTCGTTTAAGTACACAGAAATTTTTTTATTTTTGGTCAGATTCTGTCATTTTTAAGTTCTTTTGTCATCTTTAATACATATAAAAAGACATATGAAAATAGACTGTTTATTTGATAAGGCAAAGTAAAAAAAAGAGAGAGAGATGGAGAGAGAGAGAGGGAGAGAGAGAGAGAGAGATAGAGAGAGAGAGGGGGGGGATTTGAAGAGTTTCTTGATTAGTTTTCTTTGCTTTAGTTTCAAATGAAAATGTTCTATTTTTGCAATATGAAATCTAATGATCCCGGGATCTACTGTTTAAAAATGATTTATATTATTATTAATACAGTTTTACAAATTTTCAAATATATATTTTCATAAATTTAATCAGATTTTAACGATGGAAGTACACGAAAATGAAATTATATTGAATTATAATACCTATTCTCTTGAAAAAAATTTCATTTCATTTTTAAACTGTATATTCCTCGTTTAAGTATAAAGAAATTTTTTTTTTTTATTTTTGGTCAGATTCTGTCATTTTTAAGTTCTTTTGTCATCTTTAATACATATAAAAATACATATGAAATAAAGACTGTTTATTTGATAAGGCAAAGTAAAAAAAAGAGAGAGAGAGAGAGAGAGAGAGAGGGAGAGATGGAGAGAGAGGGAGATGGAGAGAGAGGGGGATTTGAAGAGTGTCTTGATTAGTTTTCTTTGCTTTAGTTTGAAATGAAAATGTTCTATTTTTGCAATATGAAATCTAATGATCCCGGGATCTACTGTTTAAAAATGATTTATATTATTATTAATACAGTTTTACAAATTTTCAAATATATATTTTCATAAATTTAATCAGATTTTAACGATGGAAGTACACGAAAATGAAATTATATTGAATTATAATACTTATTCTCTTGAAAAAATTTCATTTAATTTTTAAACTGTATATTGTTCGTTTAAGTACACAGAAATTTTTTTATTTTTGGTCAGATTCTGTCATTTTTAAGTTCTTTTGTCATCTTTAATACATATAAAAAGACATATGAAATAAAGACTGTTTATTTGATAAGGCAAAGTAAAAAAACAAGGGAGAGAGAGAGAGAGAGATAGAGAGAGAGAGAGGGGGGGGATTTGAAGAGTTTCTTGATTAGTTTTCTTTGCTTTAGTTTCAAATGAAAATGTTCTATTTTTGCAATATGAAATCTAATGATCTCGGGATCTACTGTTTAAAAATGATTTATATTATTATTAATACAGTTTTACAAGTTTTCAAATATATATTTTCATAAATTTAATCAGATTTTAACGATGGAAGTACACGAAAATGAAATTATATTGAATTATAATACTTATTCTCTTGAAAAAATTTCATTTAATTTTTAAACTGTATATTGTTCGTTTAAGTACACAGAAATTTTTTTATTTTTGGTCAGATTCTGTCATTTTTAAGTTCTTTTGTCATCTTTAATACATATAAAAATACATATGAAATATAGACTGTTTATTTGATAAGGCAAAGTAAAAAAACAAGGGAGAGAGAGATGGAGAGAGAGAGAGGGAGAGAGGGAGAGAGAGGGAGGGGGATTTGAAGAGTTTCTTGATTAGTTTTCTTTGCTTTAGTTTCAAATGAAAATGTTCTATTTTTGCAATATGAAATCTAATGATCTCGGGATCTACTGTTTAAAAATGATTTATATTATTATTAATACAGTTTTACAAGTTTTCAAATATATATTTTCATAAATTTAATCAGATTTTAACGATGGAAGTACACGAAAATGAAATTATATTGAATTATAATACTTATTCTCTTGAAAAAATTTCATTTAATTTTTAAACTGTATATTGTTCGTTTAAGTACACAGAAATTTTTTTATTTTTGGTCAGATTCTGTCATTTTTAAGTTCTTTTGTCATCTTTAATACATATAAAAAGACATGAAATATAGACTGTTTATTTGATAAGGCAAAGTAAAAAAACAAGGGAGAGAGAGAGAGAGAGATAGAGAGAGAGAGGGGGGGGATTTGAAGAGTTTCTTGATTAGTTTTCTTTGCTTTAGTTTCAAATGAAAATGTTCTATTTTTGCAATATGAAATCTAATGATCCCGGGATCTACTGTTTAAAAATGATTTATATTATTATGAATACAGTTTTACAAATTTTCAAAGATATATTTTCATAAATTTAATCAGATTTAACGATGGAAGTACACGAAAATGAAATTATATTGAATTATAACACTCATTCTCTTGAAAAAAATTTCATTTAATTTTTAAACTGTATATTCCGTTTAAGTATAAAGAAATTTTTTTTTATTTTTGGTCAGATTCTGTCATTTTTAAGTTCTTTTGTCATCTTTAATACATATAAAAAGACATGAAATATAGACTGTTTATTTGATAAGGCAAAGTAAAAAAACAAGGGAGAGAGAGAGAGAGAGATAGAGAGAGAGAGAGAGAGGGAGATGGAGAGAGAGGGGGATTTGAAGAGTGTCTTGATTAGTTTTCTTTGCTTTAGTTTTCAAATGAAAATGTTCTATTTTTGCAATATGAAATCTAATGATCTCGGGATCTACTGCTTAAAAATGATTTATATTATTATTAATACAGTTTTACAAATTTTCAAATATATATTTTCATAAATTTAATCAGATTTTAACGATGGAAGTACACGAAAATGAAATTATATTGAATTATAATACCTATTCTCTTGAAAAAAATTTCATTTAATTTTTAAACTGTATATTCCTAGTTTAAGTATAAAGAAATTTTTTTTTTTATTTTTGGTCAGATTCTGTCATTTTTAAGTTTTTTTGTCATCTTTAATACATATAAAAAACATATGAAATATAGACTGTTTATTTGATAAGGCAAAGTAAAAAAAAGAGAGAGAGAGAGAGAGAGAGAGGGAGAGAGAGGGAGATGGAGAGAGAGGGGGAATTGAAGAGTGTCTTGATTAGTTTTCTTTGCTTTAGTTTGAAATGAAAATGTTCTATTTTTGCAATATGAAATCTAATGATCCCGGGATCTACTGTTTAAAAATGATTTATATTATTATTAATACAGTTTTACAAATTTTCAAATATATATTTTCATAAATTTAATCAGATTTTAACGATGGAAGTACACGAAAATGAAATTATATTGAATTATAATACTTATTCTCTTGAAAAAAATTTCATTTAATTTTTAAACTGTATATTGCTCGTTTAAGTATAAAGAAATTTTTTTTTTTATTTTTGGTTCAGATTCTGTCATTTTTAAGTTCTTTTGTCATCTTTAATACATATAAAAAGACATATGAAATAAAGACTGTTTATTTGATAAGGCAAAGTAAAAAAACAAGGGAGAGAGAGAGAGAGAGAGAGAGAGAGAGAGAGAGAGAGACAGAGAGAGAGAGAGAGATAGAGAGAGAGAGGGGGGGGATTTGAAGAGTTTCTTGATTAGTTTTCTTTGCTTTAGTTTCAAATGAAAATGTTCTATTTTTGCAATATGAAATCTAATGATCCCGGGATCTACTGTTTAAAAATGATTTATATTATTATTAATACAGTTTTACAAATTTTCAAATATATATTTTCATAAATTTAATCAGATTTTAACGATGGAAGTACACAAAAATGAAATTATATTGAATTATAATACTCATTCTGTTGAAAAAATTCCATTTAATTCTGAAACTGTATATTGCTCTTTTTTCTATAAAGCAATTGTTTTTCATTTTTAATCAAGTTCTTCTGTCACCTTCAATACATATAAAAAGACATATATATAAACTGTTTATCTGTGTGCGCATAAAGAAGCTTAGCCAACTAGCTCAGTGGCCGAATGGTCAAAGCACGCGATTCAGAGATTGTGGGTTCGATGCTGGACATAGCAGTTTATCCAAAGTACGGATTTTTAAGTTAAAAAGGTTATTTATTGTTTCCTTATGTTCTTGAATATTCTAGATCTTTCTTTAATATGCAAATTAGTTATTTCTCGAATATTCTTTTCGGGTATAAAAGCTGATACCCACTAGTTGTAGACAACTTCCCAATCTTGTAAAGTTGCGAGTTGCTACTTAGCTTTTATAAATTCTTCTGTTAAGTTAAAAGGTGTGTTCATTCGAATCTTCGTGACATGTGTACCGATGCTCTTTCCTACAATGGTCAGCACGTGCATACATAGCTGTGGAATACATTTCCAAGAAGAATTTAGGTGCAGCTGTTGACTTCGAGTTTTAGTGCGGACCCCTGCGGAGAAGTTATAGGTCACGGAGTGGCACAAGTGTAACGGTTAAGCCCAGACAGGGATGTAGCCTTGAGATATGAGGGCAGGGATAAGAAATAATGTCAGCTTTCTCAAAAGGGGTTTGTTTATCTAGCCCGTCTACACGCCCGAAAGGAGTGAAAATGTGAAAAAATTTAGCCTACAAGTGATTGGCAAAAATAGGGAATATAAACCAAGGTGATGAGTTGGGAGAGGGAAAAAAAATAAGTCGAAGTCGGGATTCAAGAGAGGCTGGACAACGAAACCCCGTGCCTGAACTCTCGCACCGACGTCAGCCGGATGACAGAACCAGCATGCTCCCCTGTAATTATTTTTGCTCTTCATTTCTTTTGAGGAAATATATAAAACAGCACTAAATCTAAGTAGATACGAAATAAATAAATAAAACAAAGCAAATAAAATAAAATAAAATAAAAATAAATATCAATTTATAAAATATAAAAACATATTTTAATTAAAATTTAATCTTTATTTAGTTTACCAATATCTGTAAATAATTAGTGTACATGATAAAAGTTTGAGTTCAAATATAAGGTATTATATATTTACTGTGTGTCCCCTTTAAAAATGAACACTGGAGTTTGTGTTGTAACTACATTACAACAATATGATGGTGCAAAACGCAAAAAAAATAAATAAATAAATAAATAAAAATAAAAATAAATAAAAATAAAAAAATAAAATAAAATAAGAGAGATTTGAAGATTATCTTGATTACTTTGATTTGCTTTAGTTTCAAAGGAAAATGTTCTTTTTTGCAATATAAAACCTAATAAGCCCGGGATAAACTCTTTAAAGGTGATTTCAAACGTATATGTCATTACCTTAAATTAAGCGTATATCTTCACTATTATCTTGTTTACCGAAATTTTCAGGTATGATAATCTTGAATAACGCAAATTCCCACAGAAAATTTTCTAATTTATAATATCTACAAAACTTGTTAATTTATGGGAACGTGCAGAAAATAAACTTAATGCTAGACACATAACATTTAACTATGAGTTTCAAATTTTGTATTCGGGTAAGTATGAACCGGTCGATAAGCACATTTATATTACAAGATAACTAATTAAACTGGAACTTAACAGCTGAAAGAGGAATCACACAACCCATAGTGATTGAGCAATCCCTCTTCGAATGTAGTATAATAATTGCGTACGTGCTGCCGAAATCCTGGAAAAGTACCGAAGGTCTATTAAGACGAAAGGGGAGGTTGCTAGCAAGGAAACATTGGAATATTAAGTTCGATTCTAATGAATATGATTAGATTTCAAAAGTTTAGAATGAATGCTTTAAAATTATTGATGTACTTCAGAATCAAATATACTTCTTAATCTATAATTTGGCTAGAAACTGCAAAAGCGGAATTGCATCAGATTTAAAGTAAGTGATAGTATTATACTCTGACAGTTGAAAATTGTAGTTTATATAATCTGATTTTGTCTGACAATTAACATAGTAAATCATAACCATTTCATTAAGGTCAATAGGCCATTATAAACTGAAAAAAAAGTAGAAATATCTAACATCGAATGTCAATTTCAATTATAGAATTCATTAATTTTAGGCTGAAACAAATAAAACAGCACAATTACATAAAAAAACCAAAATTGTACTAGTTTTAAATTAAATCATATTGTTATTTTAAACTAGTTGAAAATAACAACTTTTGTAATATGATTTTGTTTTACGATCCACATATTAAGCGTAATAGTTTCATAAAGATCAATATGCCATTACAAAATATAAAAAGTAGAAATATCTAAATCGAAAATCAATTTTAATTATTAAATTCATTAATTATTTGGCTGAAATGAATAAAACAGCACTATTACATAAAAAAAAACGAAAATTGTATCTGATTTAAATTGATTGATAGTGTTCTTCTAAACTAGTTGAAAATAGTAATTTATGTAATATGATTTTGTCTTACAATTAACATAGTAAAGCGTAACATAAAGATCAATATGCCACTATAAACTATAAAAAGTAGGAATATCTAAAATCGAAAGTCAATTTCAATTATGGAATTCATTAATTGTTTGTTTGAAATTTATAAAACAGTACTATTACACAAAAAAACCCAAAATTACATTAGGATTAAAGAAAGTGATAGTGTTAGTCTAAACTAGTTGAAAATATCAATTTATGTAATGTGATTTTGTCTTACTATCAACACAGTAAATCGTAACAGTTTCATAAAGATCACTACACCATTATAAACTATAAAAAGTAGAAATATAGAAAATCGAAAGTCAATTTTACTTATTGAATTCATTAATTATTTGGCTGAAATGAATAAAACAGCACTATTACATAAAAAACGAAATTGTATTAAAGTAAATGATAGTGTTAGTCTAAACTAGTTGAAAACAGCAATTAATGTAATATGATTTTGTTTTATGATCAACATAGTAAAGCTTAACAGTTTCATAGCGATCAATATACCCTTATAAACTGTAAAAAGTATAAATATCTAAAATCGAAAGTCAATTTCAATTATTGAATTCATTAATTATTTTGCTAAAATGAATAAAACAGCACTATTACATAAAAAACGAAATTGTATTAGATTTAAAATAAGTCATAGTGTTATTCTCTAACAGTTGAAAATAGCAGTTTATATAATCCTATTTTGTCTTATGATTCACATAGTTAAGCGTAACCGTTTCATAAAGATCAATTTGCCATTATAAACTATAAAAAGTATAAATATCTAAAATCGAAAGTCAATTTCAATTATTGAATTCATTAATTATTTTGCTAAAATGAATAAAACAGCACTATTACATAAAAAACGAAATTGTATTAGATTTAAATAGATTGATATGTTTGATAGTGTTATTCTAAACTAGTTGAAAATAGGAATTTATGTAATATGATTCTGTTTTATGATCAGCATAGTAAAGCGTAACCGTTCCATAAAAATCAATATGCTATTATAAAATATAGAAAGTAGAAGTATCTAAAATCGAAAGTCAATTTCAATTATTGAATTCATTAATTATTTGGCTGAAATGAATAAAACAGAACAATTACATAAAAAACACAAAATTGTACTAGTTTTAAAGTAAATCATATTGTTATTTTAAACTAGTTAAAATAACAACATTTGTAATATGATTTTGTTTTAAGATCAACATAGTGTTATTCTAAACTAGTTGAAAATAGCAATTTAGGAAATATGATTTTGTCTTACAATTAACATAGTAAAGCGTAACATAAAGATCAATATGCCACTATAAACTATAAAAAGTAGGAATATCTAAAATCGAAAGTCAATTTCAATTATGGAATTCATTAATTGTTTGTTTGAAATTTATAAAACAGTACTATTACACAAAAAAACCCAAAATTACATTAGGATTAAAGAAAGTGATAGTGTTAGTCTAAACTAGTTGAAAATATCAATTTATGTAATGTGATTTTGTCTTACTATCAACACAGTAAATCGTAACAGTTTCATAAAGATCACTACACCATTATAAACTATAAAAAGTAGAAATATAGAAAATCGAAAGTCAATTTTACTTATTGAATTCATTAATTATTTGGCTGAAATGAATAAAACAGCAATATTACATAAAAAAATGAAATTGTATTAATTAAAGGTCACCAAAATAAAATAGGAATTTATGTAATTTGTTTATAAATTTATCTATGAATTGTAAATGTAAAATACAAGTTTTCTTTAATACCTTAGAATTTGCCTTAGAGGATATAAAATTAGTAGTGGTTTAACTGACTAATTTTGTAAAAGCTTGAACATTATGCCTTTTAAATTAACTATATCGTAAGAACAATAAATGATAATCCTTAAACTGATATAATAAATAAAAATAACAGCTTATAAGTGTTTTTTTGTATAGATAATTTATTTGGGGTCATAATAAGATAAATTGAATTACTGACTTCTCAGTACAGAAAGTTTAAATGCATATATTTCAAAAGAAAAAGATAAACATAGAACTATCATCTGTTATAAATATAAAATATAAAAAACATAATATATATAGATATATATATATATATATATATATTTATGTATATAATATATAAATATATATTAATATATATATATATATATATATATATAATAATATATATATATATATATAAAAATATATATATATATATATAAATATATATATATATATATATATATGTGTGATGTGTGTGTGTGTGTGTGTGTGTGTGTATAAAATTAAAAAATCATCCATGTACCAAAAAGTTTTTTTTTTAATTGCAGAAGCTCTGATTCTACATCATTGGCTTCCATACATCACAGATATATGATTGGACGTAAGTAATATGAACAGATAAAGTAAAGTACTCCAAAAAGTAAAGTTAAAAAAAAGATCTTTAATATTTTTTGCTACGAAACCACTGTCCGCTAAAGGGTTGAAGTAAATGATAGTGTTAGTCTAAACTAGTTGAAAACAGCAATTAATGTAATATGATTTTGTTTTATGATCAACATAGTAAAGCTTAACAGTTTCATAGCGATCAATATACCCTTATAAACTGTAAAAAGTATAAATATCTAAAATCGAAAGTCAATTTCAATTATTGAATTCATTAATTATTTTGCTAAAATGAATAAAACAGCACTATTACATAAAAAACGAAATTGTATTAGATTTAAAGTAAGTGATAGTGTTATTCTCTAACAGTTGAAAATAGCAGTTCATATAATCCTATTTTGTCTTGTGATTCACATAGTGAAGCGTAACCGTTTCATAAAGATCAATTTTGCCATTATAAACTATAAAAAGTAGAAATACCTAAAATCGAAAGTCAATTTCAATTATTGAATTCATTAACTATTTTGCTAAATGAATAAATAGCACTATTACATAAAAAAAATGAAATTGCAGTAGATTTAAAGTAAGTGATAGTGTTATTCTCTAACAGTTGAAAATAGCAGTTTATATAATCCTATTTTGTTTTATGATTCCCATAGTGAAGCGTAACCGTTTCATAAAGATCAATATACCCTTATAAACTGTAAAAAGTATAAATATCTAAAATCGAAAGTCAATTTCAATTATTGAATTCATTAATTATTTTGCTAAAATGAATAAAACAGCACTATTACATAAAAAACGAAATTGTATTAGATTTAAATAGATTGATATGTTTGATAGTGTTATTCTAAACTAGTTGAAAATAGGAATTTATGTAATATGATTCTGTTTTATGATCAGCATAGTAAAGCGTAACCGTTCCATAAAAATCAATATGCTATTATAAACTATAAAAAGAAGAAGTATCTAAAATCGAAAGTCAATTTCACTTACTGAATTCATTAATTATTTGCTTGAAATGAATAAAACACACACAAAAAAACGAAATTGTATTAGACTTAAAGTAAGTGATTGTGTTATTCTAAACTAGTTGAAAAAAGCAATTTATATAATGTCATTTTGTTTTACGATCAACATAGTAAATCGGGACAGGCTCATAAAGATTAATATGACACACTGAACTATAAAAAACAGAAATACCTGGTCGAAAGTCAGTGTTAAATATTGAAATCATCAATTATTTTTGCTCTACATTTCTTTGGCTGACATACATAAAACAGCATTAAAACTAAGTAGATATGCAAAACATAAATAAATAAAACAAATAGAAGAAAAAAAATTAATAAATATCAATTTTTAAAATATATATCCATATTTTAATTAAAATTTAATCTTTATTTACTTTATCAATTCATCTGCTCATCCATTGAATATTTTACAAAGCTGAAAAGACGTTCTAGTCTGTCTTGTTTTTCAGTTTTCATCATTCGTAATATTGACCAGTTCGCCTATGAGTTTAGGAGAGACTCAATCCAGACAAATACTTCCGTAGGTGCGCACCTGATTGTGTGCCTCAATTTGTTTAGTTGTTCGTAATAAATCGTTAAGTAATGATTTAATGATATTTACTTCAAATTCAAGGCAGGTTAAAGTAAACTGAATAAATACAAGTTGTTTATGATTACACTTCCCTGATTTAAATATATCTCCAGACTTATGCCTTGTTATACAATGAAGTGGAATCTATGATTATAGGAGAATCTCAAACCAAACAACTACCTACTTCCGTAGGTGCGCACCTGATTGTGTGCCTCAATTTTTTTAGTTGTTCGTAATAAAACTTAAGTAATGATTTAAATAACAATATTTTCATCAAATTCAAGTCAAGTTAAAATAAACTGAGTAAATACAAATTCTCCATTTTTTCACTTCCCTGATTTAAAGTTGTATTCATTCTAAGCTATTGTGAAGTTCCAGACTTATACCTTGTAATACAATAGAGTGCAACCTATGAGTATAGGAGAAGCTCAAGCCAATCAACTACCTCCGTAGGTGCTCCCCTGATTGTATGCATCAACATGTTTCATTGTTCGTAATAAAACTTAAGTAAGGATTTAAACAATAATATTTTTATTAAATTCAAGGCAAGTTAAAGAGTAAACTGAGTAAATACAAGTTGTCTATGATTACAGCTCCCGATTTAAAGTTGTCTACATTCGAAGCCATTTTGGAATTCCAGACTTATGCCTTGTTATAAAATGTAGTGGAACCTATGAGTTTAGGAGAGAATCAAGCCAAACAACTACCACCGTAGGTGCGCACCTGCTTGGATGCATCAGCTTATTTAGTTGTTCGTAATAAAACTGAAGTAATGATTTAAATAATAATATTTTCATCAAATTCAAGGCAAGTTAAAGTAAACTGAATAAATGCAAGTTTTAGATGATTGCACTTCCCTTATTTAAAGTTGTCTACATCCGAAGCTTTTGTGGAGTTTCAGACTAATGCCTCATAATACAACGGAAAACTTGTTACAGGGGAGGAGATTAGCTGTTCTACGGTCTTTATTTTCAGGCAGGTGGACTTTCGTAACAATGTAGTGAAGTCATAAAGTCTAGAGTTGTGACACCATTGCATAATAGCTGTCACGCTCCTCATAGCTAGCCGATACAATTTAATATTGAGGCATAACGATAACCCTCCTAACTTCCCCGGAAAACGAATGATGTTATGCTGATCCGACTTCATTTTGGGGAGCTTTAAAAACGGGAGCAAGCCAGCTCACGGAGCTTGTTCTCAATTAATTTTTTTTGTTTGAATTGTTTTTTTAACTCCTCTACTCTTTTAAACTAGCACTTTTGTGCTTTTTCTTATTTCAATTTAAACAAAAATTATTAAAATTTAAAAATTTTTTCATAAAACTTTGTCACTGTATTGCATTTAGCAATATTATTTCCCCTATAATTTACTGTTTTTACTTTAAGGGCCTTTTATTAAATTATAAATTTTTATCATATTTAAAACCTGCATTTCTTAATACTTGTTTTTTGTAATGTTTATAGAAGGACAATGTTGAAGTTCACGCCGATAGGTGGCGTTATTGTTATGATCAATGCCTACCTTAAAGACCAACGAACTAAACTTCTGGATGCTCTTCGTGAGTTTGTGGAAGCCCCTCAGGCTGTAAGAAATTATGGTTGCTCTACCCTCCTGTCTTCCAAAATAACAGAAAAGAGACTTCTAAAATATGCAAATTTTCAGTACCATTAAAATAAATCTAGAATGTTCTGTAACATTATAAAAGAATGTGTTAAAACTGCGAGCGGTAGTTGTTGTTCGAGTACGAGATAGGTAGCTTGGCATTTCATAAACGGTGTTATCTCTTAACTTGACTGTTCATATTGTTTACAACCAGTGCTTGCATTCGTGACAATATGAAAGACAGCACTTCCCGATATGCATATTTCTCTACAAACTGTGGTCATTTGTGTAAAATGCTATCTTACTATTTCAAATGTTAGCTGAAAATGATACCCGTCATGTTGTAATATTTTTTTTACTAGAGTAAATTTTGGATAAATGTGTAATTAATCAAAAACGCCGTCTCGAGATAAAATTTTAAGCTAGTTTTTCAGACAAATTTCTATTTCTTTAGTATGTTTTTCATTACATTTCATAATTTTCTGATTAGTAACTTCGACTGCAGACAACATTAAAGCCGGAAAGTTTATTATGGAATCCTATATTTATTCAGTTTATTTTAACATAATTTTAAGCTATTTTTTAGACAAATTTCTATTCCTTTCATATGTTTTACATAACATTTCGTAACTTTCTGAATAATAGCTTTGACTGTAGAAAACTTTAAAGCAGAGAAGTTTATTATGGAATCCTATATTTACTCAGTTTACTTTAACATAATTTTAAGCTACTTCATTTAGACAAATTTCTATTCCTTTAATATGCTTTACATAACATTTCGTAGCTTTCTGCATAATAGCTTTGACTGTAGAAAACTTTAAAGCAGAGAAGTTTATTATGGAATCCTATATTTACTCAGTTTACTTTAACATAATTTTAAGCTACTTCATTTAGACAAATTTCTATTCCTTTATAAGGTTTTATATATCATTTCAAAACTTTCTAAGTAAAAGCTTCGATTGTAGAAAATTTTAACGGATGGGAGTTTATTATGGAATCCTATATTTACTCAGTTTACTTTAACATAATATTAAGCTATTTTTAGACAAATTTCTATTCATTTATTATATTTTACATAACATTTCATAACTATCTGAATAAAAGATTCGACGGTAAATAACTTTAAAGCAGAGAAGTTTATTATGGAATCTTTATTTACTCAGTTTACTTTAATATAATTTTAAGCTATTTTTTAGACAAATTTCTATTCCTTTAATATGCTTTACATAACATTTCGTAGCTTTCTGCATAATAGCTTTGACTGTAGAAAACTTTAAAGCAGAGAAGTTTATTATGGAATCTTTATTTACTCAGTTTACTTTAATATAATTTTAAGCTATTTTTTAGACAAATTTCTATTCCTTTAATATGCTTTACATAACATTTCGTAGCTTTCTGCATAATAGCTTTGACTGTAGAAAACTTTAAAGCAGAGAAGTTTATTATGGAATTCTATATTTACTCAGTTTACTTTAACATAATTTTAAGCTTTTTTTTAGACAAATTTCTATTCCTTTATTATATTTTACATAACATTTCAAAACTTTCTAAGTAAAAGCTTCGATTGTAGAAAATTTTAACGGATGGGAGTTTATTATGGAATCCTATATTTACTCAGTTTACTTTAACATAATTTTAAGCTATTTTGTAGACTAATTTATATTCCTTTCATATGTTTTACATAACATTTCGTAACTTTCTGAATAATAGCTTTGACTGTAGAAAACTTTAAAGCAGAGAAGTTTATTATGGAATCCTATATTTACTCAGTTTACTTTAACATAATTTTAAGCTACTTCATTTAGACAAATTTCTATTCCTTTATAAGGTTTTATATATCATTTCAAAACTTTCTAAGTAAAAGCTTCGATTGTAGAAAATTTTAACGGATGGGAGTTTATTATGGAATCCTATATTTACTCAGTTTACTTTAACATAATATTAAGCTTTTTTTTAGACAAATTTCTATTCATTTATTATATTTTACATAACATTTCATAACTATCTGAATAAAGCTTCGACTGTAAACAACTTTAAAGCAGGGAAGTTTATTATGGAATCCTATATTTACTCAGTTTACTTTAACATAATTTTGAGATATTTTTTTAGACAAATTTCTATTCCTTTAATATGTTTTACATAACATTTCGTAACGTTCTGAATAATAATAGCTTTGACTGTAGAAAACTTTAAAGCAGAGAAGTTTATTATGGAATTCTATATTTACTCAGTTTACTTTAACATAATTTTAAGCTTTTTTTTAGACACATTTCTATTCATTTATTATATTTTACATAACATTTCATAACTATCTGAATAATAATAGCTTTGACTGTAGAAAACTTTAAAGCAGAGAAGTTTATTATGGAATCCTATATTTACTCAGTTTACTTTCACATGCCTTGGCTTTGATGAACTTATGGCATTACGGTTTTTTTAAACGAATCAAGCCTATTTTTAACCAATGATACTTTAGAATGATGGCCGAACGCTGGCCGATTGGTTAGGGTGCTGATCATCGGTACCGGAGTTCATGGGTTCGAATCCCACTATGGCATGGATGTTCGTAGCCGTTCAGAATCGGCTTTAAGCAGTAGGTCCCGGTCTCATTAGCCCTCGTGTGCAAAACAGTAGACCGTAGCTCTCCAAACCAAACCAAACCTTTAGAATGATCACTATGTAGAATTAATGTATATCTGCGATTTCAGATTATGGTAATATTATTTACACTTTTTATTCCCAGGGGAGATATTTATCAAGAAAAATATAAAATTAAAAGCAATATTGCTGGTTATACAGTGACTCTATACATACATTTTTAAAAAATTTTATCTAAAAAGATTCATATGAAAGTAAATTTTTTTCACTGAGTAAATAGTTTAAAAAACACATATTTATATATTATATTGAATTCTTTATTAAACTGGTATTTTTAATTTTTTTCAAACACACCCAAATTTTTTCAAGTTTTAGATAATATGTGTTGGATTTAGACTTTAGAATCAAATGTGAATATTGGATCCGAATTATGAATGTTCTGATGTGTAAGCACAGGTGAATACTTTTAAAGCACTTAAAATATGTTTAAGAGATTCAGAAGAATTTTTCTGTATTTCTCTCCCATTTAACAAAGTTTAGAAATTCAAAATTTTAAGACAAGTTTTATGGTATGTATTCTTAATTTTAGTAATTCGTTTACAAATCAGTACTGTTCAATTTTACATGAATGCTTAAAAGCATTGTAATGGAAATCACACTACTATTATCCCACTCTTTTTAAAAGGAACGATTCAAATAAAT
Organism: Pardosa pseudoannulata; assembly: GCA_032207245.1. Lineage (NCBI taxonomy): Eukaryota > Metazoa > Arthropoda > Arachnida > Araneae > Lycosidae > Pardosa > Pardosa pseudoannulata. The sequence continues at coordinate 87,480,130 of CM063497.1, read as the reverse complement.
TTTTATTTCTAACAGAAGTTTGTTCAATCAATAATTTAATTTTACATTGAACGAAATGTATTTTCCACTCAGACAATGTTTTATGAATCGTGATAAGTCAATAAATTTTACTTGCATTGGATTGACATTTTAACCGTTTCTATAGTACTACGTTTAAAAAACAATATTTATGTCAATAATTGCAGTTACGTCGTAAATATTTCTGTTGTCATATGCTTTCCCTGTTTATCGTAAATCAATATTTCTTCTCTGATATGATGGTGCTTTTACAATTTCAATAGTTCCTTTAGATTGCACTCACAAATAAATTTTTGAAATATCTTAGTGGAAAAAGATTAAATTGCTCAATAGAATAAAAAGACTATTTTCATTTCGAAATGGATTTTAGTGGATCACAAAGAATGTTACACACACATGTATATACACAGATATAGGCATACCAGAGTTTCTTAACACAATCAATCAAAGAGTCAAGCTCCAAACAGAACCCATTTGGCCGTCAGACTTCTAGGCTTACTCCGGTAGTGGTGGGGAGATCTCAAGTACTGGGTCACTACACTAAGTAGTCGGCCCTTCGAAGAACCCGGAGCGCGCCCGTCGCGCCACAGGCGCCAACATTGGGCTAACGCAGCAGAGTTGCTGTGGAAGGTTTCGAGTAAAGCATAAAAAGGTTGGTACCAGAAAAAGAAACCCACAGAAAAGACAATAAAAAGGTATATTTTTGATGAGTTGGGTGATGTATAGTGGAAATACGCGCTATGTCCCTAACCCGATATTTTAATATGTTTAAATTAAATTTGACTTTTCGCCACTTAAGTTTAAATCTTAAAGTTAAAAAAAAAGAAACACAATAGGCATTAAAAAGACAGGAGAAGTTATTATGGAATTAATTGCATTTATTAAAACAAGACATTAAATTGAAATTATGAACATTAACAATTATAAAAATTAAATTTTTAAAATAAGAAAGGAGAAAAAAATTAGAAAATGTTACTTATAGTGACAATGAAAACGAAAATTATGGAGGACGCAATTCCCGGTTTCTTTTCTTTTCAGGGCGTCGAATGTTCTCTTCCTCCATTCTAGTTGATGGCATGTCAACCGCAAGTCTGCAAGCAGTGTTGCCAACATTCACAGGCAAAATTATAGATTCTAGGTCCTAAAATTATGGCATTGGCTTATAAATTATCGTACATTTTTTTAATTAGTTCAAAATAGTGTTAATAGAGGGCGCTTGTACGATATATTATTTAATCAATTGAATCTTAATATCAGATAGATTTTAAAATTGTGGAAAAACATAGAAATGGCAGAATTCTTATTATTTACCATTATGCAACTTTGTAACCGATTATTTAATAATCGGTTTAATTACTAAAAATACCATATTTTAGTGAAAACTGCAATAGAATAAGTAAATTGCAAAACTACTTCTAATTATCCATAATTATGTAATAATTAAAAAAAATCTTCAGTATAATCGTGAATATTCAGTAATTTTGCATTTAACAATTTTGTGTTTTGTGTATTTAAGTATAAGAGTGATTTAAATAATTTTAAATAACTAACAGATTAAAACACTGGTCATAGCCATTTTTAAAATTCTTTATTTTATATTAGTTTCAAATAATATCAAGCATTAGTACCTACGTCATATTCAATTTCACAAATATACATTTTTTTTTTATTTATAATGAGGAATTTTCACGTTTTCTAATTTTGATTTTAAACGATAGAAGACAAAAAAGTAAGCAGGACAGTAGCTATTTTTCTTTCATTTGGGGGCCTAATGACTGATTTCTAATGGGTTTTATAGCGGACTCTTTAACGTCTCTCAAAAACGATACTTTTTCTCCGCCGAGTTTGTGACGTCATCGTTCATGTAAACACCGAGCGCCTATGCTGTTTACATGTTAAAAGTCGACTTTTAAATTTGTTTTTGTGTAAAGTATCGCATATAATAGAAATTTTTTTGTTATGTCTGGCATTAAAAAATCATACTCTAAATATTGTATTGTGCCACTCTGTAAAAATACAACAACTAATTGCAATGAGAAGATACTTTTCAGCGTCCCGAAAGACCCACATACACTTAAAATCTGGACAACTGAGATGAAAAGGGAGGAGAAATTAAACCTCAAATTATCATATAAATCATCTCTATGGGTTTGTGAAGACCATTTTTTGGTAAATAAATGCTTGCATTTGTTTAAATATTACTAATTTAGAACAATTAAAGTATATAAAATACATCTATACCTTTAAAAGGATTGTTGATTAACCACAGTTATGTATTTTCAATGTATTATAAATATTTTCTTCAGAGATGCATACTTTCTTGTGTATCAAATGTAACAGTGATATTTTTCGATTAAACTGGTGACTAATTTGAAAAAAAGTGTAATATTTTTAAAATACTTAATAATTATATTACTTTAAAAATTAAATTTAATTTGAGAAATTTTATACATTTTTTAATTTGACATTAATATTAAAGGCAATAAAATTGTATTGCTATATAAAAATGTATAAATAATTAAGTAAAGCAGTTTAAAGATTTTAAATTTCTTTTCATCATATTTAAAATAATCTAAGAATTGATTTTGTTTTGGTTTGGTTTTGGAGTGCTACGGTCTACTTTTTGCAACACGAAGGCTAATGAGTCCGGTCTCACAATAAATACATCCTCTAATTTTTATTTTAATATTACATCCGTCTCTATTTATAAAAAACGATGCTACTACAAATGTGTGTGTATATGATATATGTATATTTATTTGACTTGTTTGTGTTTACAAACAAAAGAGCTGTGTTTAGCATGAATAAAGTATTAATACATGTTAAGTAAAATTGGAAAAAAATATAAATGATTTTACATACCTTTGGGTTTTAATTCCTCGTATTTCTGCTCCCATAAAATCCGGGATTTTTGCTAAGAAAGAAAACATTGACATGCTGTCAATTTTCGGGAGGCTGTCTGATTGTCTTTTGGTAAATCCAGGTAGAAGAGACATTTATGACAAATTGAGATAACTAAGCTATCTAGATCGATAAACTAAACCTTCAGGTTTAAATAAAAATAAATTTTGATAGCTAGAAAATTTCAGGAACTTGCAAACACAAAATCGGAAAATAGTGCGCGCTTAAAAGCAATACAAAAATATTGGTCTGCATGAACGATGACATCACAACCAATCACGGAGCGTTTTGATGTCACGTGATTTTCGCTTAACTTTAAAATTAATTTTTTAAATGATGGACCCAGTTTTTTTACATTTTTGAGAACATTTTTGGAATCTACGAGTCTGAAATTATCAGAAAAACACTAAGTTGTTCGAATCCCCCACATGTGCAAATTCCTCATTGCCACTTTCCCTTTTATTATTACACAGTACAGATGACCTTTCTCAACTTCTGTTACAGGATTATTTACTTTTATTTAATGAAGAAGCACCTCAAAACTGCTCCTTAAGCTGCTCTAAAATCTACAACAATAATTATTTGATGGGAAAAAGTGATAAAAAAATTAATTAGACATTCTCAATTTTTTGTTGTTGCTCTTTATAGAGTTACAGTTAAATTACCCGTTCTTTTAATTCTCCATTAGTCTACTTTTGGTTTATCGTACAAATCAGGAAATTATCGTAGAGTTTTTCAGAATTATGTCACATAATTTCGAGATTATTTTTCATCGTACAGAGTCCTAAGTTATCGTACATATACGATAATTATCATATGGTTGGCAACACTGTCTGCAAGTCTGCAAGTCAAGTGTATAGCTTGTGTCTGCTGGGCGGATAATTGTCTTTCTCCTCAACATTCCACTGACCTGGTGGCATGTTGGAAAACCGCCAATCGCAGGACTAAAACATGCCAATGTGTGGAGTGGGGTAGGTCATATCATAAAAAAAATAAATTCATAAAACTATTGCAACGCAGTGCTCGCCAAGGAGAATGCCAAGTGACGCTCCTAGTGATGTCCTCTTATTCAAAATCCAGAGCGGCTTATGCGATAAAAAAATTAGGTTTTTGACTCACCAACGTGATAACTGGGAGCTTGGCAGGGAAGTTACAAACAGGGTATTATAAGGGAAGCTTATAGAATTAAAATACATTAAATGGAACGGAATTAAAATTAAGTAAATGGAACGTTATGACAGTTCCCCTGGAGGGGTAGGAGAATTTGAAACACTAGAAGCCCCCAACAAAGGTCAAATTGATCGCTGGATGGTTTAAATGTATTTTTATAATATAAGCATTTTACAATATTTTCTAATGTTTTTATTTAATTTTAATTATATATTTAAATAAATTACATGAAAAACAAAACATTGTTTTTTTTTTGTTTTTTTTTTAAATAAAAAATAAAATATGTTTTTTAATAAATTTTCATTTATTTTATTTTAAACATATTTTATTCTTGTTTGCAATTTTTACAGAAAACATTTTTTTTCCAATCCTGGATTGCATTTTGCACATACATAATTTAGACATTTATTGTGTTTATCACATGCTTTGTTTCCTTTATAATGTGTAATTTAATATTGATGTTTTCTTTTTTGGTAATCTATTACTGGATACGGAAATTTCCAACTGTACTTTTAGCAATTTTGAAAGTTTTTTTCATATGAAGCTGTTTTAATTCTTTTGCTAATCCCCTATATAATAATAGCCTAAGTTGTCTGTCCACGAATTTATGAAGCGGTTGTACCTGGAATGGATTCCGACATCCATATTGGATTTTTCATGAGTTAGGGTTAGCAAAATTGAAAGCGAGTTCGAAATCCCCTTTTCGAGCGTTTAATGCTATTTCAAGCCTTATCCTTCCTCTTATTCAATACAAAATTCATTCTTGATAGGATGGCAAAGGCAGAGAGTAATATCTAAATTTCTGGACTGTTTCTACTTAAACCTTCATATACTCTAATTAGTTCTCAACGTGCAGGTGTTTACGTTTGGCAGAATGTCCGTCGTATTTCTCGGGTTGACGGTTCTATCCCCGACGCAGTCAAATTTTTTTAATGTATAATAAATTTAATATTTTCTGCTTTTTCTTTTAAATTCTTATTCCGAAAGTTGTTTTATTATTTTAAAAGTCGTTTTATTATTTTTAAAATAAATTTTACTATTTTATCACCTTTTTATAATTTTTATTATTTTTATTTTATTAAATTCACGTATTGCTTTACGGAATCCCTGGCCACATAAACATTTTTTGTTGTGTATCCTTAAACTTTCTTCTCGTAATGTAATAATAGCCTAAGTTATCTGCTCGTCTGTCCTCGAAGTTATGAAGCGGTTGGACCTGGAATGGATAGAGCATCCATATTTTATTTTTGATGAGTTAGGTTTCGCAAAATTCAAAGCGAGTCAAGTTTATCTTTCCTAAACAATAGATCCGATTCTGAAGTAAATTGGTATGAATAGGTTTCGTATCACAGCGAAAAATACTTTCCTCTGTAAAACGTTCGAAATCCACCCCATCCCCTTTTCTAGCGTTTAATGCCATTATATCGAGCCCCATTTTAAGAGCAAGCGATTCAATTTATCAATTTATCACAAAATAAATAGGTAAAAATAACAATTTTTTTCTAGCCTTATGACGTCATTCCTTAACCATTTCATTGAATCATTTCTTATTTTAAATTATTTAAATATTTTCTGCAATAGTTCCATACGTTTTATCACTAAACTTAGATATTACGTAAATAATTTTTTTTATTTGACTTAAATAATAGATTTAGTACATATGTGATAATTTTAATCGATTATTTTGTTGAAAGATAATTCTCAGCCAAAAAAGCAAACCATTTTTTTACCTGCCTCATAGGGTTCTTTTCAATTCTGAAAAACTAAATCTTTTACCGATCCCGTCATATGACGGGCTATATGCTAGTACCTTATATAATAATAGACTAAGTTATCTATCCGTCTGTCCTAGAATTTATGAAGCGGTTGGACCTGGATTATTGATGACTTAGGGTTAGTAAAAGTCAAAGCGAGTAAAGTTTATCTTCTCCTAATCTATCGATTCGATTCTAAAATAAATTGCTATAAATATGCTTCATATCACACCGAAAAATACTGTCGGCTTTAAAACGTTCGAAATCCACCCCTCCCCTCCTTTTCCAGAGTTTAATGTCATTATTTCAAGCCCTATTTTCCCCGCTTAAGAGCAGGTGAATAAATTTATCAATTTATCACATTAACCCATATTGTACCACACCAACTAAATATTTCTGAAAATTTTTAAAACTTTATCCATAACATTAATATTTTGTAACTAAGCATATAAAATCAAAATTTTAAAAATAAATTTTAATTAAGTAATTAATCCTATAATTAAGTAATTAATCCTGTCCTATAATTAGGCCAATGGTCCAAAACACTACTAAAATTTAACAAATATCACTTACATTGCATTAGGTTGATTCATAGGTGAAATTTGGGAAAACATTCAAAGCAAAGTTCAACATTACATTTTAAGCACTCTGTTGTTGCTTTTCTTTTGCAGTTCTTGAACTGGCATTTTTGGTAAGGGGTAAAAGAAAAAGGATATCCGTTGTAGGATGCTAATACCGAAAATTTATATACAAATTTTACAGGTTTTGTTTTTCATGAACATCTTGCAACTGTGCCTTACAAAATATTTCACCAGTCTTTCATCGATGGTGAGATTTTCAGAAAATATACCAAATTGCTTCAAGGTTATGTTGATTTTGTCATAAAAAGGTTGAATTTTATACTAACGATCTTGTGGATCAATTGAAGAATCATCGTTAAAATGGATACAGTGTTTGTTGTCATAATAACGTTTTCTGGACCTAGCGTTATTCACGAATGTAATGCCAATGTCTAGAGTACTACAAGTAACCTCTACTATGTTTGAAAAAAAATAATAAATATAAAATTAAAGATTAAAAAATGACAATTTTTAAGGGTTTACTAAAAATGAATTTTACAATACAATATATTTTGATTTCAAAGTTTCTTTTTGCTACTATGATAAAGTGTGCCTATTTTAAAGGTCTTAAAATAAAATCCACTCAGAAAATATTTATAAGTTTATTATTAAATGAAATTCTATTTGCTGTCCTGTTTATAGGACTGCTATCCAATATGGGTTAATAAATAAAGATAACATTTTTTCTAGCATTATGACGCCATTCCTTTAACTATCTCATTTAATCATTTCTTATTTTAAATTATTTAAATATCGTCTGCATTATTTTCATACGTTTTATCACTGAACTTAGATATTACGTAAATAATTTTCTTTTAAATTGGGGCTTAAATAATAGATTAGGTACATATGTGATCATTTTAAACTTAACCATCGATTTTTTTTTTGTTGCAAGATAATTCTCAGTCAAAAAACAAACCATTTTTTTAACTGCCTCATAGGGTACTTTACGTAATATTACGTAAATTATTTTCTATTATATTTGTCTTAGATAATAGATTACGTACATATGGGATTTTTATTAATTTTAAATTTATTTATCTGTTAATTTTTGCTACAATGAAAATTTTATCACCGGTATTAAAAATAAGTTCTTTTCATAATGCTTAGGGGCCGGTATCACCAAAGTTTTTTAACTACGATTAATCTCTGTTTAAACGGAGAATTGCATCCCGCCATTGGTTGGCACCATGGGTAAATCGCGGTTAGCTGTTAAATATCTGTGGAGAGACCGGCTCTAGGTATATCAAGACAGCATCTGTTTAATTTTCTATTAACCCTCTGCCTGCTCATCCCGCGATTTCCACGGGCATCTCAAATGTTGCAAATTCTGTTCATCCCGCGATTTCCGCGGGCATGTGTTTTTCTTCCTTTATCGATGATCGCATCCTGTTTATTCCCCGTTTAAGGTCTTAAATAAATCATATACAGTATTAGACGTTTAATTTACGTTTTAAAGAGATACCATTAGTTATCAATTTAATTGCCGTATTTGAAGTCGCGTAGGATTACCGCTAACTTTTTTTCTGTTTTCTTATCAGAAATGGCTGCTAGAAAACGATCAGTTATTGACAGAGTGTATATTCCTTATTCAGATTCTGAAAGCAATTTTAGTTGAGATAATCATATTGATATAGAAGTTTTGGACTGCTTCTCATATAGCGATGAATTTGATAATGATTCAATAAACGTGCAAAGCGTTAGGCAGTGTTGCAAAATTGATAGGAACGCTACGCTCCGAAAACAACAGGGGAATCATTATATTAAAATTTTCAGGCGGTTCTTAGACCAATCGTTGTGGAATGCCTATGTACTTTACTAAAGCAAAACCCCAGACAAACTATAAAACTTTTGGAATTTTGTTTGAAATTTGTTGAAGAAAGTATCGAAAAATATTCGGATACAAATAAAAGCGGTTGTCCTGGAAGACCGAGTTCTACTTGGAACCCTTTGATATCGATACCTCGTTATTTTCCAAGTGACATACCACCTAAACCCATAAAAAGAGAACCTCGAAGACAATGTCGTGTATGCTGTTCAGGAAAAGATGCAAATGACAAAAAAAGTTGCAAAGAAACACGAATCTGGTGCAAAGACTGGGAAGTTGGACTTTGCCTTGAATCCTGCTTCAAACCCTATCACACTAAACTGCATTTCTAAGATATTTTCAGTCAGTCCTTTATATATTCTTAAATTTTGTATATATTTATATTATTTAATAAATAGAAGCTAACTGTAATTCAATAGAAATTTATTTTAAAAAGAATTATTTTGGTGAAATCATCTGAAGTTAGTTTCTAATGATACTTACAACTTAGTTTCTAAGGCTAAAAATCTAGATAAAAAAATATTTCCTGGAAAGAAAACATGCATTTTTGAATTCTCCAATATATATAGATTTCAAATAGGCAACAAAAAAAATATGTCATTTTTAAAGCGATTTCGGTCTAAAAATTGAGCAGTCAGAGGGTTAATACAATATTTATACCAATAAATATTTTCTGTTATACAAATATTCAATTAATGCATTTTTTGACCTGCATCATAGGGTTCTTTACAATTTTGGGAAAATTAAAAATTTTACTGTTTCTGTCATATGACTGGTTATATGCTACTTGATTTAAGAATGGATGCTTTGTAATGTATTTTCTATCTAATTCCTTATAAAAAAGGAGAAAGCGGACAAAATGACAGCTCTGGCGCTTTTAGTTTTAAAATGGACGTCGCAAAACGAATTTGGGTCATAAAACCTGCAGAAAGGGTTGCTAAATATTATGCAATTTTGATATTTTTAAAATTATTATGATAATTTTACATTTGCCTACTGTGATGAGGCGATTTAGATCTGATATATAATTGTTTCATTCATAAAAAAATTAAAATGTTCGGGATCTAAATCTGACCTCATCACATCGTCAGAGATAGAGGACCATAATTTAACGGAATATTTAAGTCTTGTACGGGGGTCTGATTCCAGTCACAGATAAGAATCCTGTCTCCGTACTTGACATTAAATAAGAATGTACCTTTGTGGATTATTTATGAGTCCCTAAGGGACAGGGCCAAATTAGAGGTGATAAGGTTACTCACGTTGGTGGTCTCAGGGCGGGGTTTGCTGAGACCAATGACTTTCTGGCAACGATCCCGATTGGGAGTCAAGAAGAAGGAGGGGACTAAGTTAGATAATTGCAAGAGAAGGCCCCAGAGAATTGGAGGAGAAGGTCCCAGAGAGTTGAAAGAGAAGGCCGCAGAGAGTTATATCGGAAGGCCCCACAGAATTTTATGAGAAGGCCCCAGAGTGTTTGGAGAGAAGGCCCCAGGGAGTTGGATTAGAAGGACCCAGAGAGTTTGGTTCGGAGGTTCCAAAAGGAAGTTGCTATATACTCCAGCCAAGTCCGCCAGAAAGTTTCCTGCAAAAAGTTGTACGGTCGCACCCCAGAGACAACAGATCAACGGTTGATGAAAAAATTTCCCTCTCATACCCTTCAACCAGAAGTGTTCTGGGCCCATCACTTTAGACCCACAAAGGTACCCATCTTTTTGCATTACATTTTGAAATCGAGATTAGGTCCTCTCTCTCTACTTACAAAATTTTCCTAAATGTATATATATGTAATTTGTCAGAGGTAATTTAAATAGTTTGACTAAGCTTAATTATTGACTTATTATATTTTTTTTTTGTAAATAGATGTATAAATGTTTTTTTTTTATAATAAATCTACTCTTTTATATTAAGCTAGTCTCAGTTGCCATTTTTTAGAGGTTAGTTGATTCTTCATTTTAATGTCTGTAGTTGCTCAGAACCTGTGGTCAAATTGTAGTAAAACAAATATTTAACACAACGCAATTTAAAATAAATTCCACTATACATTTGATCACAGGTTGTTTGATTAATATATAACGAGGACTACACGACACCTAATATGTTTACATAAAGCATCTGAAAATAGAGAAAGACAATTCAGACAAAAAACCGAAAGCGTCTTGATGCATTTTTTTTAAATAGAAACATTGATTACTTGCTTTGCACGAAATGCTGTCAATTCATCCTGCGTTTGCAAGGTCAGAGTGTTTAGCAAACATGCTGGGGTTTTCTCAGTAGTGACCTTCAAATTGGTTACACTACCGTAGTGACCATAGTTGAAATTTACTAAAGAAGTAGAATTTATTTTTATTGTTATATTGTATTTTCATTTGAAGTTATAGTTTTCAAATTATTGTATGTCAATTTCATGAAAAACGAAAGACCTAAAAGTGCAATAGTATATTGCAATACAAACGAAGACAGTTTTACTCGCAAGGGAGACGGATGAGCACGTGAGAGATATGATATTCCACAAACTTTTCGCATATATCATGAGTCATCACATAGAAAAGTTTAAAAAAACCCTGATCTATACTGTTATAAAATAAGGAAGACTGCTTCATGCTTATTAACCAAAAACCTTACCTTCCCCTTTTTCATATAGTATTTATATAACCACCAAGGACAGTTTGGAATTCTGCGCCGATGACGAAAGATAAATTTGGATTGAATAGTTTGACAGAATATTAACCCAATACCCTGCAAAATTGGTTAAAGTTGCTGCATCATGTATTTGTTTGTACATGCTTATATTGTAGTGCTTGTTTGTTTGTTTTTTGAATGCTATGGTCTACATTTTTGCAAAACGAGGGTTAGTGAGACCGGGGCCTACAGCTTAATGCCGATTCCGAACGGCTGCGAACATCCATGCCATGGTAGAATTCGAACAAATGAATTCTGATCACGAAAGCCAACACCTTAACCATTCTACCTAAGTTGTCTGGTTATAAGGCTTATTATCAGACTACGCAATTCAAATGAGTTTTAAAAATATTCCAAAGAAACAAAATATTTGAATATCAATATAACAATGAATTACACTACTAACCCAGATAACTGAAAAGACTACTGAACGAATAGTAACTAGTTTTTTATAGAATTTTGTTAGTATATCAGAAAATGCCAAATCACATATTTCATCTATAAAATAAAATTTTCTATTAAATATATTAAAAATTTAATGCCACAATGTAAGAATGGTTTTCGTAATTTATTACTATAGCTGAATAAGAAAGACTTTGCCCTTCGGTTCTACAATTCAAGGTTTCGAATCCCACTGAGGACAAAGGTGTTCTTAGACATTTAGAATCAATTTTCGAATTCTTTTTACACGTGCAAGGTATGTATACCCAGAGTATTTTCTCTTTATTTTCTAGCACAAAATGTAAGGATAAAAAAGTGGAAAGGTGAACTAAATACAGTTGTACATTATACATTTACAAAGTTGCTCTTTAGTTATACAATTCCCAATTTCGAATCCCGCTGAGGGCACGGATGTTCTTAGCGGCTTAGAATCAATTTTTAACCAGAATTACAAGTGCGAGGCATGTCATACCCAGAGTAATTTTTCTTTATTTTTCTAGCACAAAGTGTAAAGATAAAAATGTAGAAAGGTGAGCCAAATACATTTATAAACATATGTTTAAAAAGGCCGCTTACATTAATTTCCACATTGTCTACAAATATTTGACTTTTGTTCTATGCATATGTTTCATCATATTTTTTATATTCAGTAATTTTAACCGGTTCATTTTAACTCTCGACACATTTTTATGTATTTCATTATCCTTAGCCGGTAGAACTGTGTTATCACTGACTGATAATTAAAAAAAAATTTCATAGCAGCATAACTTGTTTATTCGTACTTTACACGTAATAATAATCTACAAGTTAAAATCCTAAGCATTTAAAAAAAATAAACATATAGATGATGATTTTGTTCCTTCTCAATGCATAGCAAAATAACACGTGCATTTATAGGAGTAATATTTTCCAAAGAAAAAATATTGCACTTTCTTTCTTAATAAATAATAATCTTAACACGAATCTCCACCATCTTCGATTTTTTCCTTCGATAGTATTTCAGCTAATAAATCATGAATGCTTTTATATTCCTGAATATCTAATCTTCCATAATCTTTATTTAAAATTTCAACTTCCGAAGAAATAGTGGTAAAGATTTTTCTGTTCCTCTGTTAAAGTAATGGTAAATTCTGTTAAAGTAATGCTCCTTCATGACAAAATAATTTGAAAACGTGCTTCACTACACAGAACTGGGATATAATACTTGCACAGGACATACCAACGGGTAACACTGTGGTTTTTCCGAAATATCTGTTCATAAGAAGTTTCCAAATCACTTATTCTTTGTCTTTTTTTCCCAAGGAAATAATCTTGGCATTGTAATACAAGACGAACATGCTGGCAATTATTTCGTATTGTGGTCATATAAAAATGTCTTATAATACACAGTTTTTCACGCATGAAACACGTTTAATTCATGTCTTCGTGTCATGAGATACGGACCAAAAACAAAACGCGAAAAGCATAATTTTAACACTAGATTTACGGACCGAACCAATTTGACTCATTTAAAATTTGATCACTACATATATATATATATTTATATATATATATAATATATATATATATATATATATATATATATATATATATATATATATATATATATATATATATATATATATATATATATATATATGTATATATATATATATATATGTATGTATGTATATATATATATATATATGTATATATATATATATATGTATATAAATATATATACATATATATACATATATATATATATATATATATATATATAAATATATATATATATATATATATATATATATATATATATATATATATATATATATATATATATATATATATATATATATATATATATATATATATATATATATATATATATATATATATATATATATATATATATATATATATATATATATATATATATATATATATATATATATATATATATATATATATATATATATATATATATATATATATGATGATATCGACAGCGGTGTTGATATGATTTTTACTTAGATGAGGATTACATCACAGTAAATGCTCACAATTGTTTTCCTTCGCCACAATGAACGTTTCACAACGTCGGTCTATGGATTCACGAATCCGTTCAAATTGGCCAGCAGTGTCACGGACACGTGCTGCCGCTTCCGCGATCCTGGAGATAAGATCCATCTCTCGTACACCAGGGACGGACTTCATGTGTCCCCACAGGTAGAGTTCCAGGGGAGTCAGGTCGGGATATCGCGGCGGTCCGCCTCTACATATCCAGGGATTTTCTGAAATTATTGCCCTCTGTCGCGCACAGTTCGTATTTTCGAACACAAGTTCCTATGTAAATCTTGTTTATCATGATAGGACGGATTAGCATGTTAAGTTTGTAAACGACCTTTTGGGACCCTGTATATACATACATACATATATATATATATATATATATATATATATATATATATATATATATATATATGTGTGTGTGTGTGTGTGTGTATGTGTGTATACGCACAAGCAAATTCCCTACCTGATTGATTGGGATCATTCGAAATATGATTAACCAGAATCTGAGTCCCTTTCTCTGGAATTTGCGAACTGGTTCGAACATTCAGTGGGACTTATCCATTTGAAGTCAGCTTGCGAACATAATGCGAGCAAACGATCAAATTCTCATTAAAGTCACGTCCCCCCGAACGTTCGAACTGATTTGGAACGTCTACAGTAAGCCCCTGAGTTATTATTATATACATAAAATACTACTTTACAGTACATTAGCAATAAAATCATTATACAAAAAATTGAAATACACTTAAAAATATCTTAGCGGAAAAGATTAAATTCAAGACATTCCCTTTAGATAGATAAAAAAATCTCATTCATCGTAATATGATATTACTGCAATTTAAAATATTTTTCAGTTTTATGCTTTGATTCTCATTATAAATGATTTTTCGGTTAATTTAAATAAACTCTTTTATTTAGTAATTCTCAAGTCGAATAAATGGGATTAAAATCCGAATTGCTACTCGATTAATCTACGAGAGACATTCTATTATCCGAGAGAAATTTCTCGAACGATTTATCCGTGTAAAATAGTGTCTTATCTTGCATGAAGGTACAATTGTCATTTGGGAGACATTGCCGTAGCTAAGATATAAACTTCTGTCTCAGACACTGTTATTACTTATAGCTCTTAACGCATTATCATCTTTACTATTTAGATCATTTCAGACAACTGCAACAAATAAGCGACCTGATCTTAATATTTACAGGATACTGAACTCCTTAAAAAATAATACAGCAGAACTTCTTATCCAGTTAGCATTTTAGATACGGAGATTCGTGGACAGAATGGCAAATATTATCCTCAGTGAAGCAAATCTGCACAATTTATTGTGAAATATAAAGATCTTAATATTTATATTACAATAAATGTTATAAGGGGGATTATAATTAAGTCCCACGTTAAAAAATGCTGTAAAAATAAATCACTGATCAGAATGACTTCAAATTTGAAATAAATATCCCTTATATAATAATAGCCTAAGTTATCTGTCCGTCTGTCTTCGAGTTTCAAGAGCTGGAATGGATAGAACATCCATATTGGATTTTTGATGTGTTAAAATTATCAAAATTTAAAGCGAGTAAAGTTTATCTTCTTATATCGATCTGATTCTAATATGAATTGGTATAAATATATTTCATATCACAGCAAAAAATACTAACATGTTTAATACTTTCGAAACCCACCCCTTCAAAAATAACATTTTTTCTAGCGTTATGACGTCATTCCTTTAACTATCTCATTTTATCCTGTCTTATTTTAAATTATTTAACTATCGTCTGCATTATTTTCATACATTTTATCGCTGAACTTAGATATTACTGAAATAATTTCCTTTCATATTTGATTTAAATAATAGATTAGATGCATATGTGATAATTTTAAACTTAATAATCGATTATTTTTTGCTGAAATGAAAATTTTATGCCGGTATTAACAACAAATCCTATCTACCTCCAGGGTGTAGTGGAAATGATAGTTTCATTCCTTTACTTCCGTTAATTATTATGGCAAAAATTTAGGAAGAACTTAACGATAATTTCCTCCTAGCTAAGAAAACTTTGAATTACCTTTCTAAATGAATGTAACGTGATTCTAAACTACATTGAGCGTGTACCAGATAATTCTCAGCCAAGAAATAAACCATTTTTTTACCTGCCTCATAGGGTACTTTACAATTCTGGAAAATTAAAGAATTTTATAATCCCTTCATATGACGGGACATACGCAAGTACCGGGTGGCCATAATTAAACTGACAGTGCTCATAGTGTTCTGTAACGCGATCTATTTGCGAGTTAATACTTCAGTTATATAATAATTATATTCAGTTATATAATAGTTCAGTTAATAGTAATTAGTTTCAATTATATTAAGTTTCTGATTTTTGAAAAAAAATAATGCAAAGTGGAATTAAGATGCATATTCGATAGCAATTACCTGCAAGTTTAAGTGTTGTATGTTTCTTAATGTGTAAATCGCTGGTTATGTTTGATACTGAAGTTCTAAAAACATTCGATTTTTCATCAGTATTTCGATGTGAAAGGGTTTTGTAAATGATAATCTTTTATTTTGCTTTTTTTCTGTCAACGATGACATTTTAGCAGGTCGTTAGTGTTAAATTGAACTCTTTTGAGGCGACGTCATATAATCCATGAGGTTATATACACTCTCCATGTTCACACCTTATTGATTTTCAGGTTAATTAGTTTCAGTTATATTAAGTTTTCTGATTTTTGAAAAAAAAAACTGCAAAGTGAAGTTAAGATGCATATTTGATGGCAATTACCTGCAAGTTTAAGTGTTGTATGTTTTTTAATGTGTAAATCTCTGGTAATGTTTGATACTGAAGTTCTAAAAACCTTCGATTTTTCATCAGTATTTCGATGTGAAAAGGTTTTGTCCATGATAATCTTTTATTTTGCTTTTTATCTGTCAGCGATGACTTTTTAGCAGGTCGGTAGTGTTAAACTTAACTCTTTTGAAGCAACGCTATATAATCCATGAGGTTATATGCAGTCTCCATGTTCACACCTTATTGATTTTCAGGTTAATTAGTTTCAATTATATTATGTTTTCTGATTTTTGACAAATAAATAATGCAAATTGGAGTTAAGATGCATATTCAACTGCAATCACCTGTAAGTTTAAGTGTTGTATGTTTTTCAATGTGTAAATCTCTGGTAATGTTTGATACTGAAGTTCTAAAAGCATTCGATTTTTCCTCAGTATTACGATGTGAAAGGGTTTTGCCAATAATAATCTTTTATTTTACTTTTTCTGTCAACCATGATTTTTAGCAGGCCAGTAGTGTTAAATTGAACTCTCTTGAGACGCCACTATATAATCCATGTGGTTATGCGCGCTCTCCATTTTCCCACCTTATTGATTTTCAGGTTAATTAATTTCAGTTATATTAGTTTAAGTTTTCTGATTTTTGAAAAAAAAATGCAAAGTGGAGTTAAGATGCATATTCGATGGCAATTACCTGCAAGTTTAATTGTTGTATGTTTTTCAATGTGTTAATCTCTAATAATATTCGTTACTGAAGTTCTAAAAACATTCAATTTTTCATCAGTATTACGAAGTGGAATTATTTTGCACATGATAATCTTCTATTTTGCTTTTTTTCTGGAAACGATGACATTTTAGCAGGTCGTTAGTTAGTGTTAAATTGAACTATTTTGAGGCGACGCCATATAATCCATGAGGTTATACGCACATTCCATTTTCCCCCCTTATTTTCAAGTTAATTAGTTTCAATTATATTAAGTTTTCTGATTTTTGAAAAAAAAAATTGCAAAGTGGCAGTTAAGATGCATATTTGGATGGCAATCACCTGTAAGTTTAAGTGTTGTATGTTTTTCAATGTGTAAATCTCTGGTAATGTTTGATACTGAAGTTCTAAAAGCATTCGATTTTTCCTCAGTATTACGATGTGAAAGGGTTTTGCCAATAATAATCTTTTATTTTACTTTTTCTGTCAACCATGATTTTTAGCAGGCCAGTAGTGTTAAATTGAACTCTCTTGAGACGCCACTATATAATCCATGTGGTTATGCGCGCTCTCCATTTTCCCACCTTATTGATTTTCAGGTTAATTAATTTCAGTTATATTAGTTTAAGTTTTCTGATTTTTGAAAAATATTAATGCAAAGGGGAGTTAAGATACATATTCGATATCAAATACCTGCAAGTTTAAGTGTTGTTTTTCAATATGTAAATCTCTAATAATATTTGATACTGAAGTTCTAAAAACATTCGATTTTCCATAAGTATTACGATGTGGAATTGTTTTGCACATGATAATCTTCTATTTTGCTTTTTTTCTGGCAACGATGACATTTTAGCAGGTCGTTAGTGTTAAATTGAACTCTTTTGAGGCGACGCCATATAATCCATGAGGTTATACGCACATTCCATTTTCCCACCTTATTGATTTTCAAGTTAATTAGTTTCAATTATATTAAGTTTTCTGATTTTTGAGAAAAAACTGCAAAGTGGAGTTAAGATGCATATTCGATGGCAAAAGTTTAAGTGTTGTATGTTTTTCAATGTGTAAATCTCTAATAATATTTGATACTGAAGTTCTATAAACCTTCGATGTTTCTCAGTATTACGATGTGAAAGGGTTTTGCCCATGATAATCTTTTATTTTGCTATTTCTATCAACAATGACTTTTTAGAAAGTAGGTAGTGTTAAATTGAGCTCTTTTGAGGAGCCGCCATATAATCCATGAGGTTATACGCACATTCCATTTTCCCACCTTATTGATTTTCAAGTTAATTAGTTTCAATTATATTAAGTTTTCTGATTTTTGAAAAAAAAACTGCAAAGTGGAGTTAAGATGCATATTCGATGTCAAATACCTGCAAGTTTAAGTGTTGTATGTTTTTCAATGTGTAAATCTCTAATAATATTTGATACTGAAGTTCAAAAGACATTCGATTTTTCATCAGTATTACGAAGTGGAATTATTTTGCACATGATAATCTTCTATTTTGCTTTTTTTCTGGAAACGATGACATTTTAGCAGGTCGTTAGTTAGTGTTAAATTGAACTATTTTGAGGCGACGCCATATAATCCATGAGGTTATATGAAATTATAAGGTTATATGACTCTCTCCATGTTCACACCTTATTGATTTTCAGGTTAATTAGTTTCAGTTATATTAAGTTTTCTGATTTTTGAAAAAAAATAATGCAAAGTGGAGTTAAGATGCATATTCAATAGCAATTACCTGCAATTTTGAGTATTGTATGTTTCTCAATGTGTAAATCTGTGGTTATGTTTGATACTGAAGCTCTAAAAACCTTCGATTTTTCATCAGTAATTCGATGTGAAAGGGTTTTGTCCATGATAATCTTTTATTTTGCTTTTTTTCTGTCAACGATGACTTTTTAGCAGCGGTAGTGTTAAACTTAACTCTGTTGAAGCACCGCCATATAATCCATGAGGTTATATGCACTCTCCATGTTCACACCTTATTGATTTTCAGGTTAGTTAGATTCAGTTATATTAGTTTAAGTTTTCTGATTTAAAAAAAAATTAATGCAAAGTGGAGTTAAGATGCATATTTGACTGCAATCACCTGTAAGTTTAAGTGTTGTATGTTTTTCAATGTGTAAATCTCTAATAATATTTGATACTGAAGTTCTAAAAACATTCGATTTTTAATCAGTATTACGATGTGAAAGGGTTTTGCCAATGATGATCTTTTATTTTACTTTTTCTGTCAACGATGGTTTTTAGCAGGCCGGTAGTGTTAAATTGAACTCTCTTGAGGCGCCACTATATAATCCATGAGGTTATATGCACTCTCCATGTTCACACCTTATTGATTTTCAGGTTAGTTAGATTCAGTTATATTAGTTTAAGTTTTCTGATTTAAAAAAAAATTAATGCAAAGTGGAGTTAAGATGCATATTCGGTGTCAAATACCTGCAAGTTTAAGTGTTGTATGTTTTTCAATATGTAAATCTCTAATAATATTTGATACTGAAGTTCTAAAAAGATTCGATTTTTCATAAGTATTACGATGTGGAATTGTTTTGAACATGATAATCTTCTATTTTGCTTTTTTTCTGGAAACGATGACATTTTAGCAGGTCGTTAGTTAGTGTTAAATTGAACTATTTTGAGGCGACGCCATATAATCCATGAGGTTATACGCACATTCCATTTTCCCCCCTTATTTTCAAGTTAATTAGTTTCAATTATATTAAGTTTTCTGATTTTTGAAAAAAAACTGAAAAGTGGAGTTAAGATGCATATTCGATGTCAATTACCTGCAAGTTTAAGTGTTGTATGTTTTTCAATGTGTAAATCTCTAATAATATTCGTTACTGAAGTTCTAAAAAGATTCGATTTTTCATAAGTATTACGATGTGGAATTGTTTTGAACATGATAATCTTCTATTTTGCTTTTTTTTCTGGCAACGATGACATTTTAGCAGGTCGTTAGTGTTAAATTGAACTCTTTTGAGGCGACGCCATATAATCCATGAGGTTATACGCACATTCCATTTTCCCCCCTTATTTTCAAGTTAATTAGTTTCAATTATATTAAGTTTTCTGATTTTTGAAAAAAAACTGAAAAGTGGAGTTAAGATGCATATTCGATAGCAATTACCTGCAAGTTTAAGTGTTGTATGTTTTTCAATGTGTAAATCTCTAATAATATTTGATACTGAAGTTCTATAAACCTTCGATGTTTCTCAGTATTACGATGTGAAAGGGTTTGCCAATGATAATCTTTTATTTTGCTATTTTCTATCAACAATAACTTTTTAGAAAGTAGGTAGTGTTAAATTGAACTCTTTTGATGTGCCGCCATATAATCCATGAGGTTATACGCACTTTCCATCTTCACACCTTATTGATTTTCAAGTTAATCAGTTTCAGTTATATTAAGTTTTCTGATTTTTCAAAAAAAAAGTAATGTAAAGTGGAGTTAAGATGCGCTTTTCAAGACAGTTAACTGCATGTTTAAGTAATATATGTTTTTCAATGTGTAAATCTCTGGTAATTTTTTACACTGAAGTTCTATAAATCTCAGATATTTCATCCGTATTACGGTGTGCAAGGATATCAAGTTTTATTAATGTCTTAACTTTCTCATTTCATTTTCTACCTAGATTCTATATTTTTCTAAAACATAAAATATAACTAAATTATATAAAAATTATAATAATTTAAATTGACAAAATTAAAGAAAAATAATATTTTGAACGCAGGCTATTACCTTACAAGTTTTATTTTTAAAATGTGGAAAAATAAAAATACTTTATATATAAATCTTGGTCACATTAATGCAATCCCTCAAACACATATGTAAATATATAAATATATGAATTCCAAAATAAAAAACTCCTAAATTTTCCTAAATATAAACTCCATATCTGTAAACTGTCTTCCAGACTTTCAAATGTTTAATGCCATTTTAGGGATTGATTTCCCATTAAAGTTCCAAACACAAAGTACTCTGTACCAAATCCTTCATTTCTTTAAATTCTCCCTTTTGAAAATCTCCATAAATATTTTAAAATCTCTTCATTTCAAATTTTAGAGATAAATATAAAATGATTACTTTAAAAGCTTTTTAGGCTAAATTCTCTTATGCTAACTGTAATTGTAAATCTTAGAGTAATAGTACTTTACGTTTGAAATTGGAGAAAATAAAATTTTACTTTTTGGAAACACTGAAAAATATATTAATACGACTGAGGCGGGAGAAATTCTCAGTACACTTTAGTATCACGAAACAAAACTGAAATGAGTAGATTTAACTTTTTCTTATGTCACAAAAAAAAATTTTGGTGGGTTAAACTGATTCAGAAATTTGAAATGTATGGGGCTTTTAAGATTTTTTGAATCAGACTTTCAGAGTTTAGCTCTTTTGTGGGATATATATATATATATATATATATATATATATATATATATATATATATATATATATATATATATATATATATATATTTTAATTCTTCTCAGCTTTTGGGATTTTTATTAACTAAACAATAGCATTTAACCAAATGTAATTTATCGTATCAAATTTATGTTTTTATTTTAATTTTAAGGGATAGATAGTATACTTACCTTGGGACCATGTGGGGTCATAAAACCCCTTAGAGTCATATTTTCTTTAGGTGTGTACAGGTGACTTTCATTTCAGGTGCCTAAGTTATGTTTTCTGTACGTCCTTCCTGGTAGTCTCGAGCTTACATATGTAGAATTAATATCTCATTGTGTTGTACTACGGTAAAATCGAACCATGACGGAAATCTCGAAGGTTAACTGAAGTTTGGTAGTTTTTATGGGAAGCTCTTGTGGGACTGATGATTAGTTATGATTTACCATATAGCGTAGGCTGTGTCAAGTAAAACAAATTTCCTCACCGCCTTATAGAAAACTGAATGTTAGGATCATTATTTGACATGGAAAAATGCAAACCATGTTGCAATGCCAAAGAGTACATCAGATTCTGCACACATATAGTTGGTCTCCTTTATTTGGTATTCAGCTACTCATTACACCTTTCTTAAATCTGTATAGTTTTTACGCGCCCGAGATACCTAAACGATCTTTCTCTACATCTTTCCTCGTAGTCCCAAGCATCTTATTTACTTCATACTGGGTTGGACTACATCAATTCGAACCATGACAGTCCTCTCGCAGACATGCGGATGACGGAAATCTCGAAGGTTAGCTAGAGCATGGTAGTTTCTATGGGAAGCTCTTTTGTGATTGATCATTAGTTATGATTTACCATACAGATTTGAGTCAAGTAAAACAAATTTTCTCACGACGTTATAGAAAACTGAATGTGAGGATCATTTCCTTATAGAAAACTGAATGTGAGGATCATTATTTTCCATGGAAAAATACAATGCATGCTGCAATGCCAAAGAGTACATCACATTCTGTACATATGCATTTGGTCTCCTTTACTTGGTATTCAGCACCATCTTTAAATGAGTTTTTCCTTGCCCGAGGTACCTAAGTGATCATTTCTCTACATCTTTCCTCGTAGTCTCAAGCTTCTAATTTGATTCATACTGTATTGGACTACGCCAATTCGAAACATGACAATCCTCTCGCACATCTAGAACACCTTGGTAGCCACTTGGTAGGATTGTTGTTGTGACGGTCCTTTTATCGTTTATAAGTTACCGTGTTGCTTCGGATGTGTCAGTTATATAATTATATCTTAGGAAATTCCAATTAATTACTATCATTTACCATGGAAAAAATAAAAGCATGTTGCTACACTCTAGGATACATCACATTTTCTACACATTATTTGGGATTCAGCCCCTCAGGAACAAAACTTCATTCGGTATGTACTGTTTTCAACGACCGAAAATACCCTAGTGATCTTTCTGAGCGTTCTTTCATATACGATTAGAGGTTTTCGCTGTACTATTTGTTCCTATACAGGTTGGACTACATCAACTTGAAACATGTTGAGGCTTTCATATACTAGAAACAATTTGATTGCCACTTCGAGTGGTTGTTGTGGCAGTCGTGTTATCAGTTTTAAGTTATTCTATTCGGCTGTGTCTGGAATTCAATTACGGTTACAGTCATAGAAAATTCAATTAAATAACCGTTTATTCTCATGGAATGGACAAGCCATAGACGAACATCTTGCATTGCCCAAGGATAAATCAAATTCTTTTCACATTTAATGAGTCATCTGTTACATTTCCTACACAGTCTGCAATTTGAAACCCAAGTTGGCTGTAAGATTGCCCATACTGTTCGAACCTACATGATACGGAACCGAACACTCCCTGTTCAAAAGCTAGCAGAATGGTCTATTGAGTAATATGCGTCTAGTAGTTGACCAACAAAAACAACACTGGATATTAGATAGACTTTACTGGGTTTTGCGCTTCCAGACGATGTATTTCGTTAGATTATTGAGGTAGGAAGTAAACTTCCCAAGGCCCACGAAAGTTAAACAAGTAAACAACTGGTAACCAGGGATTACGAGATTGAGGTTCCGGACAGTCCAAGTTTCAATTTGTTTTTTAATGGTTTCTGTAACACGTAAAATAGGTTCAGCTTCGCAATTTTCTGTAATATCCCAAACCATATATCTTAAGGTAACAAGTGGA
>CM063497.1:87440849-87453349 GCA_032207245.1 Pardosa pseudoannulata | reverse complement strand
CTCAAAAGAAAGAATGAAACTACTACAAAAATATTTATTTGCTTCACTAGACAATCACACTGCAGATCCCAGGCATAAAACAGTAACTGGATTATGTATTAAAGCATTTTTTCTGCGCAATGTTGCCAATTGGGAAAAAGAAAAAAATATGAGACAACAAATATGTATAATATGTTAACACTTCACGTTTCCAGTATTTTATATATTTTTTCCATTCGTTTTGTCAATGAAGGATTAGATACAAGCGAAATCATTGTTTTATTCTTGAATTAATTATCTCACAATAAATTAATAACATGCTTTTTAAATATTTTGAAGAAAATGTTAAAATTTAAAAAAAATGTAATATTAATTATGTTTTCGAATTAAATAGTCTTTGTTGATAACTCTTATTATAGTTTTTTTTAGAGTGGTATAAGTATTATCATATGTACCGAAATCTGTTTGTTGGTGAATCTAGAATTAATATAACATTCTCTGAAACAAATGTTTTTGCAATTTTGTTTTTGTTATATGGTACATTTTTATGTATATGAACCAAAATATTATTGTGTAATCATTTCCGTTTTTGATTTATAAATCTGTCTCTAATATTTGTCCGGTATCATTATTTAGGCCCTTTTTGGATTTTTAGCGTAATTTATTTATTTTTAAAACATATATTTTTATTTTTTCCAAGTTTTTTAACTTTATCGTATCTGATCATTATTACTCAATAAACAAAAATTATAACACCTAAACTTAGTTAATAAAAATTATCTTTATATTTAAAAATTATTTAGGCCCTATTTTGATTTTTAATACAGCTTATTTATTTTTAAAACTTATATTTTTAATTTTTCAAAAAATTTTCAAATCTTTTCGATCTTGCTCAAAATTGTTCTAATTTTTTCGGCTTTTTTTAGTACGGATGTCACTGGCCACAAAAATATTTATGTTTTTCTATACCTAAACTCTCTACTCTCTAGATTTGTGTTATGAACTCACGAATCCACCCTTCTATCTCTTTGCTCTTTTATGTGTTTATTTTTCGCTCGTTGTCATTTTTGTGCTTACTGACAGAAGCCTGTGGATTGAAGGGCTCGGCCCATATGTTCCAGTTTCACCACCACCTTTGAAGCCTTTGAATATTTGTCCGGTACTCTTTTTGACGAATTTAACATTTAAGATTTTCAGCTTCCCTATAATCTGCCTCAGGTAACGGACCGGATTTTGACTTTTGTAGGATATTTAGCTGGTTTTCATTTTACGTACTGAGTTTTATGAAGCAGTATCTAAAAGGTTCTGTCGTCACTGAAGCAAAACTGATTAATAAGAAAGTTATTGTTTGCCTCACAGACTTTAGTAGAAATTTCACAAATAGTCTTCATTTAACGTCTTCATTTATTCGTCATATGGTCTTTTTCTGGAGTAGTAATTAAAACATAGTATTGTCGTTGAAGAAAACTAATCAAAGAGAAATGTAATGTTCCCTTCGGACACACATTTATGCAGATAAACCTCTCTAATATTTGTCCCGTACTGTTATTGACGAACTAAACCTTTAAGATTTTCAGCCTCCCTATAATCTGCCTCAGGTAACGGACCGGATTTTGACTTTTGTAGGATATTTATCTGGTCTTCATTTTACTTACGAAGAGTTTTACGAAGCGGCATCTGAAACGTACTCTCGTCACTAAAGCAAAACTGATAAATATAAAAGGTAATATTTGCATCACACACTTCAGGAGAAATTCCTCATATTGTCTTCATTTTACGTACTCAGTTTTATGGAGAAATATCTGAAATTTATCTCATCACTGAATCAAAGTGGTTAATAAGAAAGGTGGTGCTGAAATTTCAACAAAAGTATTTAACATTTAATTAAAAATAAATGAAAATGGGTTATATATTTTCCCAATCTTTTACTAACATGTTTCTCTATTTTGTAATTCTCGTTCTTTTGTGATTCTTTTTAATTTTTTTTCCTAGAGATGACTTTTGGAATGCACGGTCCTTGTTAAAACTCTTTTGCAGCACCACTCTACTGTATGAAATAAAAAACATTGATGGTTTAATTAATTGCTGTTTCAATATATTTTACTGTTATGGCCAATTATTGTATATGTGGAGTTAATATGCTTTTTGACCTCACATTTTAGTGTTAAATCTTTGGTAATCAGTAGTTTTCTAGCAAAGTTTATAACCTAAGTTTTATAAGCATGCATTTATTTTAGTATATCAAATTGCGAAAGTATTTCAAGTTATACCACTGCTTTAATTTCTCCTTTTCACTTTGAAACTAGAACATACAATGATTAATATGCAAAACAATGCTATTTTATGTACAGATTATACAAGAATTAAAAAATACAGGCAATGAAATAAAATTATTCAAATTATTAAAAGAGAAGCAAAAATAATTAATTGTAAACATAATTACTGAAACAACTCACGGCTTTTTGAAAAAAAAGGCAAACAGTACAAATGAAACAGTTTTACAGTTATATTATACGTGCTTGAACAAACTAAAAAATGATCGTTTGCATGATCAGTGTTGCATAGACATAATTTTTATTCAAATATTAATGAAATAACCACTCTTAGAAAAATAATCAATTGGTTAATATATTAAAAACATTATTTCAATGATTTAAAAAGCAATTACTAAAGAAAAAATGAAAAATACTAACGAAATAATTGCTCCTAGAAAAAGGATCGGATGATTAAGATATTTGAAAGATACTTTCAAAAGATGAAAAAGCAAAAATAAAACTTCGTAATTGTACTAGTGGTTGTATTAATATGGCCAAGGGCTGAATACATGCATACAAAAAAATGTGTGTATAGATATATAAAATTATATGTATAGATATATAAAATTTATTTCTTTTTAAAAATTAATTAATATTACCCTGCGTATTGTTAAATTATACTAAAATCAAACAGTTTATAAATATATCTTAAAAACAAAATTCTCGTAAGTATTACTGATTTAGTAATTTTGGAAATCGAGAAAAGCAACCTTGAAACTCGCTTAAAACTCGATTTTTAAACTAAAATATGCATCAAAATTTAATCGCTGGATAAAAAATGCAAAGTTAAAGTCGTTGAGTGCAGATCAGCTCCATGAGAGTTTACACAGATTTTGAGATTCAATTCCTTAAGGTTAATGCAAACATTTAAGTTACGTTTCTTTTATCGTTTTCTACTTATGTGATACTTGCAGTCTTTTTTCTCAATCCAGGTTTACTTTTACTTTGAAATAGAGAAAATTATTAAGGTTAATCTTTAGTCGTTTCCTTGTATGAATAATAGATATATTTATATATATGTATATATATATATATATATATATATATATATATTATATATATATATATATATATATATATATATATATATATATATATATATATATATATATATATATATATATATATATATATATATATATATATATATATATATATATATATATATATATGTATATATATATATATATGTATATATATATATATATATATATATATATATATATATATATATATATATATATATATATATATATATATATATTGTATATTCAATATATATATTCAATATGTATATATTCAATATATATATATTGAATTTCCATGTAATTCTTCTATTATTTGCTTTACATTCAATCATTTTCCAGTCAATATCATTAAAAAGATTATTAGGTTCTGCAAAGTTCGACCCATTATGACTATATATTACTTGAGGGCTCAAGTGCAACTTTTGAAAATAGTACCAAGGTACTGGATCCATCGAGAGAAAGCCTGGAAAAGGACTTCCAATAGCCACAGCGGCCAGAGAAGATAGCAATTTTTACATTATTGCGAGATGTAAAAGTGATGCTACAACTTCCTTGTTCTTTCGTGACTTATAATCGGCCACAAGAGCCCAAATTCCAAGGGCAACTGTTTCCAGAAGACTTCAAGGAGGGTTGTGCAAGAAGACCTGTTCTTTACGTTCCACTTAATTCTACGAAGAAGTGTGTCCATTTAGCATAGTGTAAAGAGAATAGAGTTCAGAGTATGGAACAGTGGGTTCCGTTCTCTTCCCTCATGATTCTCGGTTCAACCTAAATACCGATTAGCACCGTACGGTCATATGGAAAAAACCAGAGAACCTATACATGTCCTCCAATTTCCACGAAATCGAAGATTATGCCTTCGTAATTATAATGGTCTGAGCAGAAATTATTTTCAATAGCCGCATATATCTGTGACGTCATATCTTTGAAAGTGGCGATGTTACTGTTGAAAGGTATAAGAATGAAATTTTAGAGTCCTATGCTCATCTTTTCAGGGGTGAATCTGTCCTAGAGTTCACTTTAATTTGCGATAACTCGAAGCTACATTGAGGTACTCTTCTGATCGACGTAGTGCTAGAAAGTGAAGCTACTCGCTGTATGTATTGGCGATACAAATCTCGAACCTTAATTTTATAGAGCATGACGCGGACAGTCTAAGGAAAACATATGTAACTCGCAACTTCCCCCTTCTCTCCGAAAAACATTCAAAATCTAAATATTACGTTTTTAAACGAATATCATCAATTGCAACACTAAATGATAAACTGCTTTATTACAAGATTGAAATCAGTCTGCAAGACATATATATCTGTAAGCAGGGACCAAATCCTCTATTAACCCATTTTTTTTTATTCTATTCTACAACCCCTGTCTCATATTTTCAGACTTCAACGAATGTTATGCACAGTCATGAATGTGTATTATATCTTTTGAATGGTTACTTTTTCTTGTTTCGTATCAGTGTGTGTACATGTATAACAATGAGTTACACAAATGGACAACGCCAGCGAGGGAGACTGACCAAAGGATGGAAGCGATGTCAGTGACAGCCCCCTACGACCCCATTGGACAAGAGAGGTTACTAACGCGGGTCAGTCGTATTTTGCCCTGACAACAGTAGTCATCGGATTTGTTCGGTAGATTTGAAGGCTGCTTCAGAGAAAAAGCAGGCCAAGACGGAGTGAACAAATAACATCATCAGAGGAAGGGAGTTGCTCTTCCATTTTCATCAGTATATGGAGACTCCATATTGATAATTAAAGTATTTTATTTGCTTCACCAGATTGTTCTTCATTAAAAATAGTACTGTAAATAAAGAGTCTGCAAAAGGTTGTCTTTGCTCGTTTGTATTTGGTGTCTTATAATTTGTGTTATCTCAACTGGCCTGGTATAAGTTATTGGTAAGTAATAACATGTCAAATTTCTTTAAAATCTGTCCAGTAGTTCTGGAGAAAATTATCCAAACCTGACATTTCTCTTAATTTTGAATGTAATAATATATTAATTAAATTTCATCCTTGTGGTTTCGCACACAGCTTCAGATTAGATGTAAAATTTCCAAGTCAGCGTTTTTATTCTTTGTAGCTTGGATTACGAGAAAGTAAATCCCTCGGCGTTCTTTCAATTCTGCGTCTAATATAATGTGTGGAACCACGACTTATGGAAACTGAAATGGCTTATCACCAATTCAGCATACGTGGATAATCCATCCTGACTTACATGTTGCCAATTTACAAGTAAATAATAAATTGGTTTTTTTCACCACTGACTGTGTGTTTGTCTTAAATTATTTTTTTTAAAGCATCAGGCGATACAGATATTATCCTAACGCCTTAGCAAGGCTGCCAACCTGTTACTCTTTTAGTATAACCCGGGGAGCATGTGTAGCTGAAAGTATGCTACGGCTTGTAATATTACTCTCACTGGGTCCTCGTAATTTAGAAGCAGGGGCTAAGCAGAAGACCCTCTAGACTAGGCCTGCCACCCCCTTAGGTATCTTTTGAGAATCTGGAGGACTTGGTGTGAATACGAACATATTTTAAGTGCCCCAGTCACCTTCAGCTAACACAGCGGAACTTAGATCGGCTCCAGCCCCGAACCTGCAACCTTTCAGTTACGAGAATGCTGCTTTGCCGACTGAGCTACCATGGCTCTGTCTTAAACTTTTGTATTTGATAAATTAAATAGTTTTGCCCAATATATATATAGAAAAGGAGAGAGGGAATACAGTTTGGTATACAGAGGTAGAAAGAGAGAAATAACGGTATAAGTGAGAAAGAGGCAGAGGTAAGAAGAGGAGACGAAAAAGAGGTATAGTCGAAATGAGACAGACGAAAAAGAGAGAGATGGTGAAGAAAATGAGATAGAGGTATAAGTGTGAGAGAAAGTGCGAGAGAAAATAGGTAAGAACGTAACGTACAGGTAAGAAGGAATAAGGAAACAATGACTTAAGAGACAGGGGTAAGAAGGAGAGAGATAGACAGACGAATAGAAAACAGAAGGAGAGGAAATGAGATAGACGAAAAAGAGAGAGGGGGGATGAGAATGAGATAGAGGTATAAGTTTGAGAGAAAGTGCGAGAGAAAAAAGGTAAGAAAGTAACGTACAGGTAAGAAGGAATAAGGAAACAATGACTTAAGAGACAGGGGTAAGAAGGAGAGAGATAGACAGAAGGATAGAAGACAGAAGGAGAGGAAATGAGAGAGACGAAAAAGAGAGAGAGGGGGAAGAGAATGAGATAGAGGTATAAGTTTGAGAGAAAGTGCGAGAGAAAAAAGGTAAGAAAGTAACGTACAGGTAAGAAGGAATAATTAAACAATGACTTAAGAGACAGGGGTAAGAAGGAGAGAGATAGACAGACGGATAGGAACAGGGAAAAAGAGATTTAGAATGAAGAAATAAATATTGATATGGCAATACAATATTTTAAGATCAGACATTTTTTTTCAAACATGGCAGATTTTATATTTTGCATTTACATCATTCTGAAATGATGAACAGAAAATTGTTATTTGTAAATAATTTTATATTTTGTATAATAAATCAAATTTTATGCTTAATTTAAAAATAATTTCATTAACTATTTTTCAGAAATAATAATATTAAAAATCGTTCTTAAATATCTTAACCGACTTTATTTAACACCCATAATTTCAATTACAAAATACTCGTTTAAAACCGAGTTTTCCTTAGAAATTCTTAAAGAAGAAAATACGCATTTACCAATTATTTATTATTCTAAGTTCTCTCTTCTAAAAATCTTTCTATAAATATTTTAATATCACTCCATCCAAAAGTTTCGGATATAAATATAAAATGAGCACTTTAAACTATTTCTGTCACTTAAAGTCACTGATTTTTAGATGTAGTCAAAATAAAATGTCATTTCACTTAGAATGTTAAAAATGACATTAAATTTTTTATGTATATATATTTTTGAAAAACATGTAAAATAAGATTAATAATAAAAAATATGAAGAAAACAAAATTACTCGTTATATTGAAATATTTTATTATGTCGGTATTAGGATGCAATCAAAAGAGATGGAGCTGATCTAGATTTTATCGTAGAGTAAAATATGCTACATTTTATCCTTTCTCATATTACAATTCCTAATTCATTTAAATTTTCCATTTTAAAGACTTTCGCTCTAAACGTTTTAAAATATCCCCATACAATGTGCATGCTGTAGTAGAAAGAAAGGTAGCAAAAAGATAACAATTAGCTTTTTAAGGTATCTGTCTACGTTCGGAGAACTTTTTTCTTTAAAAGTAGAAACTGGTTCATGTTTTTACATTTTTAGATTTATTTTTTATATTGTCATAGAGAATTGCACTTAAAAAATTCATTCCTGAAGAAGTTTTTATAAATTTTCTAATAAATGTAGAAAATTTAGTAAAAAAATCGGTTTATTTCAAAAGGTCTAAGTTTTTAATAAATTAAATTATTTTAATATTTTTGATGCAACACATTTCTTATACGCTGAATCTGTGAATCATCTAAAATCTTTACTTAATTTACATTTGGTAAAAAAATTTTCGTCCTTCAAAATCATGCACATTGAATTTTTAACGAATTTTCATTACCTGTATATCTAACTATGAGTGTAACATCATTTAAAGTTATCCAACTTTAAATCTTTTAGGTCATTCACTAGAAAATACTATCAAAAGCATTCATAATAATTTTCAACAAAATTTTTTGAGAAATCGCATTTCAAGTTTCAACATTTTATTACAAATACCGTTATGATAAAAACACATTTAAAGTTTCTGAAAACAACTTTAACTATTAAAAAATTAAAATGCATGTTTAAAATTCCCCACAATTTCTTGCTTCAAAACTTTCTAATTGCGATGTTGCTAATTATTAAAATTACCAGAAAAAATGTTTAAACTAATCTTCATGAAATTTAAAAAAATTTTGTCCAAAAAATGCTGTTTAAAAGGCTTTAAAGTCACAACTTCCGATTCCGAAGGCGCTACTTCCGTACTGTTTTGACAGCTGTCACTGTTTAAACAACGGTAACTTTCCTTTAAATTGCCGTAGAGACAAAACAAATACAGATTTAGAAGCCTAAAAGTTGAAATTTTACAACAGAGAAATAAAAAAATTATGATTTTTGGCAGAAAATGACAAAAACGTAGAGGGATACCGTAAAAAGCAAATAATTTTTATGAATTACAAAATTTTAGATTTTAAAGGTAACGCATTTTACATTGCTAAATAGGAAATTTTATAGAAATAAAATTTTTTTCCTTTTGTAAAAGAAATTTTAGGTTATTAAGTTAATTAATAGTTAAGTTATTAGGTCACATTTTCTACATTTATTTTCACAAATAATATATATATTTTAAAATTTCATAACTATTCACTGATTAAAGTAATATTGGTACTTAAATACATACATTAAATTTGATTACTATCTACCAGAATGCCAAACATGTAAAACCAAATTAATGTCAGATATCTTCTATAAATAATTAAAATTAAATAATTCATTTTCAAATACTTATTTAATTCTTCCATTTCTTTAAATTCCCCATTTTAAATAAATCTACCAAATAATTTAACATCATCACATCTTAAAGTTCCAGAGAAATATATAAAATGAGCCCTTTAATACATCTCTGCCTCTGAAATTCTTTGATGTCAAGTGTAGTTTTATTTCTTATAGAAAGATAATTCTAAGATAAGATATCGAGAAAATAAAATTCTATTTCTGCTAAAATACGTCTAAAATATACTTCTTTTTCTTAGTGATGAAAGAAATTAAAAAGATTAGAGTTAACGTTTTTATTTTTTTTAAACAGGATTTTCATAAGTCTATAATCTTAGACAAATCTACAATGCTTTGTTTAAAATGCATTTTAGATAAAATGCGCAGTGATGGTTTAAGTCGTTCAAGAAAAAATTATGCATGGGCTAAAAATGCGCATTAGGTGAAGGGAAATTTCTAGACTTTGAAAAAAATTACTCCTACTGAATAATGCAGATATGTACGTTATATTTTTTTTATTCATAGACTAGCACGTGTGCCCGTGCTTCGCTACGGTGAAACAGAGGTTTTATAGCAACGGTGCTAATTTTGTTGGTATTAATAAATGTTGTCTAAAATTAAGGACAAACCAAATGGTATTGTATGAAACAGAAACACACACTCATATTGACAACCATATGAATATAAAGATAACTATATAAAATGATAGATTTTTATTTACCCATGCGGGTCACTGAAATTTGTACTTCTTGTTGTTAAAATATTGTTGATAAACATTTCATTGTAACGTAAAAATTAACCAAGAATTAAATTTAAAATTAGTTCTCATATAAAAATGCTATAATTTGCGTCACATAGAAATGAAAGTTAAGCACTTTATATCTCAATTTCCAGGTCAAATCGAATGGATACTACGCAGACGATGTTTAAATAATATAAAATAAGAAATGAGTAAATGAGATATTAAAAGGAGTGACGTCATAGTGATAAAAAAATATTTTCACCTTTTTATTATGTGAGAAATTGAAAATTTTAATCTGCTGCTTTTAACCAAGGAAAACTGCGTTTAAAACAATTACATGGGATTAACGGTATGACGTCACATTGTTAAAAATATTACTTCTTTACCTTACTTACGAGGAGATAAGTTAAAAAGTTTATCGTTTGCGTTTAACCGGGGAAAATAATGCTTGGATTAATGACATGAAACGCTCGAAAAAGGGGGAAGGAATGGATTTCGAACATTAAAAATTTTCAAAAACCTTCCCAGGGATATATCTAATAATTTCCCAAATTTTCACGGCGATTGGATGTATGGTTTGTGAGCCTATCGAATACAGACAGACAGACACAAATTGATTTTTATATATATAGATGAGTGGTTTTTCTAACTATTCTATTGTTGTCTCTTTACAGGGAATTTACTTATCGACTGAAGCAGTGCAATGGGATAAAATGGAAGCATTTCCTGTTTTCCATTCATCTCTATATAAAAAAATTCTTTTGTATATATAAAAGTATGACTGTGTATGAATGCTCGATATGCATTTCGAAACAGCTAAAAGTATGTTGACACAATTTTGCATGGTGATCGAGATAAAACCTGGAAAAGTTTTATGCAGACCAAATATGTTCAGAAATCAATAGCGTTTGTGATAAAATGCATTTTTTTAAAATTCAAATTGCGTTTGAAGAATATAGTTTGTTACCATTTGTATAGATTCCTCTTACTTGCGAGATAAAATTATATATTACTAGTTTAATTTTACAAGTTTTTTGAAAAAAGTTGCAAAAAAAATCCTATTTTTTAATTTTATTATTAAATACAAGGAAATAAAACAAAACAAAATATGTATATTTTAAGTTAAATTTTTAATTTTTTACAGGGGTAAAAGCATTTAGTTTTAATGTTAGTTTACTATCCAATTAGAAAAAAGTTAAATATACACTCAAGAACCAAAACATTATGACTACATTTTGCAATGAAATAAACTGGATGACGTGAAAGGCACGTGATCAGGTGGAAGTGGTATTTAACTGTTGTTGGAGAGTCTGAAGAATCATTCTTTCATTTAATTCTGTGTGTGATGGGAAAGTCTATGGATCTAAGTGATTTTGATAGAAGGCAGATTGTAATGGCTGGAAGGCTCAGAACAAGTATTTCCGAAACTGCACGACTCGTGGTTTGTACACGATCTACAGTTGTTAGTACTTATGCAAAGTGGATGAATGACGGTGAAACCAGAAGTAGACTGCATGGTGTTGGACGTCCTCACCCTATCAAAGAAAAAGGTCGTCGGACACTGTCTTGCAAGGTGAAGGAAACCGGAGCAAGACAGTGTATCAGCTGACAACCCAATACAATGCAGGGCCAAGTAGAATTGTATTAAAGCACACTGTACAGCAGACACTGTAGGATATGAGGGGGTACGCAGCAAACATCCCACTCGTGTGCCTTTGCTGACCAAGCGTCATCGCCAACTACGCTTAAGCTGGGCCCGAGAACATCGCGACTGGTCAATGGATCAGTGGAAGATAGTTGCCTGGTCAGATGAATCCTGGTTTGTCATTTATCACGGCGATGGCCATTTCAGGATACGCCGTCTTCCAGGCGAACAGTTGCTCTATCAAAGTACAGTAGGTCATGGCCAGTGGTGGCAGTATTAAGCTTTGAAAGACGTTCTCTTGGGCGTCTCTGGGATTCGTGGTTTAGTAGAGAAGACTATGAATGGTACAGGGTATCTGAACATCATTGCTGACCAGTTGCGCCATTACATGTCCTCTGTTTTTCCAGCTGGAAATAGAATGTTCCAAAAGGACAACGCCCAGTGTCACAAGGCTAAAATTGTGTTGGAGTGGTTCGAAGAACATGATGCTGAATTCCAGTTAATGTCCTGGACGTCTAACTCACTGGATCTCAATCCGATAGAACACATTTGGGATGTGATGGAACGACAGCTCAGAGTTCAAACACCACCAATTCGCAATATCTCAGATTTGCGTAACCGTTGCTTAAACGTGTGGTACAATCTGTCTCTGGCCATCTACCAAGGACTTGTTGCATCCATGCCAAGGTGAGTTGAAGCTGTGTTGCGTGCCAAAGGTCGGCCAACTCGTTATTGACAGGTGGTCTTAATGTTTTTTCTCTTGAGTGAGATTCCTTTTAATTGAGAGATAAAACAATATATTACTAGTTTAATGATCGATTTTCTGTATTAATAATTAAAAATAAAGTTATCTTTCCAAATACATAATTTCTTTAAACCCTCCATTTAAAAAAAATCTAAAACAAAATAAATCTTCTTACTTAAAACCTTCACATCCTAAAGTTTCAGAGATAAATATAAAATGAGCACTTTAAAAGCTTCTTATCAAGAAAATTCCATGACATTTACTGTAGTTGTAGTTCTCAAAGAAAGAGAATCCATTTAAGATTAGAAGTAGAGAAAATAAAATGGTGTTTCTTATAAATACTAAAAATATTATTAATACTAACATTCGTAGCCCGTCCTTCCCCTAAAAAATCAAAAAGCTTAGTGCTAACGTTTTGCAAAAACAAAATGTTTTGCATTTAAATCTTTAGTAACTTTAGAATTCGTTATTCGAAATGCATTTACTCGAAAAAATGGCAAAGGTTTAATCGCTTAATGGAAATATATCCATATGCAAGTTGTGCG
>CM063497.1:87430849-87433349 GCA_032207245.1 Pardosa pseudoannulata | reverse complement strand
AAAAATGAATTTGTGTGTGTCTGTCTGTACTCAATAGACTCAAAAACTATGCATCCAATCGCCGTGAAAATTTGGGAAATGTTTAGGTATATCCCTGGGAAGGTTTTTGTAAATTTTCAACGTTCGAAATTCATTCCTTCCCCCTTTTTCGAGCATTTCATGTCATTATTCCAAGCATTATTTTCCCCGGTTAAACGCAAACGATTAAGTTTTTAATTTATCGCATCATATCTAAGGGAAAGAAGCAATGTTTCTAGCAATGTGACGTCATCCCAAGTAATTGTTTTAAACGCAGTTTTCCACGGTTAAAAGCAGGAGATTAAAATGTTCAATTCATCACATAATAAATAGGCGAAAATGATATTTTTCTATCATTATGACGTCATTCATTTAAATATTTCATTTATTCATTTCTTATTTTATATTATTTAAAATCGTCTGCTTAGTATCTATTCGATTTGAACTGAAATTTGAGATATAAAGTGATTCACTTTCATTTCTATGTGACGCAAATTATAGCATTTTTATATGAGAACTAATTTTAAATTTAATTCTTGGTTCATTTTTATGTTACAATGAAATGCATATCAACAATATTCTAAGTACAAAAAGTACAAATTTCAGTGACTCTCATGGCCAAATAAAACCTATCATTTTATATAGTTATCTTCATATTCATATGGTTGTCGATATGAATGTGTGTTTCTGTTTCATACAAAACTATGTGGTTTGTCATAAATTTCCTTAATTTTGGAAAACATTTATTACTACCAACAAAATTAGCACTGTTGCTGTCAAAACCTGTGCTTCCTATTCTATCACGTAATATGGCAAGATCTGTTAACTTTGCTAATCAACGTACAGTAGTAATACAGTAATGCAATTTAGGGTTAAGCTTATATTTTACCATAAAAAAAGTTTGAGCAAATTTAATATAAGACAAATTCGATTATAAAAACTGAATAATGTTATAATACACCTATGATAGATATATATAAATATGCCAATGACTCGAACTGAACTGTGACGAATTTAGAGAGTTATGCACGAAAAATAAATATTTGTTTAAAAGTAATGCATTAAGATCACCGTAGCGAAGCACGGGCAAACTTG
Organism: Pardosa pseudoannulata; assembly: GCA_032207245.1. NCBI lineage: Eukaryota > Metazoa > Arthropoda > Arachnida > Araneae > Lycosidae > Pardosa > Pardosa pseudoannulata. Next base: position 87,432,236 of record CM063497.1, on the reverse strand, counting down.
CTAGTGTGGTATAAAAATCATGTCATTTACATTGTTGGTTACTTGGCATAAAATTAGGAGTTTTATTGGGAGTTGGTATTATGTCACATGAATATGGGAATAATTATAGTTAGGCTGCAGTTTATTTATACGAAATGTCACGATGTTCAACTTTTGGTAGATATTGCAAATTGCATGCAGCCGGTGAAATGTAGTTTCATTCCTGCACTTCTATTAATTACTGTGTGAAAAAATTAGGAAGAACTTAACGATAATTTTCACCAGGGCTTTGAACCGGAACTGAACCTATAACCGAAAACCGGAAAAAAACCGTTATTTTGGTCGGAACGAAAACCGGAACTGAACCGTAAAAAATATCGGTTTATTTCGGTTCGATATATCTTTCAGTCATTTTGTTACTGTTACCAACTTATCAATATTTTCTAATTTAACGTCAACTTTATAATTATCATTACATGTATACTGCTTCTCGATTTCCTATTTTGATATTCACTAGTATTTTTCTGTTTCAGTTTCGCATGAAACTACTTGTAGAAGACATTTAATTCAGTTGATTAAACTAGAAGTATAGATGATTTTTTAAGAAAAATATCGAGTTATATTTAATTTTTCACATCTCAGCATGCGATCATCCACGGATGTTTGTGTAGACTGTTTAGATCAGGGAGGAGTAAATAGACAGGAGATGCCCTAAGTGACGTAGCATGAAGCATCTATCAAATCTTCTGCTCATCAAATGGGTGTTTGGTAATGGCGGCGATTCAAATGTTTCGTAATAGTAGTATTTCATTAGGCCTGCTGTTTGTAAAAATTCACATAGTGTACCAATTAAAAAAAGAATAAAATCTTCTAAATTTTGATAGAATTACATTTTTTGTTTATGATAGAATTATATTTTTAGTACAAATAAGAATATACATAAAATGAAATTATTCATTTGGAACTGAAACGAAAACAGTTATTTTTGGCGGAGCGAAAACCGGAACTGAACCGAAAACAGTTATTTTTGGCGGAGCGAAAACCGGAACTGAACCGATATTAATTTTTTAGTTGTACCGGAACGAAAACCGGAACAAAAAAAATTACGTTTCGAAGCCCTGATTTTCACATAGCTAAGAAAACTTTCAATTATCTTTCTAAATGGATTCAACGTGATTCTATTATCGTATTCACAGTATCGGGAGAATTTAGAGGAGTATGAAGATAAATTATTGAACATGTACCAGATAATGCTCAGGCAAAAATCAAACCATTTTTTATCTGCCTCATAGGATACTTTACAATACTAGAAAATCAAAATTTTACTGATCCCTTCATATGACGGGATATGTGCTAGTACATATATAATGTTCTGCTAAATTAATGATTTTCTTTTGATAAAATTAAA
>CM063497.1:87418349-87425849 GCA_032207245.1 Pardosa pseudoannulata | reverse complement strand
CATTTAACCAATATTTACTCTAGTTTAAAAAATATTACAAGACATAGATTATTTTCAGCTAACATTTCACACCGTAAAACTGAGTTGGCCTTAGTAAGTCCGGGGAATTGCTGAGAATATGTAGTAAAATGTTGTCTTTCAGATCAAAAAATAGCTAATAAAGCGGTCTGCAGAACCGGAGAGTTTAGTCATTTTAGCTAGTGTATTAAGATTTATCTTCACCCAGCAAGCCCAGAAAAATCAAATAATAGGAGCTAATCGAGAGTAAGATTTTTAACTATACCCAAAGTGTTCGTTTATCCCTATACTTGACATGCGCTGAAAAAGTAAGAAAAACATATGCCGGGATTTTACACGTATAGTCCGCATCATCGTATAGCGATTTTTTATTTAAAAAAATTCATAAATCATCAGAGAGTCTGCACCAATAGATAATCCACGGACTAAACTTGCAAAAAAATGTATTTTAGAATGACAATATTAAATAATTTTAAGAATAAAAACCTAAGTACAATAGAGTGCCGAAAAGTCTGGATTAGACTCAATTAATTCCAAATTTAAAATTTCAAATAATTTCTTATGCTATAGCCTCGGAGACGAATTTTAACTGAAGATACACAGCGGTCTACATTTCTGTGTTCGAGAACCCAGCTATGTAAATCGACTTCTAATGCTGGCCATTGTATTTTTCCACGACGATTGGATCACTTTCTTCTCATATTTTTAATGTTTCCTTTTGCTTGCACCAATTTCTTACTGCTTTCTTTTCGACCTCAATGTCGACCTTCTGAATTACTTTCAGCTTGAAATCACCAGTAAAACTGTGATGTTTTAAATACATAATGAATCACCAATATTACCGCAAATTAAAACTCTGAAAACAAAACACTCTTTTACGAGTGATCTTCGTGGTGAAATGACCTTCGAAACTCAACCTTCGATTGAACCCATCCACTCGGTGTTGTTATCTGGAGTTGTAAATAATGATTATTGATATTTTCCTGTATTTCAGGACACAATTTAGGATTGCGTTATTTGCTACTGCTGATAAGATCTGCTTTATGGGTTGTAATTTTTTATGGTTTATTACCGATACGATGCGATGTTTTCTTGACATCTCATGAGTCGTGAGAAGTTTTTTTCATCGTCCAATTTTGATGATTTGAGCAATGATCAACCAACAAACAGTCCTCACCGGCAGATAGTCAGCGGCTGAAATTTGCTTTTTAAACACAGATAATCCGCTGAATATACGTGCGAAATTAAGGTACATAAGTAACCGGTGGAAATTCCTATCCACGGTTATACGGGAAATTAGGCCTTATTTGTTAACTGCCCGGGGCAACTTTGTGTACAGAGCAATAGAATATCTCAATAATTTGAGGCCGTGCAACCATTGCAGTAAGTGAAGCAAAACGTTTTTGGAACTTTAAATTTATTGACGATAAAAATGAACAGGTTAATTTCCGTCTTTACAAGGCAAGAGATTTTGCATCAAATGCTCAAGAATACAAGTTAATAAATTGTTGAAACCTAGAATAAGTGATGAATTTTTCTGAAAGAGGTTTAAAATTATTCAGCAATTTTTGTGAGTCAAGAGTGAACTTTCATCCTATAATTTAGATCGAAAACCATACAAGCAGCTGTATAGTTATTGGAGGAGTGAAACTGGTTTCAGGAAATAACTGAAAATTGTGACCAGTGGGCAGAAAAATAGCATTTATCCTAGTGTTGGTTTGGAAGGGATGGGGTTTTTAAGAGAATTTAATGCAGTGAATTTAAAGGATTCTTCAGATTTTATATCTGACATTTTACGTTTGAGAATTTAGGAATTAAATATAATATGTGTAAAAAGGAGAATTTTGGAGACTTTAAGAGAGAAGTTTTTAAAGTAATATTATTTATGTATTGCATATGAATATGCAATATATCAAAATTGTTACACATGAAATATCTCTCTAAATTTCTGTTTTTCTCTTCTCATTCTTCAATGTCTATACCTAGCTCGATTTCCTAGTCACAAAATTTAGAAATTAAAAAGAGTGTTCTCGACTTGCATGAATCCAACCACTTTTTTCAAAGCTATGTCTGGAGTAAATGATAATTTTCTGTCTACTTCTCACATTCTCGAGCCATCCCAGGTGAATGCCTCACTTTTTTAAATTATCTAATCTCTTTACTGACTGTAAACAAAGCTGACTCAGCTGCTTTCTCCTATGAAATTTTTATCGCGTTTGCTACGTGGGGCTAACCCTGTAATCCACTAGTTTTTCATGCATCATTCAGTATTATGATCTTGAATGAAAAAGGTGTATGTTACTTAGTTTTAAATAAAAGAAAGTTTAACGATATATATATCCTCTATATACATGCTATTTGCTTCGGCTTATATTATTATAAAGCAATTAAATGATAAATGTTCTATTGAATTTCGCATTTATATACACATATAAATATATACATATATATATATATCACACAACATATATATATGTATATATTTATACATATACATATATATACATACATATACATATATATACATATATATTATATATATAATAATATATATATATATATATTTTATATATATATATATAAGTATATATATATATATAGATAATATATATATATATATTATATATTATATAAATATACATATACATATACATATTATAACATATATATTATATATTATATATATATATATTCTATATATATATATATATATATATATATAATATATATAGATATATCTATATATATATATATTATATATATTATATATACATATATATATATATAATATATATATGTAATTATATATATATATATATATATATGTATATTTATATATATAATATATATTATATATATATATAAATATATATATATATATATATATATATTAATATATATATATATATATATATATATATATATATATATATATATATATTATATATATATATGTACATAAATATACGTACATATACATAGATATATACATATATATATATACATATTATATATATAATTATATATATATATAATATATATATATATATATATACATATATTTCATAGATATATATATATAATATAACATATATATATATATACATATATATACATACATATAATATATATATATACATACTTATACATATATATATAATATATATATATAATATAATATTTATTTATATATATATATATATATATATATAATATATATACATATATACATAGATATTATATACATGGATTTACATATATATAAATGTATATGTATATATATATACAAATATATATATATATATACATATTATACATATATATGTGTATATATGTATATATACATACATATATATACATATATATATATATATATATATAATATATATATATATATATATATATATATATATATATATATATATATATATATATAATTTTTATATATATTATATAATATAAAATTCTTAAAATTCACTGAGCATCATCAAACCCAAACACCTTTCCAATCTGAATTGCTCTTATTCCCCTTTTATTTCTAAATATATATTATAAAACTATATAAATTCAGCTCCGAAGGGAGTATCCCTCTTCAATCTGCAAACATACCAACCTCCATATCAATCCTTCCATTTCTAAACAAGGATGTGTGGATTAAGATATCCAGAACACGGCCAGAAGCAGAAATGTCGGGCGACGACGACAGACTAGATATTTGAGAAAAATTATTGATTCAGACGGTGTTGCAGAGTTATTGACATTTTTCAGAAACGTTGACGAGATGAAACACTGTCCCTTGTTCTGAAACATGCCTTATGCCTTTCTGGTGACTTACCGAAGATATTCGTTCGTCTGCAAAGTTTGTTTTTGACTATCGATTTTTAACCACATGCGTTGAAAGTATGGTCTAGAACAGGGTTGGAAAAACTTTTTCGGCCCGAGGACCAAAAGTAAAAATATATAAGTTTGGTGGGCCAAGATAAATTTTTCTAAAATTTTGAAAATAATATATAAGTACTTAACGGTTTAAATACGTTAATAAGATGAATAAAATTGAGATTTCATTTTTAAAAATATCCTTATACTGAGTTTCGAAGTGAGTTGTACTGATTTTAAAGAACGATGCTAAATGCTCATCTGTCAGTCTATTTCTAAAATTATTCTTTCTAAGGTTCAAAGTTGAAAACATTTCACATATAAGAAGCAAATATACCGCTGATCTTCTGGGCATGAGATATTAAATTTGGGATAAAATATTTAACCCTTTAACGGATAGCGGTTTCGTAGCGAAACCCCCTGTTAAAATGCTTTTCTCTCCCCTTTTTTTAGACATATGAATGATTTTTTTTACTATACATATATATATATACACACACATTCTATATTTTTGCGACTTTAAATTGTTAATAGATTAAAGAAGCGTAAATATACATGAAATATACATCTTTAAACTTGCTTTGTATAAATAAAGAATGAATTTGATTTTTCTCCCATATGTCCTCAAATAAAAATACCTACCTAAAACAACACTTGTAAATTATTTAGCTATTTATGTATTAAATCATTTTCATGATAATTATTCATTATTATTCAAATGTAATTAAAATTTTAAGAAAGAATTATTATCATATGTGTACGAGGGGTTATATATATACCAAGAAAAAATCCCATCCCAATATATATATATAATGTAACCACTTTTTTCATAAAATAAAATATTTATAATTTTTCATAATATATATTTATTTATATATATATTTCATAAGTAATAATTATATTACCTAGTATATATTTAAAATTCCAAAATAAGTAAAAAAGAAAATATATAATATATAAAAGGTTAAGCTAAGTAATAAAATACTATAGGAAATATATAAATGTATAAATAACTATATATATTTTTTATTTGTCTCGGAAAAAATATAATATATATATATATATCATATATATAATAATACACATATATATATATTAATTACTATATAGATATATATGCTATATATATAAATATATATACATATATATATATATAATATATATATATATTATATATATATATATATATATATACATATATATATATACATACATATAATATAATATTATATATATATATATATATATATATATAATATATATATATATATATATATATATATATATATATATATATATCTATATATATATATATATATATATATATATATATATATATATATATATATATATATATATATATAATATATATACATATATAATATATATATATATATATATATATATATATATATATATATATATATACATATTATATATATTATATATATATATATATATATATATATATATATATATATATATATATATATATATATATATATATATATATATATAATATATATATATATATATATATATATATATATAATATATATATATATATATATATATATATATATATATATATATATATATATGTCAGGTCTAAAAAAGGGTAGTTGGAAATTACGTGAGTTATGAACGGTTTTAAAAAGAGATTTATTTTATAATAATAAAATAAATGAAAAAGACCCACGTATAAGAAGCAAAATATCAGATATAAGAAGCAAATATACCGTTGATCTTCTGGGCATGAGATATTAAATTTGGGATAAAATATTCAGGCAAAGTAGAAAAGGAGATTGCTATATAATGTATAAATATATATTTCTTTTAATTTGCCTCGGACCGACAACTTAAAATTCTATCTGCCGGCCGGAGTTGGCCCATCCCTTGTCTAGAACATGATGAAAAACATTATTTGGAGGAGTTTATTTGACTATTTTGGATTTTTATGACTTGATTCAGAAATTTTGAAAATACACATACCGAAGTACATAAGGTATATGTCCCGTGGTGACCGGTACCTGCAATGTTAGAAGTTTCTTTGAATATTTAAAAAATACATGACTAATTATCCGGAAATCTTAGGCATGAAATGATAGACACAACACATTAATTCGAACATGAACCCGTATATTCGCATAGAGGAAATTAATGTTATATTTCCTACCAGGAACAGAGAGTAAATATATGTAAATGATAGGTATGGAATCTGTGTAAGGGACTGATGTAGTATAAAAATAAGGTAAGTCCAAAAGGCTTCGTTAAAAATTTATTTGTTATTTAAATAAAACATATTTCCGTTAATTACAGATTAAAGCAATATTAAGATTTTGAACTGTACCCAAAGTGTTCGTTTATCCCTATACTTGACATGTGCTGAAAAAGTAAGAAACATATGCCGGAATTTTACACGTATAGTCCGCATCATCGTATAGCGAATTTTTATTTAAAAAATTTCATAAATCATCAAAGAGTCTGCACCAATAAATAATCCACGGACTAAATTTGCAAAAAAATGTATTTTACCACGACAATATTAAATAATTTTAAGAATAAAAACCTAAGTACAGTAGAGTGCCGAAAAGTCTGGATTAGACTCAATTAATGCCACCTTTAAAATTTGAAATCATTTCTTATGCTATAGCCTCGGAGACGAATTTTAAAGTAAGAAACAGAGCGGTCTATATTTCTGTGTTCGAGAACCCAGCTATGTAAATCGTCTTCTAATGCAGGCCATTGTATTTTTTCACGACGATTGGATCTCTTTCTTCTCATTCATTCTTCAACACAAAACTCGTGCTTTTTATAAGGCAGTGAAACTACTCAGTGAAACTCAAAATTTGCATTGAAATATATTTGAACAAACGCTATTTCATTGTATTTTTTTACCTCTTCCCGTGAGTCATTGTCAGAGACATACCAGAAGAGGACCGGTTTGAACTAGAAAAAACTTCGGACTTCTTCCAACCAATAGAAGAGTAAGTTGGTTTGGGGAATTCTAATCCAGCGCCATTCTGGAGTGGACCTCTGTTTTTTTTTCTCTGCGAGGCAGTTTGATTTTTTTAGTGGACAAGGTTGTGACCAGGTGAGAGTAGAAGGTGAAAGCTCCTGGTATCCTCGGCTTGAGGGATAGACCTTTTGAGAAAAATCATCGCCATATTGTTTTTTTGTGCAGCGACGACTCGAGAGCTACAAATATTCGATATCTACAAATGATAAGTTGATTACAGCTGTATTCCTTAAGTATTTATTTAATTCTATCAAATCATTTAATCAAGACCTATTTGTACATGTGTTTATTAACTCTATATTCGTTGGAAAGATGTTCTGCTAATTGAAATAAGAACTCTTTTCGTTCTATTTGTATTCCTGTCGTTTCTTTGTAAATGATCCAAGCATTTATGGCAGCCAAATCTAAAATATTGAAAAATATTTGGAGGGGCCATATACGAGAACTAGCTTTTACTGTATATTTTCTGGCCATTTGATCCGCCATATCAACTCCAAATGTTTCACTGTTATAAAATTGAATTGATTCTGGTAACATTTTTTTATTACTTTTATCAATTTTAAAAAATTTAGCAAAAGAAATAAAAT
>CM063497.1:87395849-87403349 GCA_032207245.1 Pardosa pseudoannulata | reverse complement strand
AAAAACACAATTTTAGTACTGTATTATCTTGGTGTAGTAAGATGCTATCAGACATATTTATTAGTTTAATTTGAAGTCAGTTATTGATTTTTATACATATCTAAAATGAGATTTAATTTACTTCTCGGACACAGTCTAAAAGAAATTATTAAGGATGTTGAAATTAATATTATATTTATGAAGTTTTTTCTTTTAGATTGCTTTTGTTTATTTGTCAATTACCGATTTAGCAGAACTTCCGTGGCCACAGCGTCCGTGGCCACTTCGGGTAGAGCAAGTTCTGAAGAATAATAGAGCATAAATAAACCCCATTGTACAGCATTAAAAGTAGACACAATATAATAGTAGACGAATTACGGTCTGACAAATTTTAAGTTACCTCCAGTCTAAAGGGTATTGGCCGTGCCGAAATAAGAATAGAAAAGACGAACGAGAATTAATCAGTGTCCATTTTACGAATAGGAATGAAAAAACGATACCCAATCGTCTACTGTCTACTAGTTAAGTGTAATACTATTTATGCTTCATGTTTTTTTTTACGTTCTATTGTATATAATTCTACAATAGTTGTATTTGCAGTCAGTGATATATACTTTATCGGTCTGACAAATTGTAAGTTGACCACCCCAATCGAAAGGGTATCGGCCGTCCCAAATAAGAATAAACAATAAGAACGAGAGGATTCGTCTTCCGTTTACGAATAGGAATGCAAATCGATAACCAATCGTCATGCTGTTCTAATAGTTGAAAGTAATACTATTTATGCTTCATGTTGTATTTTACGTTCTACTGTATATAATTCTACAAAAGCTGTTTATTTATTTAGTGATATATTATTTATTAACACAATATGTCAAGCTTTGGTTTACTATTCTCTTTCTTATATTATAAAAAATCAAGAAAAATTTTAACTAAGAAAAAAGTTCAAAAAAGCAGGAATTACGATTTTTTTAACTTTGATGTCATTGATACTGAATAGTCTTTTAGGTTTTCCCTAAAGTATCCTGCGAAAATACAGAATACACATGAATTCAACTGGAAAAAAATTAAATTCTCATTTGAAAATTCAGGGCAGATATAAATTTTTCGTCATTTTTATTTTGTATATTTTAAATGAAATAAAACCAATCTAGAGAATAACATTTCTATCATTTATATTTTAAATTGTTTACAATTTTATTTTGTTATTTTGACATGTTCTCTCTAAATAAACTATATTATTCTCATAGAAGTGTTAGATCAATGCAAGAACGAATTAAGAAATAATATATACAAACAAATGAAAATTTTAAAAATGAATGTCATATCTGCAAAAATTCCACTCTATCTTTCTTCTTTTTATAAAGTAATTATACTCTTTAATTTTATTTTAATTTCTAAAACATATTTCTATGAAGAAATTATTTATCTTATAATTAACTGAATTTTATTTAAAATTGTATGTATATAATAATAATTTTCTAAAATTAAATATTGAAATATATCTTGTATATAAATATTATAAAGATATATTATATATTAATTTTTATATATTATATATTAATATATATATAATATTTTTATAAAATATAATAAATTTATAAAATATATTTTTGTATTTATAATATTATTTTAATATATATAAATGTATAAAAATAATATATATTATCTATATTTTTTTTTATATATTTTATATATACAATATATTCTTATATAATATATATGTATATTATATATATATTTTATATATTTTATACTATATAAATATATTTTACATAAAATTTGTATCATATATATATCAAATATATCTATTATTTATATAAAGATATTTTATTATATACAAAAATTAAAAAATATTATATATAATATATATATTTATATAATAAAAATATATATATTACCATATATATATATATTTTTTATAATATATATTTATATTTTTATATTTTTATTAATATTTATATAATATATTATAAATAATTAAAATGTATATATATATATTTTTATTTAATATATTATAAATTTTAAGATATATTATATATTTATATATTTATTTAATATATATATAATTATATATATATATACTATATATATATATATGTATATGTATATATGTATATGTATATATATATGTATATGCATATATATATTATATATATGCATATATATATTATATATATTATATATATTATATATATATTTTATATATATATATATATATATATATATATTTATAATATATTATATATAAACACATATATATATAATATATATATATTTTATATATATATATATATAATATATATATATATTTATATATATATATATTATATATATATTTATATATATAAAATATCCTATAAAATATACAAATACGACATTGGTAATCATATGATTGAGATAGTTCTTGTCAATTAACTAAGACTCATTTAAAATAATTTATTTATAAATTGAGGTTTATACTATGAAATTTATTTACGATCAGCGTGGTAGTTAAACTGATTTTTTTAACATATTTAAAAATTTTCCTTTAAAAAATTAATTTAATTAAAATTGTCATCAACTCTCATGACTGATTTGCTTTGGTACCAAAATGTCCCGAAGAATCTACTACTGAAGCAAGAAAAAACATTATATTGAAATTACAAAAGTACAGTGGACTCCTTAATGTGATTTTCACGTGATTTTGATAACAATAACCGATTGATAACAATAAACGACAGCAAACATAGATAAATTTACCCCAACCTTTAATTCACTATATATTTATGTACCGTATATTATTATTTAACACATAATTTTATACATAGTTAAAAAATTATCATTTATTGACTGTCTACAATTTTTTCTAAGATTACTGATAAATTGTTCGTAACCAATGTTTTTTAAAGTCATCTGAGCGGTGTTGTACTCCACGTTTCAACACTTTCAATGCATTTCTCATTTCAGCAGTTATAGATTTTTGATATTAAGAGATTATTCATCTGGCTGATCAGTTCCATCATTCGTCTATTTTCTTATAACAATCTGACAGACTGCAGATTCTGTTAATGTGGAAGCTACTAGAATGTGTCTCCATATTTTCATTTTGTTTATTTCTTCTAGTAATATCATCACGAGTTTTCAAAATTTTACACATTAGAGGCTGAGAAATGTTGCGCTGACTCCTTTTTGATAACCTGTCATAACGACATTAAAATTTTGATTTTTTGTTTTAATGTTAATTCATGTCGCTTTCTGCCATTCCATGTCGACAAGCTGCATGTAAACGAGCAAAATTCTGGGGACGTGTAATTTCCTATTCTTTTGTTCATTTCCCATTTCCCTAGGTGGAAGAGGGAGAACTCCCGGAAATTCAAACAACAGCGAAGGGAAAGAATGGGTTCCTTCTGAATACATTGGGAATATTAATTTCCTAGTTATTCGCAAACTGATAACATTAACCGATGTAACGATAACACAAAGCGATAATTTGCATACAAATGAATAGAGAAAATCGGGAACAAATGATTTCGATAACAATAAGCGATTGATAAAATTACCCGCGATCATATTAAGCGGAGTTCACTGTAATACGTAACTGCCAAGTCCACTGCTGAACTCAGAAATCACTAGATTCCCTTTTATATTTTGACTCAGAACTTTTAAACTAAGGGAAATTTTGCTATGATTTTTTTTAAAAAGGGTAGAACATCTCAATATATAACATATATTTTTTTTAAATAGAAATTTTGAAGTTTTATGCAGGGCTTCGAACCGAAACTGAACCGAAAACCGGAAAAAACCGTTATTTTGGTCGGAACGAAAACCGGAACTGAACCGAAAAAAATATCGGTTTATTTCGGTTCGATATATCTTTCAGTCATTTTGTTACTGTTACCAACTTATCAATATTTTCTAATTTAACGTCAACTTTATAATTACATATCCGCACTTGTATAAGATTGCAATGGTGGTTTTGGCAGCTCCAGCTACACAAGTTAGTGTTGAAAGAGCGTTTTCAGGTTTGAAATTTATTCTCCGAGACAACAGAAGTAATCTCAGTGAAACCACGTTAGAAGATATATTAATAATTAGAGGCAATTTTCATATGTTAAATAAATAATATATTTTTTACATAATTATTGCAAGGCCAAGTGCACGATGTGAGAGTCAAACGACGAATGTGGGTAATCATGAACCTAGTTGTCAAATGCGATTTTGATAATGGATAACAATGCCAATGCTCGCCGCTCTTATCGTACCTGCTGTTTGTATCAATTCACATAGTGTACCAATTAAATAATATATTTTTTACATAATTATTGCAAGGCCAAGTGCACGATGTGAGAGTCAAACGACGAATGTGGGTAATCATGAACCTAGTTGTCAAATGCGATTTTGATAATGGATAACAATGCCAATGCTCGCCGCTCTTATCGTACCTGCTGTTTGTATAAATTCACATAGTGTACCAATTAAAAAAAAGAATAAAATCTTCTAAATTTTGATAGAATTACATTTTTTGTTTATGATAGAATTATATTTTTAGTACAAATAAGAATATACATAAAATGAAATTATTCATTTGGAAATGAAACGAAAACAGTTATTTTTGGCGGAGCGAAAACCGGAACTGAACCGATATTAATTTTTTAGTTGAACCGGAACGAAAACCGGAACAAAAAAAATTACGGTTCGAAGCCCTGGTTTTAAGGGTCTTGATACCTCTTGATAATAATGAAAAAAGGAATGTCGTATATACATCAAAATTTCAACCAGCAGAAAGTTCTAACAGGTTTAGAGTATTCCTTTGAATCACTCTTTTTGAATATCTCTCGACGGGACGATAAACTCAGCCCTAAAAATAACCCCGCTTCTTCGATCGCTTATTTTTGGTCGAACCCACAAATAAGACTGATCTGGAACAAAAACAGGAAAACAAAATGGCTTACCTCCCGGGCAGCCTGGAGACGCCTATTCTCCTGTTTCCAAGACAACGCCGTGAAGGTTTCAAAGAAGTGACCGTCCGTCTCCTCGTGGAGCCTGCAGAAGAAAAAAAGAAAGAGAAATGAAGACAGACAGAAAGAAATTAGAATGTGACGAGAGAGAACACCTGGTGAGACCGTAAAAAGTAAAAAATTAGGATTCAGTTTAGGGAGAAAGTCTATGGTAATCGATGCACACCGGAGAATGAATTTCACTTTCCTTACGCTGTTTTCTTATTTGAATATTTGGCAAGAGAACTTTACTTACAGGTCGAGTCACTCTTTCTACAACATTTTTATCGTATTCCAAACTTCTACTGTGTAAAAAGTCATAATTTTTTATTTTATAAAACTAGGATTCTTTTATATATTTTGTTTATTTAGATATTAAATATTTTTTATTTGACAATTTTAATTAAAATCAATTTTTTAAAAGAAGGGATTAAATTATGTTATAAAAATCAGTTTAACTACACACGCGGATCGTAAATAACCATTTCATAGTATAAATCCTCAATATATAATACTTTAAATGATTACTTAGTTAATTGACAAGAAATATCTCAATCATGCAATGCTGTAGTGTATAGTCATAGGATATTATATATATATATATATATATATATATATATGTTTATATATATATATATATATATATATATATATTTATATATATATATATATATATATTATATATATATATATATATGTATATATGTATATATATATTATATATATATATATATATATATATATATATATATATATATATATATATATATATATATATATATATATATATATATATATATATATATATATATATATATAATATATATATATATATATATATATATATATATATATATATATATATATATATATATACATATATATATATATATATATATATATATATATATATATATATATATATATATATATATATATATATATATATATATATATATATATATATATATATATATATATATATATATATATATATATATATATATATATATACATATATATATATATATATATATATATATATATATATATATATATACATATATATATATATATATATATATATATATATATATATATATGTATATATATATATATATATATATATATATATATATATATATATATATATATATATATATATATATATATATATATATATATATATATATATATATATATGTATATATATATATATATATATATATATATATATATATATATATATATATATATATATATATATATATATATATATATATATATATATATATATATATATATATATATATATATATATATATTCAATATTATGCGATTGTAAAGAGGTTAACACACTGTGTAAAACTGTGGAATATAAGTTAATCACTATTTATATAATTTTTATATATTAGTTCCATATATGTATATAACTTATATTTTATGTATCTATTAATAACCTTTTTTAAAGTGATTTATTTCGTAAGGATAAAACAAATACAATAACACTAAATACGAAACTGGCTTTTAATTTGGGGATAAAATCGTGGCCACTTAAATGCTAGCGTTTCTCCTCTTTAACCTAAATCTAATTTACCAGAACCGCCGAGAAAAAATACATTACTCCAGAAATAATAAAAAAAAACCTAAGGAAATTTTCACACTAACGCTCTTTCCTGGGTGTTGTTAAATGAAATCTTTAAGTGTATTCCTTTAAGTTACGACGTTGAACGCTATTTTAATTTTAGCTGAAAAGTGCGAGCATTATTATTTTCTCCTTTTTTTCTACTCCGTGAATAGAATTTATAGCACTTTTGACATAAAAGTAGACAGAATTGAGGTAGAATTTTTAACTTTCTCGATATATTCCACTTTTGATGGAAGCGTAATAAATTTTATATTCACCGTCAATTAGCTTGCATCATTTTTTGGATCGCTCTTTATAGATCCCAAGAATTTTTTATTGTGTTTTTTGCATCTCTTGAAGTTTGTTTCACAAATAAGGCTTGGGAGTCCAGGGTAATAAAAGTAATATAATTTCATTTAACTTTGATGGTCTCATATTAATGTCGAAAAAGAAATCTAATAAAAGTTTCTGTCCAGAATAATGGAAGAAAACATTAATTTTTAATGCATATTTATATTTCCGATAAACAAATTTTATTTTTCCTCCCTAGTTTTTGTGTTATATTTGACATAACAATGATTTGTGCAAATTGCTCTTGATTAAAATCAAAACAAGATTTGTATCGTTTATTTCATCAAATCATGTCAAAAACTTAGGTAATTTGTGTGAATTATAGTCAATCAACTCTACAAATCATAAGAATAAGAAATCATTTTGAGCTAAAATAAATAAATAAACAATTTCTCTGTATTTTGTGGGTTATGTGTGAGAATAAATTTTGACTATACAATAGAATTCTAATTCGTTTAGAGTTGCAATTCCTCGTCTGATAAAATCTATTTTCCCAGACACAAATGTCTTAATCAAATTAGTTCCCTTCACTTAAAATTCTGCTAAAACATTTCCCAAAACTTT
>CM063497.1:87385849-87390849 GCA_032207245.1 Pardosa pseudoannulata | reverse complement strand
TATACAATATATAAATATAATATATATATATATTTATATATACATACATACATTTATATATATATAATATATATATATATATATATATATATATTACATAAAATCCTTAGTTTAAAGTAAAAATCAAGTAATAAGCAGATTAACGTTAAAAAATTAAAATTTATTTTTATACATACAAGAAAACTTTCTATTTTACATTTTTAAGGTTGAATTTTTGTATGAAAAAGAGGAAAACATTGGATACATAATGTTGTATTGCATTTCATACAATATGTTCTAGGTTTTACAGTTATCATATTGTCAACTTCTTTGTTTCTCCCTCTTGTCCATAACATGTTGAATGTTGCCTAATTTTACGTCAGGAAGCACATGGGATCTATATGTTATCTGCCTTTGTGTTGGTCTTCCTGGCATTGCTTTTGAATCGGCTCACTTTTTCAAATAGGTTACTGCAATATATCTTATTATTAGTTCATATTATTAGTTTCCTCTGTCAAAGTATCAGAATTTCTCTTGGATGAATTTTACAAAGTTCCAAATGAGTAAGTCGGAGTTTCATTCGTCCATATAACTGACTCTTCTCTTTTACGTTTACGGGAATTGTTTTCCCTTTTTTTTATTGAAAAAAATAACATTATTATGAAGTATTCTGTTATTGTCAGGGCCATCATTATTATCTGGTATTGTAATTTCTAATGTACCTGTAACGTCTGATACAACAGAAGTACCCAAATTATCATCATCAAATTGTTCTTCATCTGTTAAATCATCGACATCAGGAGGCATTGCTATAATGTCTGCCTCTATTTCTTCAGAAAAAGATAAGCAGATGTCATCTTCTAAGGTTTTAAACAGTTTATTTCTATTCATTTTTTTTTAGTTTTTCTGCATAGATTATCTGAAAAAAAAAACACTAGAGAAAAAAAAGAATCTGAATAAGGAATACGAATTATAGCCAAATGCCCATCGTCCTCAAACGATGGCGGACAACTTTTTCTGATTACTAAGGACGAATTAACAACTCTAAATAATAACAAACATTCTAATGGCAACAAATGGAGTATCTAAATTATATTTATACCAAATTGAAAGAACTTACCTCATAAATTATTTGCCAAACCGCACTATACAAAATATGTGATGTGATTATCAAAAAAGTGAGAAATTCTACTCCATCTTTCCCGCACCTTTTTTATTTAATTCCAAAGAAATATGATATCTGTTGCTGTATAGGGCTTCAATATATTAGAACTATTGGTAAATAAAAGAATATTTTTTCACTTAATAAAGGGAAATGTGGTTTTTTACAGCATCATCATATGAGGACACTGGGCACTAATGGGTTAATGCGCAATATAGACTACCTATATGCTATTTCTACATAGACACTAAATCCCCATCATATAAATATATAAGTATTGTTTCTTGTTTTAAATGATTTTACAATGGTCGATAATCTGTATATACTCAAGAGCCAAAACATTATGATCACCTGTCAATAACGAGCTGGTCCCCTTTTGGCGCGCAACACAGTTCAACCCACCTTGGCATGGGTGTCACAAGTCCTTGGTAGATGGCCGGAGACAGACTGTACTAGATCTTTAAGCAAGGTTACGAAAATCCGACATTTTGCGAACTGGTGGTCTTTGAACTCTGAGCTGCCGTCCCATGACATCCCAAATATGTTCTATCGGATTGACATCCGGTGACTTAGGCGGCCAAGACATTAACTGGATTTCAGCATCATGTTCCTGGAACCACACCAACACAATTTTAGCCTTGTGACTCGGGGCGTTGTCCTGTTGGAACAGTCCATAAATACCACTTCCACCTGACCACGTGACTTCCACGTCATCCAGGCGTGTTCATTGCAAAATGTAGGGATTGGTCATAATGTTTTGCCTCTTGAGTATATTAATGTTGCTTGTAGTCAAACGTGATTTTTTTTCTCTTTAGTACCACATAAAATATTTTAAAGCTAATTTCTGTGAATAATAGTCAATCGATACAACGGTCTGCACGAAAATATAAATAAATATCAATACACTTAAAAAGCAATTCCCCTTTTTTTATAGGATATCATAATGGGAGTTCATTTATACTAATTGTACTTGATTATACTCAAAAAGTAGTTCGAATTCCTTTCATTTCGGAGACGATGTTTTAAAAGGAGAGTAATTTGTGGGCATTAAAATAATTCGAAAAAGTAATTTAAAAAATATCTGCATCAGAGAACACATAAGTAATTTTGTCTTTTCATGGAATATTAACTTGGATACAGATTTAAAACAAATAACAGTTTATTTCAGTAAAATACTAATTTCTTTCTTTCTTTTAGCAATTGTCGTAAAAAAGTGAACATAGGCCAATTACAGTTGATTATTACTATAATATGACTTTTAAAATAAGAAAAATGACTTCAAAGTAAGAACATTTATCCATTATTATTATTCATACAAAACATAAATAAAAATAAAGACTCTATATAACAATAGCCTAAGTTATCTGCCCATCTGTCCTCGAATTTATGAAGTGGTTGGACCTGGAATGAATAGAGGCACCCATATTGGATTCTTGATGAGTTAGGGTTAGCAAAATTCAAAGCAAATAAAGTTTATCTTCTCCTAAACTATAGATCCGATTCTAAAATAAATTCTTATAAATATGCTTCATATCACAGCAAAAAATACTCGTCTTTAAAACATTCGAAATCTCCCCTTCCCCCCTTTTCTAGCATTTAAAGCCATTTATTTCAAGCCCTATATTCCCAGGATAACATCAAGCAAATAAATTTATCATTTTGTCATATAATAAGTAGGAAAAAATAACATTTTTTTTTCTAGCATTATGACGTCATTCCTTTAACCATCTCATTTAATCTTTTAATAATTTAAATTGTTTGAATATCGTCTGCATTATTTTCATATGTTTTATCACTGAATTTAGATATCACGCAAATAATTTTCTTTTATATTTGGCTTAAACTATAGACTAGGTGCATATGTGATAATTTTAAATTTAATCATCGATCCCTTTTTGTTGCAATAAAAACTTTATTACCGGTACTAACAACAAATGCTATCTACTTCCAGTAATGGAAATGTTAGTTTACATTCCTTTACTTCCATTAATTACTATGGCAATAAAAACTGGAATGAAATTAACGATAATTTCGACTTAGTAAAGGAATTCAACGTGATTCTAAACTGCATTCACAATATCAGGAGACTTTAGGGGAGTATGATGATAAATAAATTATTTTCTTTTTTTATTTGGCTTAAATAATAGGTTAGGTACATAATGTTACGAATTTCGCAAGTTGGCATGTATTTTTGCCGTATACTGTGTATTATAATGGGTAAATCATGTATTTGGCGAGATATTGGCTCGTAGGCGATGTTTTTGGCGACTAATTTTTGGCGCCAAGTTTGGCGATTTATCGCCAAATTTGGCGACTTGGTGACTTTCTTGGCGACCGTTTGTACCTAGTACTTTCTAGAATATTCCAGTTTCTCCCGAGGATATAAATACCGGGGGCCGATCCTGATCGAGGTTCAGTTAGCTGAGAAATTTGTAGAGGTAAAGACCTACGTTGTTTGGCGCTAAGAGTTTTAGTGAACTATCGCCTGTGCTAGCCAGTTCTCGCAGTGTTGGCTGCTGTATTCGTGTTTTCCCTGCATTACGAATAAAGTGCTGTTATTTTTGCTGTCTTAATTCAAAGTCTACTCAATCCACGAACGCTACGCTTCATAAATTGGTAACAATATAATTCTCTGCCAAAAATAAACATCTTTTTTACCTTCCTCATAGGGTACTTAAAAAATGTAAATTCTACATCGAAAAACTAACTGGAATTTTTACATGATTCGTCTTCAAGCAAAATAGTGAATAAATTGCTAGAAAATAAATAAAGTTAGAAAATAAATAAAAGAAATGCTACGATTTTCTAAATAAAATTGAAATAATACGAAAAA
The DNA here is from genome assembly GCA_032207245.1 of Pardosa pseudoannulata. NCBI lineage: Eukaryota > Metazoa > Arthropoda > Arachnida > Araneae > Lycosidae > Pardosa > Pardosa pseudoannulata. The sequence continues at coordinate 87,386,875 of CM063497.1, read as the reverse complement.
TATATGAATTTCATTCATTTTTGTTCGCTTGATAAATGTTATAAATAACTAGTAATTGTTCTGTAATGTAATCTTACTTATGAAGTGTGCCATATTACCACGCGCATCGCAACTCAACTTCTCAAATACACATATATACAGGAGAGATTTTTTATATGTATGTTTTTAATTTAAAAAATTAAAATACAAAACAATCATAAAAATTGTAATTTTAGTAAAATTTTTAAATTTTCTAAACAATGTATATAAGATTTTTAAAATTTGTCAAAATTTAATGTGAGTCACAGGAAAAAAAACACAATATCTTGATGTGAAAACGATGCCTTCAAAACTTTATTAACCCCTTCCTGTACGATTTAATAATGAAAAACTGTGCGTGAAGTAACCATTTATTTTTTATTTAAAAAACTTGTTTTATTTTACAATTCTTACATATTCTTAATTAAAATCCACTTTTTACATAGTGTTAAGTATCAGAAACGGTAAAATTAAGATAATAGTCTTCAAGCTAGTGGTACTTTTCAAAACAAAGTGCAAAGGAATTCTGAATTGTTTACATCGCCAGGGAGTCTCACTTCTAATTTGATTCTTGTAACACACACACACCATTTCTTAGTAGGTTTTCTTTTATTCTGACTCATCAATTTGGCAGTGACTTGTACCAAGAAACTTTAAATAAACAATATGTAATAGTGACCTGGGATTTCCACAAGTAACAAAAGTGTTGCTAAATTCAGTACACTAGAAATTTTAAACTAAATTAATTATCATATTTATCAGTAACTTTAGTCGCATGACGAGTGTAGCTCGTCATTGTGCGGTATGGAAAGAAAAACCAATGACGAGCTAGACTGGTCATTTTACCGGAAGGGGTTAATCGACAGATAAACTTACATTGGCTGCTAAAATCACCATCCAATCTGCTGATCTGCCAAAGCTATTCACTCCTAGGATTGAGTCTCGAATATCCGTTTGGTGGCTATTTAAAAATTTTTGTTTCTATCCTTAAATTCTCTATTCTTTAGT
>CM063497.1:87379796-87385749 GCA_032207245.1 Pardosa pseudoannulata | reverse complement strand
ATGGTAAAAATTTTATTATATTACATACAGTAATTAATCTATGACTAGGATATTATTTGGTATAGCAAAATAACTCTTGATATAACAAATTGATGGTATAGAAAAATAAAATTATTTATATTTTAGAAAGAATAAAATATATATTGCTTAAAAATATAATACAAATATATATAAAAAAAAAAACTTTTAAAAAATTTTTCTGAAATTTTTAGCTTGAATTACATATTTACATATTAATTTTGAAATTGAAAAAATTAAATTTTCATTTTTGAAACTAGTGAAAAGTTTTCCATTGAAATATTTAGTTATAAAAAGTTATTGTTAAAATTTTATTATATTACATATAGTAATTTATATACTTGACTATTAAATTAGAAATAGAAATAAGATATCTTTTTATATAATATCATGTTTCATCATTCAAAAACATCAAATTACTGAATTTTCAGACAAATTTTCTTCGTTTGCCCTTCCGCATTACAACGGTAAAAGAATACACAAGTCCAAGAAAAGCGTTATTTATTTGTGAATTGTTAACCCATTAACGCCCAAATTATTTTTTTTCGACATAATGACATATAATTCATAAATTGGGTGTCTTTTACTATCAACATGAATATTATTATCGAATTTTATCAATACGTACCATAGTTTTTAAAAAATATGCTGATCTAAAAATAGATCACTGGGCGTTCGGGGGATATATTTTAGCAAATACACAACAATCAGTAGTACTTCAATAACGTGGTAGAAACGAACCAAATAGATAAAAACTAATGTGCTTTCTTTTAAAAAAACATTTATTTATCCAGAATTTCACAATATTACAGAATGTACTTTGTAACGTTCAGTTATTTTAAAAGACAAAATTTTAATGTTTCTACAGTTTAGTGTGTAATTTGATGAAACATTTCTTGCATAAAGTGGCATCGCACTTCACAAAATATGTTAGGGACCTTCCTTGGCACCCTACAAGTCGACAACGTCTTTGGCCCTTTCTTTGTCCCATCTTGTGATCCATTCTATCAAAGCGAACATCATCACTGACATTAGATGTTAATGATGAAGGAAAGCTGTAAGGTCGATCTTTCAAAACCTTTTTTCCGATTCCCAATTTTAGATATTTTACAGATCTTCCAAAATCTTTCATGGACATAAAATCACCTTTATGAACATTCTTGTGCAGAATACTTGCAGTCACTACAGCCATATCAATTATTCGAGTGAGTAGACACCAGTACCATTTTTTACCTTTTATTGCTATGCCGTGTTTCTCTAGAGGCCAGGCATGATGGTCTCCCATATGTTTGTTATAATTATTTATTAAATTTGGTTGTGGGATTGATACTTTTTCTTTTTCCTCAGAAGACCATCTTTGAACTTTTGATGTGCACTCAACACTATCAAAGTGTGTAGCAACAGCCACGCTCTTATTGTCTTTCCATCTAACTATCGTGATTTCATTTTTTAGTCGAACCGAAAATCATAAGTGTCACGTTGCATTTTATCAAACTCATTTGAAGACTTTAGGGTGCATTTCTCAGTTCTAGTGTCTCTTACAGTACCAGTAGCTCGGAAGCCTTTTTCTTGTAAATTATGCAATAAAAGATGACTAGTGAAAAACTTATCAAAAACATTACATGGCTAGATGGATTTTCTACAACAGATAACATATTCAATACAACTCTTTCTCCCAGGGACCCTAATGAACGAGTCTCATATAGTTCTTTACCACAATACAATGAAAATTTATAGCAGTATCCAGTATCAACCCACATTGCCCACAATTTGTAACCAAACCGTATTGGTTTAGCTCTTATGAATTGTTTTAAAGAGTGATGTCCATAATACCTTATAATCATCTCATACATAAAAAGGTATATGCTAAATATCCCCCACTGTTTAAAATTTTCATTTACTATCTCCAAAAGGAGTTTAATCTTGTACGATTTGTCTTTTTTATGTTCAGCTACTTTTGAATTGTCTAGGAAATGAATATATAACTTTATTTTTAGGTAAGCATTTCTACTAAAAGCGTCCTGTAGAATACATATCCCTAAATCTTCTGCATCACTTCAATAATCTCTTTCACTTGAAAGTTTATGATAACCAGTAAATATAAAAAACCCTATAAATATCTTTGTATCTTCTTTAGTGATAATGAAATCATGATCGTTTTTAACATTTTTAGTATAGCGAATCGTCTCATCCACAATTACGTTATACACTTCATCAGAAAAAAGTTTTTCAAAACAATCAACTGGAGATGCATTTGCAAGATCATTTTTTATTGCCAAAATATTATCCTTATAACTTTCCCCTGATTCCGACCATTTGGTATAATTCGGTTTTTTCTTTTCCCAAACAATTTTTGGCTTTTCTGTTTTTAATTTTTTAGGTTTTCTCTCAGACGTTGAAGGTAAATCTATTTGATCACACTCATCTTTTGATATTATTTCTATTTTACCAACAATATCATTTACAAATGGAGCATGTAACTTATCGTCATCTATTTCCTCTTCATCTGTCAATTCATCTACATCAGGTGGTATGGCAATAATATCATCTTCAATTTGTTCAGAAAACAGATAATCAACTGCATCCTGAACGTTATTAAATACTTTTCGACTCATATTTTCATCTAAAGGGGAAAAAAACACAATATTACCAGATAGGTAGGGAAAAACGCCCGAACGCCCAGTGATCTATTTCTAGATCAGCAATATTTCGACACTAATTTTTACTATTTATATTTATTTTAAGATATCATAGCTTTATATTCTAATAGCTACATCTATGAAGATATTAAAATACCAAAAAAAGTTTAACTTACCGGCATCGCTTAGCTGTTTTCAGGGTTTATGTTAAGAAACGTCCGAAAACTACGGAACGAAATGGCAATTCAAACTTTCTCTTATCGCTTTAGATCAATGACCAAACAAAACCAAAAGTACCACATGTTGGTAAACAGGTGCATGCCTTGTCTTGCCCCATGTGCAGTGTGGAATGTGTGGGGTGGGTTGAAGGTCATCTAAAAGCAAATTTCCCACGCTATGTTTAGCGATCTAAAAATAGATCACTGGGCGCTAATGGGTTAATGTGAATGGAAAACAGTCTTACGTTTAGTTTAATAGTTTAACAGCCTAAGTTTATTAAATCACCGTTCCTTCTAAAAGCAAACCTGTGCCATTTTCATTGTTCTTGGCGGAGACACGCTTAGAGTGTGTTAACAGTTCCATGTCCAAACGCTGACTGAAACTTATCTGTTTGCAAGCTCATCAAATATTCAAAAATGCTTCCGCCCGACCGGTTTATTCTAAAATCTTACGGGAGCGTGAGTCTTTTTCATTTATTTTAGTATTATAAGAGAATTCCCTTGTTAAAATCGTTTATAAGACACGTAATTTTTAACTACCCCTTTTTTAGACCTGGGATATATATATATATATATATATATATATATATATATATATATATATATATATATATATGACACGCTCCACTAAACGACACTAGAATCCTTAGTACATCATTTTCATTCATTATTCAAATCTCAAACCACACTAATCGTCAATCAAGTTCAATGGCGTCACACATCGCCACCCAACTTCTAACAAAGGCAGGCTTAGCTGTTTGGGGAGCTACAGATCTGACCGTGGACTGTGAATTTTGCTCTCTGCCCAGATCACTGCGCGTGAGCCATATTTATGTGGCTAACTCCTCATGTCGCGTCACTCTCAATAAAAGAATCCCTAATTAAAATCTCTTAAAATTAATCTACATTTTAAATCCTGACATATATATATATATATATATATATATATATATCTATATATATATATATATATATATATATATATATATATATATATATATATATATATATATATATATATATATATATGTATATATATATATATATATATATATATATATATATATATATATATATATATATATATATATATGTATATATACATTATATATATATAAGTATATATATTATATATATATATATAAATACACATATATATGTATATATGTATATATATTATATATATATATATATATATATATACATATATATATGTATTATATGTATATGTATATTTATAAATATGTATATATATATATATATATATATATATATATATATATATATGTATGTATGTATATATGTATGTATATATATATACATATATATGTATGTATATATGTATATATGTATGTGTATATATATATATATGTATGTATGTATGTATGTATTTGTATATATTATATATATATATATATATATATATATATATATATGTATATATATATATATATATATATATATATATATATATATATATATATATATATATATATATATATATATATATATATATATATATATATATAATATATATATATATATATATATATATATATATATATATATATATATATATATATATATATATATATATATATATATATATATATATTATATATATATATATATATATATATATATATATATATTTATATATGCATATAAAGAAAAACAGAGTATATGACGGTTGGTTGTAGTCATGGCTAGAAAAAAAACACAATTTTAGTACTGTATTATCTTGGTGTAGTAAGATGCTGGCAGACATATTTATTAGTTTAATTTGAAGTCAGTTATTTGATCTTTTATACATATCTAAAATGAGATTTAATTTACTTATCGGACACAGTCTAAAAGAAATTATTAAGTATGTTGAAATTTCCATTATAATTATGAAGTTTTTTTCCTTTTAGATTGCTTTTGTTTATTTGTCCCAATTACCGATTTAGCAGAACTTCCGTTTTTAATCCCTTCCGTGGCTACTTCGGGTAGAGCAAGTTTCTGAAGAATAGAGTAGAGCATAAATAAACCCCATTGTACTGCATTAAAAGTAGACACAATATCTGAATAGTAGAATGACACGTTATCTGTCTGACAAATTTTAAGTTGACCACCTCCAGTCGAAAGGGTATTGGTCCGTGCCGAAATAAGAATAGAAAAGACGAACTAGATTTAATCAGCCTGTCCATTTTACGAATAGGAATGAAAAACCGATACCCAATCGTCGCTGCTGTTCAACTAGTTAAGAGCAATACTATTTATGCTTCATGTTGTATTTTACGTTCTTTTGTTATAATTCTACAATAGTTGTTTATTTGCAGTCAGTGATATATACTTTATCGGTCAGACAAATTGTAAGTTGACCACCCCCAATCGAAAGGGTATAGTCCATGCCGAAAATAAGAATAATGATGAAAAACAAGAAGGAATCGGCCTGTCCGTTCATGAATAGGAATGTACAACAAATAACCAATCGTCACTGCTGTTCAAATAGTTAAGAGCAATAGTATTTATGCTTCATTTTGCATTTTAATTTCTATTGTATATAATTCTACAATAGTTGTTTATTTGTACTTAGTGATATTAAATTTATTAATAGAGGATATCACGCATTGGTTTACTATTCTTTTTCTTATATTAAAAAAATCAAGCAAAAATTTAACTAAAAAAGTAATGTTCAAAATAGCAGGAATTACAATTTTTTTTTAACTTTGATATCATTAATACTTAAATAGTCTTTTATATTTGCTCTAAAGTATCCTGCAACAATTACAGAAATACACATGAATTCAAAATTAAATTCTCGCTCATTTGAAAATTCACAGCAGATATAAATTATTAGTCATTTTTCTTTTGTATATTTCTAAATGAGCCAATAAAACCATTCTAGAAAGTAACAATGCTTCTTCGATCATCTATATTTGGTAAAATGTTTATAATTTTACGCCCTTTTGTGGGGTTCTTTTGACATGTACCTCCGTAAATAGACAACATTATTTTCATAGCAATAGTGTAGATCAAGTGCAAGAAAGAATTAAGAAATAATATATAACCCCCCTTCCCCCCAAAAAAATTTAA
>CM063497.1:87364796-87372296 GCA_032207245.1 Pardosa pseudoannulata | reverse complement strand
TCAGGATGCAAGACGATCCAAATTCGAGAGCAAAGTCACTCTCTGCTGCCTACTTCTATGCAAGAAGTTAACTAATAATAAGCAAATAACGGGGAAGAAATTCCCAAGTCGCAGGTCGACTTTCTAGCAACAGAGACGCTGGCGGTCTCTAAAAAAAACTCCAGACACGGAGATACGAGCGGTCCTCGAGCGACCAGGCTCTAGCAGGTAGAAGCCTCGAGACGAAACAAAAGCCTCCGTTCTAGTCCTGTCCCTCCTTATATAGCGGCACTCCCTTTTTCTCGGTCCTTCGAGAAACTTCCCGAACCAGGGTGACGTCATCTTGTGGTCATTCCCAAGCCTTTTGGATCAGCTGTTCTGCTTCCAGATGTGTCGACGGCATTTCCTCAGATCCATCGACTTAATCAACCTAATGGCCTTTTTTGTAACCGCTAATAGGCGGCAAGGTGCACTTTAACTATTTACACTCGTTCACAAAGTCGTTCCATTCAGCAGGTTTACAATGGCCAGACGATGAGGAGCTGGCAACGAACAGTTTTTAATTAGGGTGCTTAGACCACCTGGTTCTATTAGAGGCTAATCGTGAGTCCACGGCGAAAGGTCACCTTCGGCTCCTCGTTCTTTTGGGGTCATGTAACGAATCGTTACAGTATATTGTTTTGTGCCCAGAAGATCAGCGGAATATTTGCTTCTGATATGTGAACAAGTGTTTTCAACTTTGAACCTTAGAAAGAATAATTCCAGTAGTAGACTGACAAAGGAGCATTTAGCATCGTTCCAAAAAAACATTAAATCTTACTTCGAACCTCAGCATAAGGAATTTTTAAAAATGAAATCGCAGTTTCATTCATCTCATTAAAATATTTAAACCATTAGGTACTTGTAGATTGTTTTTAAAATTTTAGAAAAATTTATCTTGGTCCACCAAATTTATTTTCTTTCGATTTTTGGCCCGCGGCCAAAAAAGTTGGTCCATCCCTGATCAAGTATATGGCTAAGGTAAATAAGCAGCTTCACGTTAAAAAATGTACCACGAAAGGTTGAAAACGGACATAACCTGAAGAAGAGGTCTTCCTAATTTAAAATGAGGGAGAAAGAAGATACCAAGTCTTGGCGTGACATTTTAAGAAGCATAGTTTGAGAAATCGGAGGACATTACGACCACGTGCCTATTTTACGCACCTCACTCTCCGTTAATGAACACTTTGGATCTTTTGGTGGCTTGATCCTCGATCGCATTACCAACTAGTTACGAGATTGCTGCCTTTGTTATCTTACTTACAGTGACGGTCTTAGATTTTCTGTTTAATATTTCCTCTTTAGTTTTGTAGATCGTATTTATTTATTTATATTTAACTCTTTAACCCTCTTACTGCTCAATTTGTAAACCGAGATCTCTTTAAAAATTCCGCATTTTTTTGCATAGTTTAACATTAGGTATATGTAGATTATTTTTATAATTTTAGAAAATATATATACCAAATTATATATATATATATATATATAAAAAAGTTGGTCCATCCCTGATCAAGTATATGGCTATATAAATATATATAGCTTCACGTTAAAAAATGTACCACGAAAGGTTGAAAACGGACATAACCTGAAGAAGAGGTCTTCCTATATTTAAAATGAGGGAGAAAGAAGATACCAAGTCTTGGCGTGACATTATATAAGAAGCATAGTTTGAGAATATCGGGAGGACATTACGACACGTGCCTATATATATTACGCACCTCACTCTCCGTATAATATATATATATATATTTTGGTGGCTTGATCCTCGATATTACCATATAGTTACGAGATTGCTGCCTTTGTATATCTATACTTACAGTGACGGTCTTAGATTTATATCTTATATAATATTTCCTCTTTAGTTTTGTAGATCGTATTTATTTATTTATATATATATATAACTCTTTAACCCTCTTACTGCTCATATATATATATATATGATTTCTTTAAAAATTCCGCATTTATATATATATAGTTTAAGTATATGTATATATATATAATATATATATTTATATATATATATATATATATATATGTATATATACTATATATTATAATATATATATATATATATATATATATATATATATATATATATATATATATATATATATATATATATATATATATATATATGTATATATATATATATATATATATATATTATTTATATATATATGTATATATATATATGTATATATATATGTATACATATATATATAATATATATATATATATATATATAATATATATATATATATATATATATATATATATATATATACATATATATATATATATATATACATATATATATATATATATATATATATATGTATATATATGTATATATGTATATATGTATGTATATATATATATGTATATGTATACATATTTATATATACATACATATATATATATACATATATATATACATACATATATATATATATATATATATATATATATATATATATATATATATATATATATACATAGATAGATATGTATATATATATAAATATATACATACGTACATATATATATATATATATATATATATATATATATATATATATATATATATATATATATATATATATATATATATATATATATATATATATATGTATATATGTGTATATATATACATACATATATATAAATATATATACATATATATATATACACATATATATACATATATACACATATATACATATATTGCTATCTATCATTCTATTATCTAATATAACTCTAATAGTTCTAGTCATATAAATCTATTTATAACCTAATTAAATGTCTAATACTGTGTGTAATTTATTCCACTGGTTAAACGGTGAAAAGGCGGAATGTGCTTCTTATAAAGGCAGAAAAACACATGCCCGCGAAAATCGCGGGATGAGCAAATTTTGCTACATTTGAATTGCCCGTGGAAATCGCGGGATGAGCAGTCAGAGGGTTAACGTCCAAATTAACAAATTTAACTGCAACCATGTTTTTTAAGCCGTCCTCATTTGATGACGCTGGGCGTTTGTATGTAAACATTTAAAAAAATTTTTTTTTACATAAAATCCTATAGTTTTAAAGTAAAAATCAAGTAATAAGCAGATTAACGTTAAAAATTAAAATTTATTTTTATACATACAAGAAAACTTTCTATTTTACATTTTTAAGGTTGAATTTTTGTATGAAAAAGAGGAAAACATTGGATACATAATGTTGTATTGCATTTCATACAATATGTTCTAGGTTTTACAGTTATCATATTGTCAACTTCTTTGTTTCTCCCTCTTGTCCATAACATGTTGAATGTTGCCTAATTTTACGTCAGGAAGCACATGGGATCTATATGTTATCTGCCTTTGTGTTGGTCTTCCTGGCATTGCTTTTGAATCGGCTCACTTTTTCAAATAGGTTACTGCAATATATCTTATTATTAGTTCATATTATTAGTTTCCTCTGTCAAAGTATCAGAATTTCTCTTGGATGAATTTTACAAAGTTCCAAATGAGTAAGTCGGAGTTTCATTCGTCCATATAACTGACTCTTCTCTTTTACGTTTACGGGAATTGTTTTCCCTTTTTTTTATTGAAAAAAATAACATTATTATGAAGTATTCTGTTATTGTCAGGGCCATCATTATTATCTGGTATTGTAATTTCTAATGTACCTGTAACGTCTGATACAACAGAAGTACCCAAATTATCATCATCAAATTGTTCTTCATCTGTTAAATCATCGACATCAGGAGGCATTGCTATAATGTCTGCCTCTATTTCTTCAGAAAAAAGATAAGCAGATGCATCTTCTAAGGTTTTAAACAGTTTATTTCTATTCATTTTTTTTAGTTTTTCTGCATAGATTATCTGAAAAAATCACTAGAGAAAAAGAATCTGAATAAGGAATACGAATTATAGCCAAATGCCCAACGTCCTCAAACGATGGCGGACAACTTTTTCTGATTACTAAGGACGAATTAACAACTCTAAATAATAATAAACATTCTAATGGCAACAAATGGAGTATCTAAGTTACATTTATACCAAATTGAAAGAACTTACCTCATAAATTATTTGCCAAACCGCACTATACAAAATATGTGATGTGATTATCAAAAAAGTGAGAAATTCTACTCCATCTTTCCCGCACCTTTTTTATTTAATTCCAAAGAAATATGATATCTGTTGCTGTACAGGGCTTCAATATATTAGAACTATTGGTAAATAAAAGAATATTTTTTCACTTAATAAAGGGAAATGTGGTTTTTTACAGCATCATCATATGAGGACACTGGGCACTAATGGGTTAATGCGCAATATAGACTACCTATATGCTATTTCTACATAGACACTAAATCCCCATCATATAAATATATAAGTATTGTTTCTTGTTTTAAATGATTTTACAATGGTCGATGATCTGTATATATTCAAGAGCCAAAACATTATGATCACCTGTCAATAACGAGCTGGCCCCCTTTTGGCGCACAACACAGTTCAACCCACCTTGGCATGGGTGTCACAAGTCCTTGGTAGATGACCGGAGACAGACTGTACTAGATCTTTAAGCAAGGTTACGAAAATCCGACATTTTGCGAACTGGTGGTCTTTGAACTCTGAGCTGCCGTCCCATGACATCCCAAATATGTTCTATCGGATTGACATCCGGTGACTTAGGCGGCCAAGACATTAACTGGATTTCAGCATCATGTCCCTGGAACCACACCAACACAATTTTAGCCTCGTGACTCGGGGCGTTGTCCTGTTGGAACAGTCCATAAACACCACTTCCACCTTATCACGTGCCTTCCACGTTATCCAGGCGTGTTCATTGCAAAATGTAGGGATGGTCATAATGTTTTGTCTCTTGAGTATATATTAATGTTGCTTGTAGTCAAACGTGATTTTTTTCTCTTTAGTACCACATAAAATATTTAAAAGCTAATTTCTGTGAATAATAGTCAATCGATACAACGGTCTGCACGAAAATATAAATAAATATCAATACACTTAAAAAGCAATTCCCCTTTTTTTATAGGATATCATAATGGGAGTTCATTTATACTAATTGTACTTGATTATACTCAAAAAGTAGTTCGAATTCCTTTCATTTCGGAGACGATATTTAAAAGCAGAGTAATTTGTGGGCATTAAAATAATTCGAAAAAGTAATTTAAAAAATATCTGCTTCAGAGAACACATAAGTAATTTTGTCTTTTCATGGAATATTAACTTGGATACAGATTTAAACAAATAACAGTTTATTTGAGTAAAATACTAATTTCTTGTCGTAAATGTAGTAAAACAATCAACATACGCAAATTACAGTTTATTATTACTATAATATGACTATAAAAATAGGAAAAATGACTTCAAAAAAAGAAAAAAATATCCATTTTTATTTTTATACAAAACCTAAATAAAAATAAAACCCCTAAATAACTATATAGCCAAAGTTACCTTTAAGTATGTCCTCATATTTATGAAGTGGTTGGACCTGGAATGGATAAAGGCATCCATATTGGATTCTTGATCAGTTCGAGTTATAAAAATTCAAAGCGAGTAATGTTTATCTTCGCCAAAACAATCTATACGATTCTAAAATAAATTGGTATAAATATTTAAAAATGTACTTTATTAAAATTAAACGAAGATATTCATTTTAATAATCTTTGAGTCAATTTTCAGTAGATTTAGCTTGATTTCGTTTCATATGTACCTATCTTCCATAAAGAATTAGCTATCGAATATTTTCGATCAGTTTTAAGACCTACTTGTGACTACCTTTTTATAGCAGTCAGCATTCTGTATAACGGAAAACCAATATAACGGATATTAGATCTACCGGTTGCCACCAGATGGCAGTATTTCAGGTCTACATCAGTAGGTGTAAAAGAAAGCAGTAGTTGAGCTCTAAAACAATACGACAGAAAAGTTGTTGTTACAAGAATTTCAAAGTCCTAGAATTCTAACTATAAATAAAGTAAAAATGAAACTTAAAAAGTATTTTTGAAAAGTTTCGTATTCTAATAAAAATCAAAGTTTGAAGCTCAAGAAATTTGATGAAAATGCTGTTTCCCAGATATGCGATACCTTAAGAAAAAATTAAATTGAAACTAATAGCAAAAATGTTATTCGTAGCCGCAAACGAGCAATGTCATTAGACCATTTAAGGTTGGAAATTTTGAATTTATGCGTAATATTCAAATTTCTTTAGAAGAAAATGCAAAACAAATTTTTCCGATGGGAAAATGTAAATTATACGGTAGTACAAAAATGAAAAAAAAAAGTGAGACAAAATCACTTTCTTTATTTTACTTGGAGCTTTTAAAACGAGTTTTAGACTGTGAATGGGGTAATAGATATTTTTTAATCTTATAGTCAAAGAAAACTTCATGAGGTAGCAAATTGTTTATTTATTTACTAATCACATCATACTGATGGATTGAAGCATTTAGATATCGTTAAATGTCGTAGGATTTCTGCTTTAATAGTGGAGGAAAATGAATGAGTTTAGGTTTAGTTTTCTTTTTTTAATTTTCTATGCAGCAGGCTGCTTAGCTGCAGTTACAGACATTATCTTAACTCCAAACAGATGTCAGAAGAATACAAAAATGCAGAAGTAGATAAAATATAAAATATGTCAAACACAGGAGCAGAAAAACAGAAATACAAAACACAGAAACAACATAAAATCAAGTAGTAAGATTGTTTAACGCTAGATTTCCGGATGTTGATTATATTTTTACTGAAGTGAGCCATTTTGACTCATACAAGAAAATGGAAGTTTTTTGTAAAGAAAATAACTCCAAATTAATTTAAATGAAATGTTTATTATCAAACCATTCAGGGAAAACAATTTTTTACATATAAAATCTGTTTTTGAAACACATTTTCCGCAAACATTTCTGTTACATTTAGCACAATGTTTCTACATCTGTTTGTTTTGCATGATTGTTGAACTTGACAATACTTCCGTGGGTCAATAGCAGGAATTTCTGTCGTTGGAATGGAAGTGTTCTCGACTTCTTCTCTATATTTACTTCTTCGCTCTTCAGCCAATTGGAAAATAAAATCTTGACTGTTTCCGAGGCCTGATAGTACCAATAAATTTCATGTTATACGATTAACTGTTAAACCATTCTATGAGAAAAATTGACTCACAACTGTGAAAATAGGTATACCACTTTTGATAATGCGAAAAGAAGGGGTCTTTGAGGAAGATGAACGAAAGTTTACATATATTTTATTACTTAACTAAACATCAACGTATGGTTTTGTTAAGTAATGTAAGTGATACTAAAGTTTTATATATAGAGAGTGATCAAATTTTAAGGAATCAAATTGGCTCGGTCCGTAAATCTAGAGTTAAACCCTATTCCAATTTAAAGCTAGACAAGTTTATATTTTAGCATTTAAATTTAAATTCATGGATAAAGCCAAGCTCAAGCTCATTTCCAAATTGTATGAACAAACTCTC
>CM063497.1:87327296-87359796 GCA_032207245.1 Pardosa pseudoannulata | reverse complement strand
AATTGAAGAAGAATTGCGAAAAGGTTTCGATTTAAGACGAGTTTATTCATTAGTGTGAAAATAATATCCATATAACATTCCTGAGTGATAGATGTATGTAAGAGTTATAAAAAATATTTAAATTTTAAAACTCTTAATTTTTATTAGTTTGTGTTAATTTCTAACATAGAGTTTGTACATAAATAATACTACTAATTTATAAATGGAAGGAAGTCTATTTGAATGTATTCCTCGTTTTAGAAATGGCATGTGAATACTGTTGGGTGCATAAAATAAAATAAAATCTTTTAAGTTTTACATAAAGAGCATTATTTACTTATTTATCTTTCTTTCTCATTTAATTCCAGTTTTTATTTTCTATTCATCACAAAGAAAGACAAAAATAATATAAAAATGTGAAGAAAGTAAAACTATTCAAAATTACCTGGCAGTTAAATGCATTCCACAGTAACGAATTTAAAACAAAAGTAGTATCGAATTAATTAATAGTGATAGGATCTGAAAACCGGAATTCTTTCATGTCAAATAGGAAGTAGATGTGTCAGAACCTTTTTTTTCCTCGACCATTCCCATCAAACACCTTACTAAAAGTCACATCTTGACTACATAGAACATGGGAAAATTAGTTTTGGTATTCCATTTCTTTTTAAACATTTTATCGAATATTTCGTTGTTATGATATTCGAAATAATTAAGTAAATGCAAAAATATTGAAAAGTGTAGTGTAAGTTATAAATAAATAAAAAACATCTGTGGCCATGTTGATATAGAGTGGGTCTAGGCATTTTATTTTTAAGTATCTAATTTTAAAAGCGACTGCTTTGTTAGTATAATTAATTATTATTTTTCTTAATTACTATTTATCTTTAATTAACCCCTTCCGGTACGATTTAATAATGAAAAACTGTGCGTGAAGTAACCATTTATTTTTTATTTAAAAAACTTGTTTTATTTTACAATTATTACATATTCTTAATTAAAATCCACTTTTTACATAGTGTTAAGTATCAGATACGGTAAAATTAAGATAATAGTCTTCAAGCTAGTGGTACTTTTCAAAACAAAGTGCAAAGGAATTCTGAATTGTTTACATCGCCAGGGAGTCTCACTTCTAATTTGATTCTTGTAACACACACGGCATTTTTTAGTAGGTTTTCTTTTATTTTGACTCATTAATTTGGCAGTGACTTGTACCAAGAAATTCTAATTAAACAATATGTAATAGTGACCTGGGATTTCCACAAGTAACAAAAGTGTTGCTAAATTCAGTACACTAGAAATTTTAAACTAAATTAATTATCATATTTATCAGTTTACTTTATTCGCATGACGAGTGTAGCTCGTCATCGTGCGGTATGGAATGAAAAACCAATGACGAGCTAGACTCGTCATTTTACCGGAAGGGGTTAACTGCTTGTTCTATTATTTAAAGTTATTAAATCACTTAATGATTGTAACAATAAGTTACATTCTGTTCAGCTTTTTTTTACCTCTTTCCGTAAGCCATCGTCAAAGACACAGGACCAGACCGACAGTACAGGACCGGTTTGAACTAGATGAAACTTCCGTCTTCTCCCAACCAATAGAAGGGCCCGTTGGTTTGGCGCGATTCTGATCCCTCGGTTCTGAGTGGACACCTGTTTTTTCTCCGAGGGGCAGTCTGATTGCTTTAGAGGACAAGTTTGTTACCAGAGAAGAGAAGAGGGTGAACGCTACTGGCATCCGCTGCTTGCGGGATAGACATTTTTTGGATCGACACGAGAAAAGGGAGAAAAGTCGCCATATTTGCGAGACCGAAGCCAAATCAACTGGAGTTATCCATTTCTACAATTGATAAGTTTTATTCCATTTGCATTCCATAAGCATTTAATTTTATAAAATTATTTAATCAAGACATATTTGTACATATGTTTTTTAATGAGTTTAAATTTGTTCTTTCTGAAACACTAAGCCAAACGTAACATTAATTTTACAGTGATTAAAAAAAATGAATTTTAAATGTCTTACAAATATATATAGAACTTATTTAAACATAAGACTTATAGTCAGTTAAATTAGATATACTTTTAGCAAACATAAATACTCTTCTAGCAGCTATATGACACCATCAGTCATCGATACATAGGGTTAGTTTATTCAGATAATTGTATGTAATGATACTTTTGAAATTGGCAATAGAAATGATGAATTTCATCGTGAGGAAATCATAGGAATATACTATCAAATTATTTAAGCAGAATCGATTTTTTCTTTATTATTATACTTAGTATATATTTAAGGCCTAGATAAGTCGTAAATTTAACCATGCCAGTAGTATGAGACAAACAAATTAGTCCGAAAACAAAAACTTGAGTCCAACTCATTAGTCAATCATTCTGTATCAAAATGTCTATACCAAACATACTATCAAGCATCAATATTCTTTTAGGAGGTATATGACGTTTTGTGTGATCGATACAAGGGTTAGTTAATTTAGGCAATTGAATGTCACTATACTTTTGAAATGGGCAATAGAAATGAGCAGCAGAGATTTTATCATAAGTAAATCATAATCATATCTACTGATATAAACCAGAATGGAAGTTTTTCTCATTAATAGTATATAGTATAGTTTAATCTTTGTATAGATTTAGGTGCTAGATGAATATTACAAATATTTTGTGTCTAAATTACCAAACAAACCATTTACTCGGAAAACGAAAACTTGCGTCCAATCCATTAGGTAATCATTCTTTTTCCAAATCTGTACCAAGCATATTAGCAAGCCTCAGTACTATTTTAGAAGGTATATGACGTTTTGAGTGATTGATACATGGGCTAGTTTATTTAGGTAATTGAATTTCACTATACTTTTGAAATGGGTCTTTGTATAGATTTAGGTGCTAGATGAATATTACAAATATTTTGTGTCTAAATTACCAAACAAACCATTTACTCGGAAAACGAAAACTTGCGTCCAATCCATTAGGTAATCATTCTTTTTCCAAATCTATACCAAGCATATTAGCAAGCCTCAGTACTATTTTAGAAGGTATATGACGTTTTGAGTGATTGATACATGGGCTAGTTTATTTAGGCAATTGAATTTCACTATACGTTTGAAATGGGCAATAGAAATGAGCAGCAGGGATTTTATCAGAAGGAAATATAATATAACATCTACTTATATAAACCAGAATGGAAGTTTTTCTCATTAATATTATATTCTGTATAGATTTAGGTCATAGATGTCTTACAAATATTCGTCTCTAAACTACCTAACAAACCATTAAGTCGAAAAACGAAAACTTACGTCCAACCCATTAGACAATCATCCTCTATCTAAATCTATACCAGTCATACTAGGAGTCATCAATACACTTTTAGAAGGTATGTGACTCTTTGAATGATCGATACATTAGTTTATTTAGTAATTGGCTTTTACTATAGTTTTGAAATGGGCAGTATAATTGAGCATAAGGGATTTAATCAGGAGGAAATCATAATAATATAATATCTAATTATATAAACCAGAATGGAAGTTTTTCATTAATATTATATTCTGTATAGATTTAGGTGATAGATGTCTTACAAATATTCGTCTCTAAACTACCTAACAAACCATTAAGTCGAAAAACGAAAACTTACGTCCAACCCATTAGACAATCATCCTCTATCTAAATCTATACCAGTCATACTAGGAGTCATCAATACACTTTTAGAAGGTATGTGACTCTTTGAATGATAGATACATGGACTAGTTTATTTAGGTAATTGGCTTTATACTTTTGAAATGGGCAGTATAATTGAGCATAAGGGATTTTATCAGGAGGAAATCATAATAAATAATATCTAATTATATAAACCAGAATGGAAGTTTTTCTCATTAATATTATATTCTGTATAGATTTAGGTGATAGATGAGTCTTACAATATTTCGTCTCTAAACTACCTAACAAACCATTAAGTCGAAAAACGAAAACTTGCGTCCAACCCATTAGACAATCATCCTCTATCTAAATCTATACCAGTCATACTAGGAGTCATCAATACACTTTTAGAAGGTATGTGACTCTTGAATGATCGATACATGGGCTAGTTTATTTAGGTAATTGGCTTTTACTATACTTTTGAAATGGGCAGTATAATTGAGCATATCAGGAGGAAATCATAATAATAAAATATCTTCTTATATAAACCAGAATGGAAGTTTTTCTCATATTATATTCTGTATAGATTTAGGCCATAGATGAGTCTTACAAATATTCGTGTCTAAACTACCTAACAAACCATTAAGTCGGAAAACGAAAACTTGCGTCCAACACATTAGACAATCATCCTCTATCTAAATCTATACCAATCATACTAGGAGTCATCAATACACTTTTAGAAGGTATGTGACTCTTTGAATGATCGATACATGGGCTAGTTTATTTAGGTAATTGGCTTTTACTATATTTTTGAAATGGGCAGTATAATTGATCATAAGTTATTTCATCAGGAGGAAATCATAATAATATAATATCTACTTATATAAACCAGAATGGAAGCTTTTCTCATTAATATTGCACTTTGTATAGATTTGGTTGATAGATGAGTCTTACAAATATTCGTCTCTAAACTACCTAACAAACCATTAAGTCGGAAAACGAAAACTTGCTTCCAATCCATTAGACAATAATCCTCTATCTAAATCTATACCAATCATACTAGGAGTCATCAATACACTTTTAGAAGGTATGTGACTCTTTGAATGATCGATACATGGGCTAGTTTATTTAGGTAATTGGCTTTTACTATACTTTTGAAATGGGCAGTATAATTGAGCATAAGGGATTTCATCAGGAGGAAATCATAATAATATAATATCTAATTATATAAAACCAGAATGGAAGTTTTTCTCATTAATATTATATTCTGTATAGATTTAGGTGATAGATGAGTCTTACAATATTTCGTCTCTAAACTACCTAACAAACCATTAAGTCGGAAAACGAAAACTTACGTCCAACCCATTAGACAATCATCCTCTATCTAAATCTATACCAGTCATACTAGGAGTCATCAATACACTTTTAGAAGGTATGTGACTCTTTGAATGATAGATACATGGACTAGTTTATTTAGGTAATTGGCTTTTACTATACTTTTGAAATGGGCAGTTTAATTGAGCATAAGGGATTTAATCAGGAGGAAATCATAATAATATAATATCTACTTATATAAACCAGAATGGAAGTTTTTCTCATTAATATTATATTCTGTATAGATTTAGGTGCTAGATGAATATTACAAATATTTTGTGTCTAAATTACCAAACACACCATTAAGTCGGAAAACGAAAACTTGCGTCCAACACATTAGACAATCATCCTCTATCTAAATCTATACCAATCATACTAGGAGTCATCAATACACTTTTAGAAGGTATGTGACTCTTTGAATGATCGATACATGGGCTAGTTTATTTAGGTAATTGGCTTTTACTATACTTTTGAAATGGGCAGTATAATTGAGCATAAGGGATTTCATCAGGAGGAAATCATAATAATATAATATCTACTTATATAAACCAGAATGGAAGTTTTTCTCATTAATATTATATTCTGTATAGATTTAGGTGATAGATGAATCTTACAAATATTCGTCTCTAAACTACCTAACAAACCATTAAGTCGGAAAACGAAAACTTGCGTCCAAACCCATTAGACAATCATCCTCTATCTAAATCTATACCAGTCATACTAGGAGTCATCAATACACTTTTAGAAGGTATGTGACTCTTTGAATGATAGATACATGGACTAGTTTATTTAGGTAATTGGCTTTTACTATACTTTTGAAATGGGCAGTATAATTGATCATAAGTTATTTCATCAGGAGGAAATCATAATAATATAATATCTACTTATATAAACCAGAATGGAAGCTTTTCTCATTAATATTATATTCTGTATAGATTTAGGTGATAGATGAGTCTTACAATATTTCGTCTCTAAACTACCTAACAAACCATTTACTCGGAAAACGAAAACTTGCGTCCAATCCATTAGACAATCATCCTCTATCTAAATCTATACCAGTCATACTAGGAGTCATCAATACACTTTTAGAAGGTATGTGACTCTTTGAATGATCGATACATGGACTAGTTTATTTAGGTAATTGGCTTTTACTATACTTTTGGAAATGGGCAGTATAATTGAGCATAAGGGATTTAATCAGGAGGAAATCATAATAATATAATATCTAATTATATATAAACCAGAATGGAAGTTTTTCTCATTAATATTATATTCTGTATAGATTTAGGTGATAGATGAGTCTTACAAATATTTCGTCTCTAAACTACCTAACAAACCATTAAGTCGGAAAACGAAAACTTGCGTCCAACCCATTAGACAATCATCCTCTATCTAAATCTATACCAATCATACTAGGAGTCATCAATACACTTTTAGAAGGTATGTGACTCTTTGAATGATCGATACATGGGCTAGTTTATTTAGGTAATTGGCTTTTACTATATTTTTGAAATGGGCAGTATAATTGATCATAAGTTATTTCATCAGGAGGAAATCATAATAATATAATATCTACTTATATAAACCAGAATGGAAGTTTTTCTCATTAATATTATATTCTGTATAGATTTGGTTGATAGATGAGTCTTACAAATATTTCGTTCTCTAAACTACCTAACAAACCATTAAGTCGGAAAACGAAAACTTGCTTCCAATCCATTAGACAATAATCCTCTATCTAAATCTATACCAATCATACTAGGAGTCATCAATACACTTTTAGAAGGTATGTGACTCTTTGAATGATAGATACATGGACTAGTTTATTTAGGTAATTGGCTTTTACTATACTTTTGAAATGGGCAGTATAATTGAGCATAAGGGATTTAATCAGGAGGAAATCATAATAATATAATATCTACTTATATAAACCAGAATGGAAGTTTTTCTCATTAATATTATATTCTGTATAGATTTAGGTGCTAGATGAGTCTTACAAATATTCTTCTCTAAACTACCTAACAAACCTTTAAGTCGGAAAACGAAAACTTGCGTCCAACCCATTAGACAATCATCCTCTATCTAAATCTATACCAATCATACTAGGAGTCATCAATATACTTTTTGAAGGTATGTGACTCTTTGAATGATCGATACATGGGCTAGTTTATTTAGGTAATTGGATTGTACTATACTTTTGAAATGGGCAGTATAATTGAGCATAAGGGATTTCATCAGGAGGAAATCATAATAATATAATATCTACTTATATAAACCAGAATGGAAGTTTTTCTCATTAATATTACACTTTGTAGAGATTTAGGTGCTAGATGAGTCTTACAAATATTCGTGTCTGAACTACCTAACAAACCATTAGGTCGGAAAACGAAAACTTGCGTGCAACCCATTAGACAATCATGCTCTATCTAAATCTATACCAATCATACTAGGAGTCATCAATACACTTTTAGAAGGTATGTGACTCTTTGAATGATAGATACATGGACTAGTTTATTTAGGTAATTGGCTTTTACTATACTTTTGAAATGGGCAGTATAATTGAACATATCAGGAGGAAATCATAATAATATAATATCTACTTATATAAACCAGAATGGAAGTTTTTCTCATTAATATTATATTCTGTATAGATTTAGGTGATAGATGAATCTTACGAATATTCGTCTCTAAACTACCTAACAAACCATTTACTCGGAAAACGAAAACTTACGTCCAACCCATTAGACAATCATCCTCTATCTAAATCTATACCAGTCATACTAGGAGTCATCAATACACTTTTAGAAGGTATGTGACTCTTTGAATGATAGATACATGGACTAGTTTATTTAGGTAATTGGCTTTTACTATACTTTTGAAATGGGCAGTATAATTGAACATATCAGGAGGAAATCATAATAATATAATATCTACTTATATAAACCAGAATGTAAGTTATTCTCATTAATATTATATTCTGTATAGATTTAGGTGATAGATGAGTCTTACAAATATTCTTCTCTAAACTACCTAACAAACCATTAAGTCGAAAAACGAAAACTTACGTCCAACCCATTAGACAATCATCCTCTATCTAAATCTATACCAGTCATACTAGGAGTCATCAATACACTTTTAGAAGGTATGTGACTCTTTGAATGATAGATACATGGACTAGTTTATTTAGGTAATTGGCTTTTACTATACTTTTGAAATGGGCAGTATAATTGAACATATCAGGAGGAAATCATAATAATATAATATCTACTTATATAAACCAGAATGTAAGTTATTCTCATTAATATTATATTCTGTATAGATTTAGGTCATAGATGAGTCTTACAAATATTCGTCTCTAAACTACCTAACAAACCATTAAGTCGGAAAACGAAAACTTGCGTCCAACCCATTAGACAATCATCCTCTATCTAAATCTATACCAGTCATACTAGGAGTCATCAATACACTTTTAGAAGGTATGTGACTCTTTGAATGATAGATACATGGACTAGTTTATTTAGGTAATTGGCTTTTACTATACTTTTGAAATGGGCAGTATAATTGAACATATCAGGAGGAAATATAATATAACATCTACTTATATAAACCTAAATGGAAGTTTTTCTCATTAATATTACACTTTGTAGAGATTTAGGTGCTAGATGAGTCTTACAAATATTCGTGTCTGAACTACCTAACAAACCATTAGGTCGGAAAACGAAAACTTGCGTGCAACCCATTAGACAATCATGCTCTATCTAAATCTAACCAATCATACTAGGAGTCATCAATACACTTTTTGAAGGTATGTGACTCTTTGAATGATCGATACATGGGCTAGTTTATTTAGGTAATTGGCTTTTACTATACTTTTGAAATGGGCAGTATAATTGAGCATATCAGGAGGAAATCATAATAATAAAATATCTTCTTATATAAACCAGAATGGAAGTTTTTCTCATATTATATTCTGTATAGATTTAGGCCATAGATGAGTCTTACAAATATTCTTCTCTAAACTACCTAACAAACCATTTACTCGGAAAACGAAAACTTGCGTCCAACCCATTAGACAATCATCCTCTATCTAAATCTATACCAGTCATACTAGGAGTCATCAATACACTTTTAGAAGGTATGTGACTCTTTGAATGATAGATACATGGACTAGTTTATTTAGGTAATTGGCTTTTACTATACTTTTGAAATGGGCAGTATAATTGAACATATCAGGAGGAAATCATAATAATAAATATCTAATTATATAAACCAGAATGGAAGTTTTTCTCATTAATATTATATTCTGTATAGATTTAGGTGATAGATGAGTCTTACAAATATTCGTTCTCTAAACTACCTAACAAACCATTAAGTCGGAAAACGAAAAGTTGCGTCCAACCCATTAGACAATCATCCTCTATCTAAATCTATACCAGTCATACTAGGAGTCATCAATACACTTTTAGAAGGTATGTGACTCTTTGAATGATAGATACATGGACTAGTTTATTTAGGTAATTGGCTTTTACTATACTTTTGAAATGGGCAGTATAATTGAGCATATCAGGAGGAAATCATAATAATATAATATCTACTTATATAAACCAGAATGGAAGTTTTTCTCATTAATATTATATTCTGTATAGATTTAGGTGCTAGATGAGTCTTACAAATATTCTTCTCTAAACTACCTAACAAACCTTTAAGTCGGAAAACGAAAACTTGCGTCCAACCCATTAGACAATCATCCTCTATCTAAATCTATACCAATCATACTAGGAGTCATCAATATACTTTTTGAAGGTATGTGACTCTTTGAATGATCGATACATGGGCTAGTTTATTTAGGTAATTGGCTTTTACTATACTTTTGAAATGGGCAGTATAATTGAGCATATCAGGAGGAAATCATAATAATAAAATATCTTCTTATATAAACCAGAATGTAAGTTATTCTCATTAATATTATATTCTGTATAGATTTAGGTCATAGATGAGTCTTACAAATATTCGTCTCTAAACTACCTAACAAACCATTAAGTCGGAAAACGAAAACTTGCGTCCAACACATTAGACAATCATCCTCTATCTAAATCTATACCAATCATACTAGGAGTCATCAATACACTTTTAGAAGGTATGTGACTCTTTGAATGATCGATACATGGGCTAGTTTATTTAGGTAATTGGCTTTTACTATACTTTTGAAATGGGCAGTATAATTGAGCATAAGGGATTTCATCAGGAGGAAATCATAATAATATAATATCTACTTATATAAACCAGAATGGAAGTTTTTCTCATTAATATTATATTCTGTATAGATTTAGGTGATAGATGAATCTTACAAATATTCGTCTCTAAACTACCTAACAAACCATTAAGTCGGAAAACGAAAACTTGCTTCCAATCCATTAGACAATAATCCTCTATCTAAATCTATACCAATCATACTAGGAGTCATCAATACACTTTTTTAAGGTATGTGACTCTTTGAATGATCGATACATAGGCTAGTTTATTTAGGTAATTGGCTTTTACTATAGGTTTGAAATGGGCAGTATAATTGAGCATATCAGGAGGAAATCATAATAATATAATATCTACTTATATAAACCAGAATGGAAGTTTTTCTCATTAATATTATATTCTGTATAGATTTAGGTGATTGATGAGTCTTACAAATATTCGTCTCTAAACTACCTAACAAACCATTAAGTCGGAAAACGAAAACTTGCGTCCAACTTATTAGACAATCAGCCTGCACCTTATTCTGTTCTAAGCATACTAGCAAGCATGAATACACTGTTAGCAGGCATGTGGTTACTTGATTGAGTGATACATGGGGTTAGTTTATTTAGATAATTGAATTTTACGGTACTTAGGAAATGTGCAATAGATATGAGCAGCTGGATTCTCACAGGGTAGAAATCATAATAGTATAATATCTTATTATGTAAAACAAAATGGAAGTTCATTTTTAATATTTACTCGGTTTAGTTTTAGGTACTGGATGAGTCGTACATATAACCTTACTATTAGTAAGCCGCTTTAGCTCAGTCGGAAAAGGCAGTGAACTCGTAACCGAAAGGTTGTGGGTTCGGCGTTCGAAGCCGTCCTAAGATCCACAGTGTTAAAGGTGATTGGGGCACGTAAAATATGTTCGTGGACACAATGTCCTCTAAGTTCTCAAACGATACCCCTGGAGGTGATAGGCCCAGCTTGATGGTCTTCCGCTTGATTCCTACTTCTAAATTTTGAGAACCCAGAGGGGGTAAGATTACTCGACTCCGTAGCATTCCTGAAATTACATGTGCACCCCAGGTAGTGTTAAATCGGTAACAGCTTCGCATCTATGTATTGGTATAAAGGCATATGTGAATCTATTTGCCAGATGTATTTGAAAAACCATCTTATTACAAGCCATTTAGCCAAGAAACGAAAACCTGACTCTAACCTATTAGACTAATGTTTCTCAAAGTGTGTTCCACGGAACAGTCTTCCAGGGATTACATGCGAAATTACCTTCGAAATTTTTAAAGAAAATCTGTAAATTCATTCTTTTTCCATAATTCTTTAGATAATATTAATAATTGTAACTAGTACATCAGAAGCGCAACAATGAAGAACAGAAAAGTAGTATGACAATGATTCATTAAAACCACATGCGGCAGTTTAGTCCATGAAATGATGACATATTCATCAAAGTATCAATTTACTGGCGTTATTTTATGAAAAAAAGTTCTTTCTTACATACCACATTTTGTAATTTTTATCTACATTTCATTCTGCTGTATATTCTTTGGCTTTTTTGATTATGTGTAATAAGTGTTAAATAATAACCCCTTATTTATCATGAAGTAATATTATTTATGGGTTCCGTTGGCATGTACTTTAAAAGAAAAATGTTTCAAAGGATAAAATTTTTGAGAACTTTTGCATTGGAGAATCATCCTACACCTAAAACTATACTAAGTATACTAGTGAAGTGAAAATATCTTTTCCGATTAATTTAAATAAATATTTGGAACAGAAATCCGTGCGCTATGTTTTTTTATTTTTTTTATTTAATTATTATTATTTTTTTTGGCGACCAACAGAAAAACGCTTGTTTTGAAAAATCGCCAAGTAAAAAAAACATACAAACCCATCTCATAACCCTTTTCTGGCTTAATTTTCATATTTTCCCCACATTAAACCTAAGAATAACCTGATACTTTTAAACAATTTAAAAAAAATTAAGATTCGATATAACTAAACCAGGCATAACTAAATTTCTAAATCCCAGAAAATAAGAACAAAAAAAATACAATCTGACCTAGGCGAAACCAAGAATATCCCGATACTTCTTAACAAATAAAAAAAAAGTAAGAACCGAGATAACTAAACTCTCCATAACTAAATTTGTAAATTCCAGAAAATGATAAGAACAATAACAACAAAAAAATACAACCTGACCTAAGAAACACCAAGAATATCCTGATACATTTTATCAACTTATCCAGAAAATGAAAGAACAAAAAAAAAACTCTGACCTAAGTGACACCAAGAATATTCTGATACTTTTTAACAATTTTAAAAATAAAGTAAGAACCGAGATAACTAAACTCGCCATAACTAAATTTATAAATTCCAGAAAATGATAAGAACAAAAAACAAAAAATACAACCTAACCTAGGTGGCACCAAGAATATCCTGATACTTTTTAACAATTTAAAAAAAAGTAAGAACCGAGATAACTAAACTCGCCATAACTAAATTTATAAATTCCAGAAAATGATAAGAACAACAACAAAAAAAAATACAACCTAACCTAAGCGACACCAAGAATATCCTGATTCTTTTTAACAATTTAAAAAAAGTAAGAACCGAGATAACTAAACTCGCCATAACTAAATTTATAAATTCCAGAAAATGAAAAAAAAAAGAACCTGACCTAAGCTACACCAAGAATATCCTGATACTTTTTCAAAATTTTAAACAAAAAGTAAGAACTGAGATAACTAAACTCGCCATAACTAAATTTATAAATTCCAGAAAATGATAAGAACAAAAAAAAATATATACAACCTAACCTAAGCGACAGCAAGAATATCCTGATTCTTTTTAACAATTTAAAAAAAAGTAAGAACCGAGATAACTAAACTCGCCATAACTAAATTTATAAATTCCAGAAAATGATAAGAACAACAACAACAACAAAAATACAACCTGACGTAAGCGACACCAAGAATATCCTGATACTTTTTTAACAATTTAAAAAAAAGTAAGAACCGAGATAACTAAACTTGCCATAACTAAATTTATAAATTCTAGAAAATGTTGAGGTAAAAAAAATACAACCTAACCTAGGTGGCACCAAGAATATTATGAAAATTCTCCAACAGTGTTGGGTACTGAAATCAGAAATAAATGCCAAATATGGCAAAAAAACAACACGGCGTCTATACAGCATCCGTACCATGATTCTATACCAGTGATCAAATCCTAGTTGTTATTTTCCAATGTTTTTCAAAGAAGAACTGCAAAAAAGTGCCCCAAATCCTTGTCCCATTTATCAGACAGTTAAATGTATTCTACAGAATTCATTTTCAAACTAACACTTTTTTGTTCCGCCCTAAATAGGTTATGATTAATTAACCCTGATTGAGTCTGAAAAACGGAATTCCGTAGTGTCAATTAAGAAACGGCAGACGTTGAAAGCCTTTTTTTCTATCACAACCATTCCATTTTTCAAACACGTTTATTTATGTGCGCTGAGAAATAGTTTAAGAGTCATATGCAGATATCTGAGTTCTGGAAAAAAATTTGATCACGATGTTTTATTTCTCCGTAATAGTCCCTCATAAACATTTTATTTTTATGAAACAGTAAGTAATTAAGGTCTGGTTAAAGTATTAAGCTGTCCATAAAGTTTCAGACAGTGTCTGCTTTGGTGGGAAGATATTTTTTGGAACACATCTGTTGCGATAGCCATAAAGTAATCAGTAAATATAAACTCTGGAACTCAGCGTTTCTTAAGGAGAGAGTAGACGTTAATAAGTGTTTATATAAAATTTTGGGATAGATATATGAGATTCTGAACACTTATAAAAGGAGGTCGAAAATTATTAAGCGCATTTTATGTTTATTTTAATAAAGAGCAAAAGTACAGGCTTATTGTTTTCTTAGACAATTTAAATTAGTTTTACATAGCAAATATTTACGCAGTAAATATCTTACTTCATCAGAGCTCATTCGTCAAAGGCATCTGTTTCCTAACTGCAAGATAGAGAGTCTGATACTTGAGTCTTCCAAAATTTGCCGTGATCATTAATGGCGGTTGGGAAAAGTAAAATAGGTTCGTGCAAGGCCGTAGGCAAGGGGAGGGATTTAGGGGACAGTTCCCCCTCCGAAATTCTTAAAGACCGTTTCGTGGAAAAAAATGGACTATGGTTATGGGTGTGTAATCTGCCTAGCAGTGTATAGACAACAGTGAGCTCAGAACAGTGACATTTAGTTAAGGAGTACGTGCAAATTGGATTCGACATGTAAAAACAGATTGCTTAGCACTTTTCGCATCTCATCACAATATTGTTACACAATATGAAAAAAATTGTGAAAGTTTCAAAAAGAGCATATTTTATAATATACAGGTAAAAATTGAACATTTTCTTTTCTTTTAAAATTATTCTGTTTCTTTATGCTTCTATTTTAACCCTTTGACAGTTTCATTTTTTTCCAGAATTCGGTCAAAAATATGTCAAATTTTTTTTGTTTATTTTATATTTATTAGTAAAGATATGTTATTAAAATTAACATTTATAATATTTTTAATCATTTATTACATCATTTATTTTTTTCCTTCTATGAAAGCATCATAGAACTGAAGTTTACCTTTCGTCTCATCGATATCCAAGTTAATATTTTGAGTTTCGGTGAAAGCAAATCTAGGAAGCGGATCAGAAGGATTATCACAAAAAATTTTAAAAATTGTCTTGCTTGACTGATTGATTCTGTATTACTATCAGAGTCACTACTATCTAGGCCATCTAGTAAACTTTCACTACTATCATTAACAGATAATTCAGTTTCTGATTCCGAGTCACAGTTCGAATCACAAGAAATTAGCTCCATACGCTCGGAATTATCCATTATTTAAAAGTAAAAATATATTATTCAACTCTTACATCAATAAAATTATCAGGTGGTTAGTAAAATATAACCAGAAAGCTATACACTGAAAGATAACAATTAGTCTTCTGATACCAAACATGCGAAAAAACCCGCACTTTTGAACCAATCAGAATAGAAAATACAATAAACTGCAAACTATCATTTACTGGACATCTATACGAATCTATACGAATAATTTGTTACTAAAATTGGAAAAAATACGGCCAAAACAGTGCAAGTGAAATAGAATTCAGATTGCCGGTACGCCGTACGGGAAAATCAGTAAAGGCCCGAAAGCCGTGCCCGTAAGGCGTACGGGCAAAACAGGGAAGGGGTTAAAAATTAGAATTTAATACCATGTATAGTTTACATATTTTCAATGTAAATTTTGATATTAAATTCATTGGGCAGTGAATACATTACTCATTTAAGGCTATAAATTTGTTCATTATATCATTTTTTAATTATTTAGATGTTTTAAAATCACTATTATTATATTCATTAGGGGTATATACACATAAGAAAACCTGTAGCTTTATTGAAGTATCATTCACAAAAACAATGTCCCCCTGTGAATATAATTTCTGGCTACAACAAAGTTTGTGGTCATATTGTTCTCCAAGTTCTCGAACGATACATCTGTAGGTAGCAGGTCAGGTCTGGTGGTCTTCTATTTATTCCCTGTTTCTAAATTATACTAAGGACAATGTTACATGCGTCCTTGGAATTCTTTAACTTTTAGGTTTCGGCTAGTACAGCAGTTGTACCATAAATATTTAGAAACCCAAAAGCCGGCTAGGGTACAACAGTTGTAGATATTTCTCCCCTTTTGCAGGGACGGGGTCATTACTCACTTGTCATTTGGCCAGTCCCTCCCTATTGTTGAAGTTTTCCCGAGTGCATCAGTACCGGGAAGGAAGAATGTGATTTTGTTTGGCGACGTGTGGAACAACTGGCGCTTTTTTTTGTCCATATCTAGCAGTTTGTAAACTATTCATTCAATCTTGTGGACCAAATCCGTTTGGAAGCGAGTCAAAGTTTCTTTCCTTCGTCGTTTATTTTTTTTATTTAATCTGATCATGGCTCCAAAATTTAAGGGTCTTTCTCAAAGTGAGATGTCAAATAAAAACTTTCAGACTGGTTTTAGAGCAACCCTGCATTGTAACGTCCTCCACTTCCAGAGAGTGACAGTAGGACAAAACATTTTTCCCTCTTGAGAAAGTGGAAGAAGGGGGGAGGAATTTTCGAAAATGCTGCCGATTTGTAGTCCAAACGCAAGCCAGCGGTTAGCCGATGCTTAAAGGTTAATTCCATGTGGTGCTAAATGAGTAACAGCCTCGCAGGACGCATTTAGTATATAGATATCTGTATGTATTGCCAGCTGTATTGCACACAACTTTCTCATAAGTTTCATTCGTGCTACTTAATACCCAGAAGATATTCAATTTCACGAATTTTAGGTTTTTTTTTTTGCAGCATTTCAAAACTTATCTTCTAATAACCCCAGAGTTTGTCGCTTTAGATATATGGGAATGGCATGCGCTCAATTGGTCTTTCACATAATCCCAAATAAAAACGTCAATGGGTAGAATGTCGTGAGAATTTGATGGCCATGTTACCCCCCTCTCCTAGATTGACCAAACAATGTGTTGAAATGTCAACTAGAGAATGGGTGTTCCAAAGCCGGATCAGAACTTCTGATCCCGGTTCGACATCTCTGAGGAGTGCACTTATTTCTATTGGAAACTGGAAGGCTAAAAAGAGCTGAGA
The DNA here is from genome assembly GCA_032207245.1 of Pardosa pseudoannulata. Lineage (NCBI taxonomy): Eukaryota > Metazoa > Arthropoda > Arachnida > Araneae > Lycosidae > Pardosa > Pardosa pseudoannulata. The sequence goes on along the minus strand of CM063497.1, from coordinate 87,342,868 downwards.
GCAACTAAAAGTAAAATTTTTTTATTCTCCTAGAGATCACCATAGAATATAGTAGACACAAGGAACTCACTAGTTTTTTTGAGGCTCATGATATTTTTCTTAATTCATTTTGGTAGCATGCATTTGATACTTATCTTCATTTTATTGAACTGGAATAAAATAAAGTAATATTTTCCTCTTGTTATTATATCTCTTATACTTCAGATTATTCTTTTATCTATCTATGAAATTTAAAGCCTACTTAATTTTTAATTCTTTTTTAATTAACAGGGTCTACAGCGTAGGGTAGCTGGTCAAGACAAAATGAATATAAGTGTAACCTTACTGGGTTTAACTCCTGGAAACTCCAGTTATTAAATATGTTTACTATATGGGAGAATCATATCTTTAACAGTGAGTCAGTGGGACATAGTTTAAAAGTGTAGAGAAGTTGTTCTAATCATTTTATTATCAATATGGTAAAATAAATTGATAAAACATTACATAAACAGTAATGATTTCACCAAAATGGCATTTACAGCGATACCAAGATACAAGGTCTCTTTTATTACTGCTTGATTTAATTATGAATGGCAAAACATTTCCCAGCTTTTCTATATAGTAAGTGTTAGATTAATTTCGCCACCGAAAGCTAGATGGCGCTATTGAGCGAGGGAGAAAAAACTGTTGGGCCAATAGAAAAAAGCCGTTGGGATTCGGCGTCGGTTTTAAAAATGTAATTCTATTCATATTCCTGTATTCTATTCGTATTCATATATGAAACGGGTTTAAAGCCTAATATTCATAATTCTGTATCCATTGTTCCGTTTGTTATTTATTAGTCGTGACGTGTTGTTTAATAAAAAGAAAGTGTGTTTGTTTCAACAGCCGTTGTTTGGTTTTATACAGTCTTCATGCAATTCCCAAGAATAAACAAAAGGTAAGATGTTACCTTATTTGATTCTTCAGTACTATTGAACATTTTCATTTATTATTTAACTTCAAGTTACCTGATTTGATTCTTCATTACTATTGAAGATTTACATATTATTTAACGTCACGATAATTCTTAAAATCAAAGTTCAAGATTTGTGACTATTAAAATTCAAATTCATTAACTATTCTATCCAGTAAGTACTTGATATATTTTTTAAGAAATTATACATTCAGAATAGCTCGTAGTAGCCCAGAATAGTGTTTTATATGCTCAAAGCATTTATGTTTGGAAAAGCTTTTAGAGTTGTGACTATTAATATATATATTCAAAGTTGTAGTAATTATATTACGATAATGTATTTTAAGATAGGGGATATTAAGGAAATAAATAATTTTTAAAAATCCTTCTCATTCTTAGGTATATTTCTAAAAGAAATCTGGTAAAAATGTAGAATTATCAGTCAAATTATTTAAAAGTCTATTTTTTTAAATAACGTTATATTGAATTATATTTGCATTTTATACCCAGAATCACCCTGGTAAATATAATTTTTTCTTTACAAAATTCCTACAGTATATCATTGGATACACTAGATCTAAATATTTGTTCATTTACGCTGTCCTAACGATATTCACGAACGAGTAAGTGCACTAATTTAGGAAATCAGTACCAATAAATTTGAATTGTTGTTGGCATTAATGGTCGTCACCGTCTTAAATATACGAGAGTTGGAACTTTAATAATGGCAACTATTTATTTACATGGAATACAAAAGTTATTCAAGTCACCATGTTTTACAGTCCTTTAATATAGTCGCCCGCATTGTGTATAACCTGTTTTCAACGCTATGGAAGTAGCAGAACACCTGTGTTACCGCCTGTACTATTGATAGTTCAAATGGACCTGTCTATTGCCGCAAAAATCTTTGGAACAGATCTGAAGCGAAGCTAATGCCACGAAGTATTTCCTTCATCTTAGAAATTAAGACAAAGTCAGAAGGACTTAGATCTCGAGAGAATGGTGGGTGGCAAAGCACTTTCCATCTCCATCAATCGAACAAATCAGTCATAGCTTGTGCTGTATGCGGAAGAGCATTGTCATGCAAAATGATAGGAGCGTTATCCCTCATGCCCAAGCGTTCCTTCAGAATATGCAGCAAAGTCGTACGCACAAATCCTATCTGTCACAAATCATTTGGCTTCGATCACTGTCCATTAGTGCGGTAACAGCATTCACTTCTGCTTCGCTGACACTAGGTCGACCTGGCCGATGCATGTCTGCCATATATTGGCGTCCTTTATTGAAGGCTATTACACATCTTGCTACAGTTCTGTAAAGCAATGCAGATTCTCGGCAAGCCGCTTGAAGCCCTAGATGACCTTGTCGTGCTATACGACCTCTAGCACATTGAATTTTTATCCATTTTCGTTGTTCTTCTTTTGAAAAAGTTCTGACAACATTTACCGCAAGCAACTTTAGACCGCAAGCTAATACAAGGATCAGTTCTTCGCTTCACTCCGCATACTCATGACGTAAGAAGGACGATTATTTTTGCTGAGAGGTAAGGTAGGTATGTAGCTCACATGTGGTATACATGATATTCTTTGGTTTTGTTGCATAGCGTTTTTACAGTAGTGTTGCCACTATCAATGTTCTAACCCTTGTATGTTATATATGTGGCACCGCTCTTCATCAGTGCCATAAGCAAAACAACATGCTTGTTTTTTAGTAGAGTGGTGCAATGAGGCAGTTGTATTTTCATATCAGCCCAATCGTTATCTCCCTAACCACCTCTTCCCTATGTCCCTCCCCTCGTCACGTCTCACACGATGATAGATTTCTCAAAAGTATAATGTGTATTTTATAATGCAATAAATTTCCTGTTTAGATCATACTTCCGAACGTGCTTGACTGATGCACGTATTTTTATCCGAGTCTTGCTGAAGCTGCATATACAATAATCTCGAGAGAACAATTCATGTTCTTCAAAAATTTTAAAATGATCTAGAAGTACAGAAGTCATCCGCGATATACATTGATCCTCATGCATTGCAATCTTTATCATTCGCATATTTCCTCGCAGTATACGTATGGGGCAAATGTCATAATGTTTGGCTGTTTCTTTCTAGGTGTTGCATTTTGAATGAGTGTAGGTGTTAAGTTGTAGATCTCAGTTACGAAGAAATGAATCTTCATTAACTAAGATATGTTTCTACCGACTCATTCAGTTAACACTTCTCGTGCGGGTACCGTATTTTTACGTTTTTTTGCAGTCTGTTACTGGAGCGGGGGTAACGTAAAAATATGTATTTAGTAGATTTGTGGTGGATACCCGCTAACCACCACAAATCGACTAAATGCGTATAATTACATATATGTGTCAAATTATATGAGTGTTGTTTGCGTTGCTATGGAAAGCTTTGCATTTTTTCTTCCCACAAATTTTAATTGTCGAGTTACTCGGTCTTTTATTGTGTTATTTCGTCTTCAATCGAATTCCTAGCTCCAGAACGTACAAGTCGTGTTTTGTCAATTTGAAGCTTGGTTTTTTATTGTTGAATACAAAATTGATAAAATGAGTCGTTGTGACAAAGATAGTGATGAAGAAATAGGCGCTGACAGATTATCGGACTTTAATTATAAAAATCGTTTATTTTTGTGATTTCGTAAAAATATTGTTTTTTTTTTGTTAAATAATCATACAGTATATATTAAAGTGTAAGATAAAAAAAGTTTCGTTCTCAAAAACAAAGTAGTTTACGGTTTACTGCGATTTTTCTGAATTCCTTAACTTTCTCGCGATTCACGAAGAAACGCCCGCTGCACATCTAAGTTGGCAATGAAGTATATTCACATGCCAAGTGTTAATAGACAGATATATTATTTTCAAATATCCCTTACAAATTATATAGTACTTATGTCATTAATACACAAGTTCTCCAGTGATTTTCAATACACCTCTAAAAGTTTGGCTGTTATAGATTGTCTAGAGTCACAAAGAACACAGTCTAGTAGTAGCGAAATGGAGCATTCGATATTGGTGTTCGACGGATCACTAGTGGTGAGTGAAACATTTTTGATAGTCCACAAAAAAAGATCATTATTTCTTTAAGTTTCTAATTATTTATTGCATGATTATTTATCGTAAGCTGCCGATTTCAGTCATCTTTGTCAAGATCCTTTGTCTATGAAAAATGAATACTGTGTGACAAGGCTCTTCATACTTTTAATTGAACTACATATTGCGAAAAAACATTTACTTCTGTCACAGCAATTAACATCTAAAATCACTCATGGCTTGAAATAAATGTAGCTCTCCGTCTTACAGTGAAGTTGTTGGAGCCAAACATCCACATACAGATGGTCAATAAGTAAAAACGTGTGTCACATTAAAAATGCGTTATGCATAAGTAAAGCTTTTTAAATTACGATACTAATATTTTACATCTGTGTGTAATGGGAAAGACTGCTGATCTAAACGAATTAGATAGAGGGCAGATTGTAATGGAAGGCTCGGAACAAGTATTTTCGAAACTGCGCGGCTCGTGGGTTTTTCTCGAGTTTATAGTATTTATGCAAAGCGGATGAATGACGGTGAAACCAGCAGTAGACGACATGGTGTTGCTGAATTCCAGTTAATTTCCTGCCCGCCTTACTCACCGGATCTCAATCCGATAGAACACATTTGGGATGTCATGGGACGGCAGCTCAGAGTTCAAAGACCACCCATTCGCAATATCTCGGATTTGCGTAACCGTTGCTTAAACATCTGGTACAATCTGTCTCCGGTCATCTACCAAGGATTTGTGACATCCATGCCAAGGCGGGTTGAAGCTGTGTTGCTCGCCAAAGGTGGGCCAACTCGTTATTGACAGGTAGTCATAATGTTTTGGCTCTTGAGTGTTAATTCATATAATTGGTGGCATGCCAAATATCTATCTACCTATCTATCTATCTATCTATCTATCTATCTATGTATCTATCTATCTATCTATCTATCTATCTATCTATCTATCTATCTATCTATCTATCTATATCTATCTATCTATCTATCTATCTATCTATCTATCTATCTATCTATATATATATACATATATATATATATATATATATATATATGTAATGGTCCATGATGTTTTGAAAGTTGAAGTCTAGACATACGGCAATGACAATTAAAAAGAAGAAAGAAACATCATATATTCATGTATTGTTAATAGTCTAAAAATTGCTAAAATTAAATATCACTGAACAATTATGAAAATATTGAATAAAAAAAATTATCGTTTATTTCTGAATCAGTTGAAAGCTACATTGTAATAAAACAAAATTCCTGAAATGTTATGTTTTCACATTGTAACTAAATAAAATAGATCAATTTTAACTTTCATGGGCACTGCAAAATTGTAAACTATATTATAATACGGTGAAAATACTGTATATTGCTAAGAATTATTTAAGTTATATTAGTAAAAGAAAAACTGATGTAAATATATTGGAAAATATTAATATATAAGAATTGTATAAATATGAAATGTATATAAAACTGGCAAATGTGAAACAAAAATAAGTATATGCAACAAGTTTGTAGATTAGGATATACTTGTATGAAAAAAGTTATAAAAGTGTGATTTTATTGTAAATACTGTACAGTCATATTTAATTTTTGTACATTTTAAGATATGAAAATAGGCATACAAATATGATGTATGTGAATTTACCTATAGTGATGCAGAATATTGTAAATTATTTAAATAAATACGGGTCTCACCGATTTTTCGACTGTTTAGGTTATGCAAAATAGTCGTAGCGGATTTCCCATTCCACCTGGGAATTTTCAATCTCTAAACATTCCATAAGGGATGGATGTGGGATGAAAGTAAGTTTAAGACATTCATCATGGTAGCTTGGGGCATCAGGAACACAAATGACGTTTTCTTTACATACCGCCCAACTCTGGTCTTTAGATGTGTAACAAAGAGTTACAGTTCAACAACGCCAGCCGAAACAAACCTAGAGGCGAAAGTGAAGTGAGTGATACTCCTTTGACACCATTGGTCAAAAGGGGTTGTCAACCGTGGAGTAGTCATCTTCGACCAAGGTCCAACGAACTTTTTCGGGATATCTGAGGGTTTCGTAAGAGAGAGAGAGAGCAAAGAAGAAGGAGCATGGAGCTTAATATCTTCTGCAGCCTTTCGAATACCATTTTTCCTTTTTAGATCAAGACGCCATGCTGGCAAAATCTTTGATCGAGTATGATCATTCTGGCATGATAGCCTAAATAGCATTTTATTTCCTATTTACAACTTTATTTATATTCAAAATAAACAAAATTCAGCAGGAGGAATTAGTTTTTTTTTCAATTCTGTATTTTTTAAAGAGTACTCCACTTAATCGTGCGGCTGGCCTAGATACTCAGTCGGTCCTCACCTTAACTAGATGGTTCCGTAGTTTCTCTTTAAAGTTATGTTTAAATCTTCTCAATGTTATATTAAATATACAATTTATTATGACATTCAGAAGAGGGCAACAAAATAGCAAGGCACTTTCTATGCAAGATTCTGCCAGTTCACATAACTTTCTTACGAAAATGAGAGAATGAATTAAAAATAGGCACATACATAATTCTAACAGCAGAAATTTATTGGTTTGGTTTGGTTAAGCACTACGGTCGACTAGTTTCCTACACGAGGGATAAAAAGACCTATTATTTAAAGCAACAGTAGAATTCGTACCCACGAACTCTAGTACCGATTATCCGAACCCTAATCATTCGGTCTTCGTTCGACAGCAGTTGCACTAGTGTAATAATGAGTTACACTTCTGGACAACGCCAGCGCGGGAGATTGACCTAGGGACGAGAGCAATGTCAGTGACCCCACCTTCGACCTAATTGGACAAGAGGGGTTGCTACGCGGGTCAGCCGTCTTTGGCTTCGGCAACAGCAATTTTTGGATTTTGCTCGACAGATTTGAAGGCCCTTTCTGAGTAAAAGCAGGCCAAAATGGAGCGAAGGAAGAACTTCAGCAGAGGTAGGAAATGCTCAACCATTTTGTTGATCTGAAAATAGTGTCATCAGCGGGAGTTGCTCCAACAATCAGAAGTTTACGGCATCTCCATATTGGGATTGAATATATTTTATTTGTGTCACAAGATTGTTCAAAAATAGATTTGTAAATAAGAAAAAGTCTGCAAAAGGTTTAATCTTCGGTTATTTGTATCTGGTGTCTTAATACTTTGTGTTATCTGTACAGGCATAGTATAAGTCATGGTACGTAATAACTAGAAACCGGGGTTGGCAGCATTGACAGACACTATTTTATCACTTTCACTATTACGAAGTTCATAATATTATATTATTTTTTTTAAATCTTATTTTTATTTTTATAAAAAAATGTGTTTTTTATTTTTATCTTATATAACTCTAGAAACATGATTACCATTTTTCAAGCAATTAAATAGAATCCCTTTAACCTAAGATAAATCGTAATATTTTCAGAACTCTCCTTAATTATAAAGTAAATTAAACCTCATTGGATATGAAAATCTAAACCCTTTCGCAGAAATAGCAGAAACATCTTTTTCTTTTCCCTGACCGGCCGTATATACAAGTAATTCCATTATGCAGTCGAGTATTTAACTGACTGTCACACCTCGACTTCTGCAGTCTCGTAGAAGGAAAATAGATTTCCATGTTCTGCTTCGTAGACGACGCCTCGCATTTATTATTTAAATGGCACTGTGAAAATTTAAGAACACGGTAAAAGATTGAGCCGTTAGTAATGTTCGCGACATAATGTATGTGCAGGTGAAAGAGAAGAATTTTATAAAACAGCTGTTGCTATTGTGTTAAAAGAAGAGTTGATTCAGATGCTGAAACTCTTATTCTTTGTGTTATTAAAACACGCTGGGTTGAATAAAAAGAATAATACATCATCTATTTCAGAAGAAAAAACTTTTTTTTGGTTATGAAGTATTTGTTTAATTAGAATCACACTGGTGGTTATTATGAGATTTCAGGAGTTTTAGGCGTAAGTGATGGGAAGACATTAAATAGGAATATTTATTTCTTTATTTAAATTCGTTGTATGGTTGAGAAGGGTACTACGTGATGGAAGTTGATTCACTGACTTTCAATTTCACAGTTGTTATAAAAGCTTCGAAAATCACCTTTCGAAATTGGTGTTGAGTTAAGGATACAGTGGAATTCACATCAGCTAAATTTTCCTGAAAATTCGACATTTTTATCTCATTCTATTGTGAAGTATACTACGATTTATAATAAAAGAGGTAGTTTTCATATTCACATAACGACATAATATATGTGCAGGTGAAAGAGATGAATTTTATAAAACAGTTGTTGCTATTGTGTTTAAAGAAGAGTTGATTCAGATGCTGAAACTCTTATTCTTTGTGTTATTAAAACACGCTGGGTTGAATAAAAAGAATAATGCATCATCTATTTCAGAAGAAAAAAATATTTTTGGTTATTAAGTATTTGTTTAATTAGAATCACACTTGTGGTTATTATGAGATTTCAGAAGTTTTAGGCGTAAGTGATGGGAAGACATTAAATAGGAATATTTATTTCTTTATTTAAATTCGTTGTATGGTTGAGAAGGGTACTACGTGATGGAAGTTGACTCACTGACTTTCAATTTCACAGTTGTTATAAAAGCTTCGAAAATCACCTTTCGAAATTGATGTTGAGTTAAGGATACAGTGGAATTCACATCTGCTAAATTTTCCTGAAAATTCGACATTTTTATCTCATTCGATTGTGAAGTATACTACAAATTATAATAAAAGAGGGAGTTTTCATATTCACATAACGACATAATATATGTGCAGGTGAAAGAGATGAATTTTATAAAACAGTTGTTGCTATTGTGTTTAAAGAAGAGTTGATTCAGATGCTGAAACTCTTATTCTTTGTGTTATTAAAACACGCTGGGTTGAATAAAAAGAATAATGCATCATCTATTTCAGAAGAAAAAAATATTTTTGGTTATTAAGTATTTGTTTAATTAGAATCACACTTGTGGTTATTATGAGATTTCAGAAGTTTTAGGCGTAAGTGATGGGAAGACATTAAATAGGAATATTTATTTCTTTATTTAAATTCGTTGTATGGTTGAGAAGGGTACTACGTGATGGAAGTTGACTCACTGACTTTCAATTTCACAGTTGTTATAAAAGCTTCGAAAATCACCTTTCGAAATTGATGTTGAGTTAAGGATACAGTGGAATTCACATCTGCTAAATTTTCCTGAAAATTCGACATTTTTATCTCATTCGATTGTGAAGTATACTACAAATTATAATAAAAGAGGGAGTTTTCATATTCACATAACGACATAATATATGTGCAGGTGAAAGAGATGAATTTTATAAAACAGTTGTTGCTATTGTGTTTAAAGAAGAGTTGATTCAGATGCTGAAACTCTTATTCTTTGTGTTATTAAAACACGCTGGGTTGAATAAAAAGAATAATGCATCATCTATTTCAGAAGAAAAAAAATATTTTTGGTTATTAAGTATTTGTTTAATTAGAATCACACTTGTGGTTATTATGAGATTTCAGAAGTTTTAGGCGTAAGTGATGGGAAGACATTAAATAGGAATATTTATTTCTTTATTTAAATTCGTTGTATGGTTGAGAAGGGTACTACGTGATGGAAGTTGATTCACTGACTTTCAATTTCACAGTTGTTATAAAAGCTTCGAAAATCACCTTTCGAAATTGGTGTTGAGTTAAGGATACAGTGGAATTCACATCAGCTAAATTTTCCTGAAAATTCGACATTTTTATCTCATTCGATTGGGAAGTATACTACGATTTATAATAAAAGAGGTAGTTTTCATATTCGCATAACGACATAATGTATGTGCAGGTGAAAGAGAAGAATTTTATAAAACAGCTGTTGCTATTGTGTTTAAAGAAGAGTTGATTCAGATGCTGAAACTCTTATTCTTTGTGTTATTAAAACACGCTGGGTTGAATAAAAAGAATAATGCATCATCTATTTCAGAAGAAAAAAATATTTTTGGTTATTAAGTATTTGTTTAATTAGAATCACACTTGTGGTTATTATGAGATTTCAGAAGTTTTAGGCGTAAGTGATGGGAAGACATTAAATAGGAATATTTATTTCTTTATTTAAATTCGTTGTATGGTTGAGAAGGGTACTACGTGATGGAAGTTGACTCACTGACTTTCAATTTCACAGTTGTTATAAAAGCTTCGAAAATCACCTTTCGAAATTGATGTTGAGTTAAGGATACAGTGGAATTCACATCTGCTAAATTTTCCTGAAAATTCGACATTTTTATCTCATTCGATTGTGAAGTATACTACAAATTATAATAAAAGAGGGAGTTTTCATATTCACATAACGACATAATATATATGTGCAGGTGAAAGAGATGAATTTTATAAAACAGTTGTTGCTATTGTGTTTAAAGAAGAGTTGATTCAGATGCTGAAACTCTTATTCTTTGTGTTATTAAAACACGCTGGGTTGAATAAAAAGAATAATGCATCATCTATTTCAGAAGAAAAAAATATTTTTGGTTATTAAGTATTTGTTTAATTAGAATCACACTTGTGGTTATTATGAGATTTCAGAAGTTTTAGGCGTAAGTGATGGGAAGACATTAAATAGGAATATTTATTTCTTTATTTAAATTCGTTGTATGGTTGAGAAGGGTACTACGTGATGGAAGTTGACTCACTGACTTTCAATTTCACAGTTGTTATAAAAGCTTCGAAAATCACCTTTCGAAATTGATGTTGAGTTAAGGATACAGTGGAATTCACATCTGCTAAATTTTCCTGAAAATTCGACATTTTTATCTCATTCGATTGTGAAGTATACTACAAATTATAATAAAAGAGGGAGTTTTCATATTCACATAACGACATAATGTATGTGCAGGTGAAAGAGAAGAATTTTATAAAACAGCTGTTGCTATTGTGTTAAAAGAAGAGTTGATTCAGATGCTACAACTCATATTCTTTGTGTTATTAAAACATGTTGGGTTGAGTAAAAAGAATAATACATCATCTATTTCAGAAGAAAAAATTAATTTTGGTTATTAAGTATTTGTTTAATTAGAATCACACTGGTAGTTATAATGAGATTTCAGGAGTTTTAGGCGTAAGTGATGGGAAGACATTGAATAGGAATATTTATTTCTTTATTTAAATTCGTTGTATGGTTGAGAAGGGTACTACGTGATGGAAGTTGATTCACTGACTTTCAATTTCACAGTTGTTATAAAAGCTTCGAAAATCACCTTTCGAAATTGGTGTTGAGTTAAGGATACAGTGGAATTCACATCAGCTAAATTTTCCTGAAAATTCGACATTTTTATCTCATTCGATTGTGAAGTATACTACGATTTATAATAAAAGAGGTAGTTTTCATATTCACATAACGACATACTGTATGTGCAGGTGAAAGAGATGAATTTTATAAAACAGTTGTTGCTATTGTGTTTAAAGAAGAATTGATTCAGATGCTTCAACTCATATTCTTTGTGTTATTAAAACATGATGGGTTGAGTAAAAAGAATAATACATCATCTATTTCAGAAGAAAAAAATAATTTTGGTTATTAAGTATTTGTTTAATTAGAATCACACTGGTGGTTATTATGAGATTTCAGAAGTTTTAGGCGTAAGTGATGGGAAGACATTAAATAGAAATATTTATTTCTTTATTTAAATTCGTTGTAGGGTCGAGAAGGGTACGACATAATATATGTGCATGTGAAAGAGATGAATTTTATAAAACAGTTGTTGCTATTGTGTTTAAAGAAGAATTGATTCAGATGCTTCAACTCATATTCTTTGTGTTATTAAAACATGATGGGTTGAGTAAAAAGAATAATACATCATCTATTTCAGAAGAAAAAATTAATTTTGGTTATTAAGTATTTGATAATTAGAATAGGGCTGGTGATTATAATGCGATTTCGGGAGTTTTAGGAGGAAAATTATGGGAGGACATTAAATTTATTTCTTTATTTAAATATTTTATTCTTTATTTAAAGTCGATATATGATTGAAAAGACTACTACTTTATGCAAATTCACTCACTGACTTTCAATTTCACTGTTGTTATAAAAGCTTCGAAAATCACCTTTCGAAATTGATGTTGAGTTAAGGATACAGTGAAATTCACATCAGCTAAATTTGCCTGAAAATTTGATATTCTTATCTCATTCGATTGTGAAGTATGCTACGAATGTTAATAAAAGAGGAACATACATAATTCTAACTGTAGAAGTATATTGGTTTGGTTTGGTTAAGAGTGCTACGGTCACTAGTTTGCTACACGGGGGATAAAAAGTCCTATTATTTAAAGTAACAGTTAGATTCGTACCCACGAAATTTATTACCGAAAATCCGAGCATTAATCATGCGGTCTCCGTTCGAGAGCAGTTTGCACTAGAAACCGGAGTTTGTAGCATTGACAGACACTCTATTTTATCATTTTAACTATTACTAAGTGCTCAATATTATATTATTTTTAAAAAACCTTATTTTTACTTTTATAAATATGTGTTTTGTTTTATTTTCACCTTATCCAACTCTAGAAACATGCATTTAAATACAATCCATTTAACCTAAGATAAAACGAAAAATTTCACAACACTCCGTAATTATAAAGTAAATTAAACCTCATTGGATATGAAAATCTAAACCCTTTCTTAGAAATATTAAAAACATTTTTTTCTTTCCCATGACCGGCCGTATATCTAAGTAATGAGGAATTTGCACATGTGGGGAATTCGAACAACTTAGTATTTTTCTGATAATTCCAGACTCGTAGATTCCAAAAATGTTCTCAAAAATGTAAAAAACTGGGTCCATCATTTAAAAAATTAATTTTAAAGTTAAGCGAAAATCATGTGGCATCAAAACGCTTTGTAATTGGTTGTGACGTCATCGTTCAAGTTGTCCAATATTTTCTTATTGCTTGTAAGCGTGTACTATTTTCCGATTTTGTTTTTGCAAGTTCCTGAAATTTTCTAGCTATCAAAATTTATTTTTATTTAAACCTGAAGGTTTATTTTATCGATCTAGATAGCTTAGTTATCTCAATTTGTCATAAATGTCTCTTCTACCTGGATTTACCAAAGGACAGTCAGACAACCTCCCATAAATTGACAGAATGTCAATGTTTTTGTTCTTGGGAAAAAAATCCGGATTTTATAGGAGCAGAAATACGGGGAATTAATACCCAAAGGTATGTAAAATCATTTATATATTTATCCAATTTTACTTAACCTGTATTAATATTTTATTCACGCTAATCACAGCTCTTCTGTTTATAGACATAGACAAGTCAAATAAATATACATATATCATATACACATATTTGTAGTAGCATCGTTTTCTATAAATAGAGATAGATGTAATATATTAAAATAAAAATTAGAGAAGATATTTATTGTAACGCTCTTCTTTTGATAAGTTAAGGATCAATAACTTTTAAAATTATTAAGCTTTTACCTGGATCTTACAAATGCTTTCACATAAATATATTGCTAAGATCATGATAATTTTTCAAGCTGATTGATCAAAATAGGTTAGTTTAGAAATCATACTTATAGTTTAAAGATCTTAGTCAGCCTTATGAACTCTTATGTAGTGAAAACTTGTGTTAACGTTCTCAAAGAATTGCAGGTAAGCTATATGCAAGATCTAATGATACTCAGACTGAAAATAAAATGACAGAAGTATTTTAGTACACGATTCTGTAGATTCAGATCATTTTACAACCAACGTTGATTCAACCTTTTTAATATCTGATAATATAATCACACCTCAATCACTTTTTAAATTCTACATTCGTTTCTTTGATTGTTACATTGCTTAGTCTTTAAGTTTTAATCTTTGAATTTAATTTTAAAATATTTTGCTAATTAATGAGTTATTGTGTTTGGCACAATATATCCCTTTATCACTTAGTCTTTAAGTTTTAATCTTTAAATTTATTTTTAAAATATTTTGCTAAGTAATGAGTTCTTGTGTTTTGCACAATATATCTCTGTATTGCTTAGTCTTTAAATTTTAATCTTAGAAATTATTTTTAAAATATTTTGCCAATTAATGATTTTTTGTGTTTGGCACAATATATCCCTTTATCGCATAGTCTTTAAGTTTTAATCTTTGAAATTATTTTTAAAATATTTTGCCAATTAATGAATTCTTGTGTTTGGCACAATATAACCCAGGAATATGCAGTGCCATTAAGTTCCAACCAACCAACCATCAACCTTTTTGAATTGTATACATACTTTAAATCCAGCCATAAAACACAGGTTTGCCTGTATCGAAAGTCATTTACTTATCAATTTGTCTCTGAAGTATATAAAACAATAGTAAAATTTATAAAACCATGTTGTCTTGGGTTATATAAATAAAATTCATTCTATTATACTTCTCTCTCGGAGAAATTCCTGGTATCTTTCTAAAAAGAACACCTGGAATGTTGTCAGAGATAAATTCCTTAGAAAGAAAAAAAAACAATTTCCCTTTTTCAGGCAGTTAAAAGTGCATTCTCGTGTAGTGACAATGAAATAAACATTTTTCACGACTCTCCTTTAAAAGAGTCAAATTAATTAATGCTATTGAATTTGAAAAGCAGATTATTTTGTCTAATAAGAAGAGAAGGAGTCTAAAAATGTATCAATTTCTCTCTTATGATTGCCATCAACATCCGTAGAATTCAATTATTTAGGAGCCGAACAATGGCCGATTGGTTAGGGTACTGGCCTTTGGTACTGGAGCTTCTTAGCCGTTCGGAATCGGCTTTAAACAGTAGGTCCCGATTCCATTAGACCTCGTGTTGCAAAAAGTAGACCGCAGCTCTCCAAAGCAAAACCAAAAAACACCATTATGCAGGTTAAGAATTTACACGAGTGTTCCCCACCTGAAATCGGCAGCCTTGGAAAAATTTATTTTGTTGTTCTATTTCAATGTAGACTTCCAATATCTTTTATTTTTATAAGAGTACTTTTAAACAAAACTCTGTAATTTCGAAATGTATTGGCAGAAAGAAATTATTCAGAATGATGTCATACAACCAAGCCAGCAGTCAGACAAGAAGTAATCACATTTTGTATATACAGGACTGAGTCTTGCATACTCGACTATCAAGAAAATTATCTTTTTACTAAAATTTAAAAACGGCTATTCATAATGACTATATACAAACATGCTAATTATCAGGTAGAAACAGTGGAGTTTGAAAAATATAAGACTGATTCTTGCATATTAGACTATTATTTGACTTGCATATTCGACTGCTTTTCGTCTATTATTTAACACTGCGTACGGGTTATGGATTTTTTACTTTTTTTCCGTCTCTCACTGGAGCACGGGTCAAGTAAAAATACTCATTTAGTAGATTTGTGGTGGATGCCCGCTAACCACCACAAATCTACTAAATACATATAGTTATATGTATGTGTGATATTATATACGTGTTGTTTGCGTTGCTATGCAACGCTTTGCATTTTTCTTTCAACAAGTTATGATTGTCGAGTTACTAGGTCTTTTGTTGCGTTATTTCGTCTTCAATCGAATTCCTAGCTCCAGAACGTACAAGTCGTGTTTTGTCAATTTGAAGCTTGGTTTTTTATTG
>CM063497.1:87319796-87322296 GCA_032207245.1 Pardosa pseudoannulata | reverse complement strand
CAAGTTGTCCAATATTTTCTTATTGCTTGTAAGCGTGTACTATTTTCCGATTTTGTTTTTGCAAGTTCCTGAAATTTTCTAGCTATCAAAATTTATTTTTATTTAAACCTGAAGGTTTAGTTTATCGATCTAGATAGCTTAGTTATCTCAATTTGTCATAAATGTCTCTTCTACCTGGATTTACCAAAGGACAGTCAGACAACCTCCCATAAATTGACAGAATGTCAATGTTTTTGTTCTTGGGAAAAAAATCCGGATTTTATAGGAGCAGAAATACGGGGAATTAATACCCAAAGGTATGTAAAATCATTTATATATTTATCCAATTTTACTTAACCTGTATTAATATTTTATTCATGCTAATCACAGCTCTTCTGTTTATAGACATAGACAAGTCAACTAAATATACATATATCATATACACATATTTGTAGTAGCATCGTTTTTTATAAATAGAGATTGATGTAATATATTAAAATAAAAATTAGAGAAGGTATTTATTGTAACGCTCTTCTTTTGATAAGTTAAGGATCAGTAACTTTTAAAATTATTAAGCTTTTACCCGGATCTTACAAATGCTTTCACATAAATATATTGCTAAGATCATGCTAATTTTTCAAGCTGATTGATCAAAATAAGTTAGTTTAGAAATCATACTTATAGTTTAAAGATCTTAGTCAGCCTTACGAACTCTTATGTAGTGAAAACTTGTGTTAACGTTCTCAAAGAATTGCAGGTAAGCTATATGCAAGATCTAATGATACTCAGACTGAAAATAAAATGACAGAAGTATTTTAGTACACGATTCTGTAGATTCAGATCCTTTTACAACCAACATTGATTCAACCTTTTTAATATCTGTTAATATAATCATACCTCTATCACTTTTTAAATTCTACATTCGTTTCTTAGATTGTTACATTGCTTAGTCTTTAAGTTTTAATATTTGAAATTGTTTTTTAAATAATTTGCCGATTAATGAGTTCTTGAGTTTGGCACAATGTATCAATTTATCGCTTAGTCTTTAAGTTTTAATCTTTAAATTTATTTTTAAAATATTTTGCTAAGTAATGAGTTCTTGTGTTTTGCACAATATATCTCTTTATTGCTTAGTCTTTAAATTTTAATCTTAGAAATTATTTTTAAAATATTTTGCCAATTAATGATTTTTTGTGTTTGGAACAATATATCAATTTATCGCATAGTCTTTAAGTTTTAATCTTTGAAATTATTTTTAAAATATTTTGCCAATTAATGAATTCTTGTGTTTGGCACAATATAACCCAGGAATATGCAGTGCCATTAAGTTCCAACCAACCAACCATCAACCTTTTTGAATTGTATACATACTTTAAATCCAGCCATAAAACACAGGTTTGCCTGTATCGAAAGTCATTTACTTATCAATTTGTCTCTGAAGTATATAAAACAATAGTAAAATTTATAAAACCATGTTGTCTTGGGTTATATAAATAAAATTCATTCTATTATACTTCTCTCTCGGAGAAATTCCTGGTATCTTTCTAAAAAGAACACCTGGAATGTTGTCAGAGATAAATTCCTTAGAAAGAAAAAAAAACAATTTCCCTTTTTCAGGCAGTTAAAAGTGCATTCTCGTGTAGTGACAATGAAATAAACATTTTTCACGACTCTCCTTTAAAAGAGTCAAATTAATTAATGCTATTGAATTTGAAAAGCAGATTATTTTGTCTAATAAGAAGAGAAGGAGTCTAAAAATGTATCAATTTCTCTCTTATGATTGCCATCAACATCAGTAGAATTCAATTATTTAGGAGCCGAACAATGGCCGATTGGTTAGGGTACTGGCCTTTGGTACTGGAGCTTCTTAGCCGTTCGGAATCGGCTTTAAACAGTAGGTCCCGATTCCATTAGACCTCGTGTTGCAAAAAGTAGACCGCAGCTCTCCAAAGCAAAACCAAAAAACACCATTATGCAGGTTAAGAATTTACACGAGTGTTCCCCACCTGAAATCGGCAGCCTTGGAAAAATTTATTTTGTTGTTCTATTTCAATGTAGACTTCCAATATCTTTTATTTTTATAAGAGTACTTTTAAACAAAACTCTGTAATTTCGAAATGTATTGGCAGAAAGAACTTATTCAGAATGATGTCATACAACCAAGCCATCAGTCAGACAAGAAGTAATCACATTTTGTATATACAGGACTGAGTCTTGCATACTCGACTATCAAGAAAATTATCTTTTTACTAAAATTTAAAAACGGCTATTCATAATGACTATATACAAACATGCTAATTATCAGGTAGAAACAGTGGAGTTTGAAAAATATAAGACTGATTCTTGCATATTAGACTATTATTTGACTTGCATATTCGACTGCTTTTCGTCTATTATTTAACACTGCGTACGGGTTATGGATTTTTTACTTTTTTTCCGTCTCTCACTGGAGCACGGGTCAAGTAAAAATATTCATTTAGTAGATTTGTGGTGGATGCCCGCTAACCACCACAAATCTACT
>CM063497.1:87287296-87312296 GCA_032207245.1 Pardosa pseudoannulata | reverse complement strand
AAAACGTTCCGAAAATAGATGCAATGTACATTTCTTCAGTGTTTGAGGTAGGAGGATCAGGTTAATTGTTTAGAAACTGCATCCCTCTTTGACTCACATTTATTGAGGGATGCACTCCTACTCCCTGAGGCACAAAGACGCTGATAGCTTTTCATGGCTTTGTAAATCTCTATTTCGAAGTATTTCGTTTGCGGTAACAGATGTATCTCTAATTGCACCACTTAAATACCTTGGATAATTTTCGTAAAAAAAATATAAATAATTCTCTTAACGAATATTTTTATTTGTACTTTTAGAATCCATTATTTCTTATGGGTGGATCTTCGAGACTTGACGAGCTTTATGTGTATTAAAAATTATCAATCTATAATATCTATTTATATATCTATTTATAACCAGAAGTAAAGGGACAATAACGAGGGTGGGTTTCCTGTATTCCATTCTAGTCGACAAAGGGTGAAATAAAAAATCATAGATCGCTTTGGCGATTGACACAATAAACCTTTAGCGTATTTTTGGAGACTTTTTTTAATCGGTGTGTTCCACTCGGAGGGTTAAAGGATATATGACATGTTGGATTTTGATGAATAAGTTTAGATTGTTTCAGTGTGATCCTTTGTTTTCCTTTAAAATAAAATGAACGGAACCTCTGAATTAATATTACTTAAGTG
This sequence comes from Pardosa pseudoannulata, assembly GCA_032207245.1. NCBI lineage: Eukaryota > Metazoa > Arthropoda > Arachnida > Araneae > Lycosidae > Pardosa > Pardosa pseudoannulata. The sequence goes on along the minus strand of CM063497.1, from coordinate 87,311,625 downwards.
AAATTAAGGACTTATTATTCAACTAGCATATAGCCCGTCATATGACGGGATCACTAAAACTTTTAATTTTCCAGAATTGTAAAGTACTCTATGAGGCAGGTAAAAAAAATGTTCGTTTTTTGGCTGAGAATTATCTGGTACAAGCTCAATAATTTGTTTATCTTTACTGACCATATGTTAGTTGCCAACTTTAATTTTTTTTGTCATATTACGTGATAGGATGGACAGCAGAGGTTTTAATATTGACAACGATTATTTGACGGTATACATGAATGATGTCCAAAATTTAGCTAGTCTCTTACAAACCATGTGGTTATATATAAAAAGCAAACACACAAACAAATATAACTTAAACACTAGATATTTATTAGTCCATGAAATAGAATCCTAGACTTTTATGAAAAGAATTTGTTGTTAATACCGTTGATAAAATTTTCATTGCAACAAAAAATAATCGATGATTCAATTTAAAATTATCACATATGTACCTAATCTATTATGCCGAACGATGGCCGAATGGTAGAGCGCTGGTCTTCGGAACCGGAGTTCACGGGTTCGAATCCTACTGAGGGCATGGATGTTGTAGCCGTTTGGAATCGGCTTTAAGCTGTAGGTCCCGGTCTCATTAGCCCTTGTGTACAAAATAGTAGACCGTAGCGCTCCAAACCAAACCTATATATATATATATATATAAATATATATATATATATACATATATATATATATATATATATACATATATGTATATATATATATATATATATATATATATATATCAGGTCTAACCAATCAGTTCAATTTGGTCAGGTCCAACCCAATCTAATTTATTATTTATACCAGATATAAAAGAAAATTATTTACGTAATATCTAAGCTCAGTGATAAAACGCATGAAAATGATGCAGACGATATTTAAATAATTTAAAATAAGAATTGATTAAATGAGATGGTTAAAGGAATGACGTCATATTGCTGGAAAAAAATATTATTTTCCATAGTGTGATAAATTAATGAATTTAATCGCCAGCTCTTAACCGGGGAAAATAGGATTTGAAATAATGGAAACGATCGAAAAGGGGGGAAGGGTTGGATTTCAGAATCCAATATGGATGCCTCTATCCATTCGCTGTCCAACCGCTTCATAAATTCGAGTACAAAAGGACAGATATCTCAAGATGTTATTATATACGGGATTTGGAATAATAAATTTCTTTTAAATGTCCAGGAAATTAAATATAGTTTAAAAATTTTAAATAAAATATTAAAGTGTGCTTTAAAGAATATATGAAATGTTGGTTTTTGATTGATAACTTTAAATTGTTTCTCTATGATCCTTTTTTTCTTTGCAAGAGTAAAGGCTAATTAGTAACTAGTAATATTCGAACGGCAGCAGATGTCTTTACCAAAAACAGATATCCAATCCACAAATTTTCAAAACGTAGAGAAAACAATTTTATTACTAAAAATATTGATAAGTTTGATTTATATTTTAAACTCAATTTCACTTTAATTTCCTACGTGCCGGATTCTAAGGTAACTATCATACAGCATTGGAATTAGTAAAATTTTGAATTTTCCAGAAATGTAAAGTACCTTTTGAGGCAGGTAAAAATGTTTGTTTTTTGGCTGAGAATGATCTGGTACATGCTCAATAATTTGTTTATCTTCATACTCCTCTAAAGTCTCCCGATACTGTGAATGCAGTGTAGAATCACGTTATATTCATTTAGTGAAACCCTGTGGTTATTTATAAAAAACAAATACACAAACGGACAAACTTGTTGATTTTCATAGATATATAAATTAAATAATTATTAGTCCGTGAATTAGACTCCTAAACTTTTATGAAAAGAATTTGTTGTTAATACCAGTGATAAAACTTTCATTACAACAAAAAATAATCGATGATTAAATGTAAAATTATCACATATGTACCTAACTTATTATTTATGTTAAATAAAAAGAAAATTATTTACGTAATATGTAAGTTCAGTGATACAACTTATCAAAATAATGCAGACGATATTTAAATAGTTTAAAATAAGAATTGATTAATAGGAGTGGTGGAAGAATTGATTTCATAATGCTAGAAAAAATGCAATTTTTACCTATTTATTATGTGATAAACTTTACAGCCTGGTCTTAACAAGGAAAAATAGATCTTAAAATAAAGGCATTAAAGTATCCCTCAACGTTGAAAACGTCATTTTTTGCCAAAAATCATCGTATTTTTTTATTTCTCTATTGTAAAATTTCAATTTTTAGGCTTCTAAATCTGTTTTTGTTTTGTCTCTACGGCATTTTAAATAACAGTTACAGCTGTTTAAACACCAGTGATAGCTTTCAATACAAAAAGGAAGAAGCGATTTCGGAACCGGAAATTTGTGAATTGAAAGCTTTTTAAAAAGCATTTTTTCGACAAATTTTGTTAAATTTTCATGGAAATTAGTTTAAACATTTTTCTAGTATTTTTAATAATTAGCAACTTGGCAATTAGAAAGTTTTAAAGTAAGAAAGTGTGTGGAATTTTAAACATGTATTTTAATTTTTTAATAGTTAAAGTTGCTTTCATAAGCTTCAAATGCGTTTCTCTCAGAACTGTATTTTTAATGAAATGTTGAAACTTGAAATGGGATTTCTTAAAAAGTTTTTAAAATATTTTGTTGAAAATTATTATAAATGCTTTGGATATTATTTACTAGTAAATGACCTAAAAGCTTTAAATTTGGATAATTTTTAATGATGTTACACTCATAAATAGCTAAAAAGGTAATGAAAATTCGTTGAAAATTCAACGTGTATGATTTTGAAGGACCAAACTTTTTTACCAAATGTAAATTAAGCAAAGATTTTAAGTGATTCACTAGTCCAGTGTATAAGAAATGTGTTGTGTCAAAAAATATTGAAATAATTTAATTTATTAAAAAATTAGACCTTTTGAAAAAACCCGACTTTTTACTAAATTTGCTTCATTTATCAGAAATTTTTAAAAAACTTCTCCAGGAATAAATTTTTTAAGTGCAATTCTCTATGATAATATAAAAAATAAATATAAAAATGTAAAAACATGAACTAGCTTCTACATTTAAAGAAAAAAGTTCTCCAAATGTAGACGGATACCTTAAACGCTCGAAGAATGGGGAAGGGGGAATTCGAACGTTTTAAAGTCTTGCTTTGGTTTTTGCTAACCATAACTCTACCAGAATCCAATGTGGATGCTCCAATTCTTTCCAGGTCCAACTGCTTCATAAATTCGAGGACAGATAGACAGATAATTTAGGGGTTAAATTTTTGAAAATACAAGGGAATTTTTCCTTATTTTTAAGAAAATGGTATTGTATTTTAAAATGACATTTTTATCACGTCAGATTTTTTTATTATGAAATGATTAAGATATTTTAATAAAGTAATGTTTTTAAAATGTATTTTTTATATAATGTGATTTATTTTAATCTGTTTATATACATATTCATTTTAAACAACAAAGTAAAATTAAAAATGTATACATTTTGTATATAAGAATGAAAAAAAACGCAAAAAAAAATCAAGGGCGAGACAAAAATTCCCTCATTAATTTTTTTACATTATTTTATAAGAAAAACAGTCCTAGAAAAAATTCCTTTTTTACTTTATTAAGGTTTATATATAATAAATTTAATTTCAAAAAAGGAAATATAGAAACAAAGGTACATTTAAATAGTTACCATTTTTTTTCATTTAAAATTTCTTTTTACTTCTTCTTTTATTTCATTTTTAATCTTCATTTTGCTAAAAAAAAATAGTAAATACTTATTCCAATGTTTTCTCTTTAATTACAGTTTACCTTTATTTCTTTACATTCTAAATTTTCAAAAAAGAAATGCGATGAGAAATTGCAATTTTAAATACAGCCCAACACTTTTTTTTTAATTAACAATACTTTAAATTTAATTCTTTTTATTAAAAATATTAGAAATCTTTGAAGAAAATTCTTTATTTAATGTATATATTCTCATTGTTATTCCATAAGTTTAGGATGTTGGTTACGAAGAATTTTCAATTTTAGAAAATGAGAAAATTTTTACGCATATATTTTAAGCATCACATTTTTAAAGAGTTAAAATCTTATAATACCTAATTTTATGTGCAAAATATTTTTTTTTTTTTTGATCAAAATTTAGAAAAAAAAAAATTTATTTTTGAAGATTCTGCCTTTATCAATTTTTTACCAATTATTTCTTTAACAGTTACTCACTATAAAAACAATTTTTATAATTTATTGATCGAGAAATTAAATTTTAAAATCACAAATAACCGTGTTTCATATTTATTTTGTTAAACAAATATTTTCATACCTTTTCTTTAAAATGCACCAAATTCAACTGGCACAGACGCCCATGTTTCCTTTAAGGACAGCTTTAAGTTTCCTTTCACTACTAAAAAGCCTCCATTCAAATTGTAGGGAATAAATTTTCTCATCAATAAACATCTGAGCAATAAATGAGTTCTGTTTTAAAATGCTGAAAAATTTTTTCAAACATTCCTGTAAAAAAAAGTTCCTTTCAATAATTTTTTCTTTAATTAGCCTAATAAATTAGTTTTCTTTTAACAGACTGTACATTCTTATATGAGGTCATGATAATTTCGAGAGTCGCTATGTTAACAATTGCGACAAATGATGAAGAGGGACTTTACGCATTCCTATCTTAACTTCCAAAATCACATTGGTGATTATCAACATTGAAGCTTTAAAAGCCCTAAAATACTAACTTTTTTGTTTACCACAGAATATTTTGAGTTTCATCAAGGTAAAATTCAAAACACGAAGGAAAGTATGAAAGCAAAATACGTGAGAAATATTCATAAACCACATAAAAAATTTAATTTTTTCAAAAAAATGTGATGTGATAGACATTTTATAATGATCTTTTCAAAATCATACTAAAAAAATATGTTAAGTGTAGATGCACATCCCTTGTATTTTTTTCATGAGGCCTGTGTAATTTAGGTTATTATTATATAGGGGATTCTTAGTTAAATATAGTGGTGCCAAAAACGAAATTCCACTTGTTACTTAAAAGAAAATGGTGTATTTTGTACTTATATCTCAAATTGAACATTTTATCAAGATTAATACCTTTTATTTGAATATGATTAAGATATTTTTAATAAAGTAATGTTTTTTAACAGTATATGCAATTATAATGTATAAATGTCAATTAATTTGAGTATAACATATTTTAAATAACAAAGTGAACATAATTATCAAATGTCATTAAAATATTTCATATAAGTTTTGAAATATAAAACACTGACGAGTAAAATTTTAGAAAATGAGAAAATTGCAATTAAAGGTAAAAATACTTCCCATGTTTTCCTTTAATTACAGTTTACCTTTACTTTAACAATTACAATTTTACCTTTAATTTCAAAATTTTAGAAAATGAGAAAATTGCAATTAAAGGTAAAAATACTTCCCATGTTTTCCTTTAATTACAGTTTACCTTTAATTTTACCTTTAATTTCAAAATTTTAGGAAATGAGAAAATTGCAATTAAAGGTAAAAATACTTCCCATGTTTTCCTTTAATTACAGTTTACCTTTACTTTAACAATTACAATTTTACCTTTAATTTCAAAATTTTAGAAAATGAGAAAATTGCAATTAAAGGTAAAAATACTTCCCATGTTTTCCTTTAATTACAGTTTACCTTTACTTTAACAATTACAATTTTACCTTTAATTTCAAAATTTTAGAAAATGAGAAAATTGCAATTAAAGGTAAAAATACTTCCCATGTTTTCCTTTAATTACAGTTTACCTTTACTTTAACATATACAATTTTACCTTTAATTTCAAAATTTTAGAAAATGAGAAAATTGCAATTAAAGGTAAAAATACTTCTCATGTTTTCCTTTAATTACAGTTTATCTTTAATTCAACAATTACAATGTTAACTCTAATTTCAAAATTTTAGAAAATGAGAAAATTATAATTAAAGGTAAAAATACGAAAGAGTAGTTATACATTTAGTCATTACTAGATTTTAAATTGGAATTTCGAAAACAGAATGGTACCAAAATGCACATAGAACTTTAATATATAAAAAAATTAAAATGTCAGAATTTTTGAATTTTTAAGAGAGACATTTTATGTAGAGAAAGTCCGAATTGCGGAATTCTAGGCTCTCTTTACTTCACCACAATTAAACAGAGGTTTTTCAAAATATCACCTCTGTTCCAATATACACATAGTTTTGTGACAACTGAAATGTTTCTCCTTTACCTTATTATTTCCAGACTTGCAGAAATAAAACATTTGGCAGGAAAGGGGTATTTCTAAAGATCTGAGAGCCAAGATCATTTCATGCTCCCCTATTCACTGACTGTAATTCTTCCGACGTCAAATAGAGTGACAGCCAAATAAATTTTAGGTGTTTGTAACCGTGCTCTTCAGAAGGTAAGATGGAAAAAGACATTTCTTTCCCCACCAATCTTTCTCCGTAAAGGAATTCCGGTTTTCAGACTATGTCGCAGTTAATTAATTCGAACCTATTTAAGGAGGAACGTGAAAATTGTTCATTTTAAAGTGGGTACAGTGGAATGCACTTAAATCCCTGATAAATTAGATTTCATTTTTGTGGTTACTCTGTGTGGGGAAATAATAGAAAATAACACATTGAATATGATTAGGAGGAAAGAAGAATAAAAAATATCTTTACTCTTTGTATTATTTTTACTCTTTGTATTTTCTATAGTATGTATTTATTCACAAAAACTAATAAAATAACTAGTCTTCTGCATTTACGTAAGTATTTTCAAAACACATAATTGTTTGCTTTGGAACTCTGTGATCAAGTAATTTGCTACTCGAGGTCTAATGTGACCGGGACCTACATCCTAGAGTCGATTTCCAACGGCTACAAACATGATGGCCGATTGGTTAGGGTGCTGGCCTTCGATACCGGAGTTCGTGGCATCCACTGTGGCATGGATGTTCGTAGCAGTTCGGAATCGGCTTTAAGCTGTAGGTCCCGGTCTCATTAACCCTCGTGTTGCAAAAAGTTGACCGTAGCACTTCAAAACAAACAGGTATATGAATAGTGTTATTCGAAACCTAGAACGCTGGTAAAGAAGAACATAAAATTAATTAGATTTTCAATTACAGTTCAATATAATTCGAAATACCTGCTGGTATTTCGATTTTTTAACAGACCTATATTTTAGTTTATCAAGCAATATTGTTGGCAGCAGCTAAAATAATGGTGTTAAATAAGTTTGAAGTATAACATACTAATCAGTACATTTTAGCAATTCTCCAGTATATTATAGCAAATACAATACAATCAGTATATTATAGCAATTCATCCGTATATTATAGCAAATACAATACAATTAGTATATTATAGCAATTTATTCGTATATTATAGCAAATACAATACAATCAGTATATTATAGCAATTTATCATTATACTACTGTAAATATTTTGATAATAATTATTTTGGCCATACAGAAAGAGTGCTCTTCTTTTAAATAACAAAATTTTCATTTCAGCTGAGTAATTTAATAGCAATAATTCTGCAGCATTAAAAGTATTCCACACTTATTCTAACATTGTCATAATACAAGTATTACTAATATACTGGACTTTACTAAACCCACATTGCACGATTTTTTTCTTTTACTACTATAAATTTTTAAACAAATATTTTGGACCAAACACTGTTTTACAAGATAGTTAAAAATAATTTTAAAGTTTTTTATAGTTTTTAATAAAAATTTCATGCATAAAGACAATTTTCACTATAATAAATATATACAAATATTGATGTAAAATTAAAACTAAATACTTTATTTAACTAAGGGAAATATATTTGGTTATATCATTAAATTGTAAGAAGAATGTATAATCTTCATTTTGAAACATAATTAATAACTAATAACCTTTAAAATTATTAAGTTTGTACCCAGACATTGTATAAGCTTTTATAAAATTATATTTTTTATAACATTAAATCTTCAAGCTATTTGTCGTCAACAAATAAGCTAATTTTCAATGTCTGCTGTGATTGTGTCAAAATGATTTAAAGTCTTAGCAATCCATATAACTAAAATAATTTGAACCTGGATAGTATTTATCTTGAACGTTTAAACTAAACCTGTTAGTTTTCAAGAATGCATTAAGGCATTACTATAGCATATCTCTATAGCTGAAAGTTTAAGGTATCCGTCTAAGTTAAAAACATTTTTTGCCAAAAATCATAATTTTTTTTTTTGTAAAATTTCAACTTTTAGGCTTCTAAATCTGTTTTTGCTTTTCTCTATGGCATTTTAAAGAAAATGTACAGCTGTTTAAACATCAGTGACAGCTGTCAAAACATATCGGATGTAGCGACTTCGGGACTAGAAGTTTTGAATTTAAATCCTTTTAAAGAGCATTTTTTTTTTGACAAACCTTTTTAAATTTTTATGAAGATTAGTTTAAACATTTTTCTAGTATTTTTAATAATTAGCAACTTGGCAATAAAAATGTTTTGAAGCAAGAAAGTGTGGGAAATTATAAACATGTATTTTAATTTTTTAATACCTAAAATTGCTTTCAGAAACTTCAAACGCTTTTTTCTCAGAACGGTATTTAAATAAAACGTTGAAACTTGAAATGGGGTTTCTCAAAAAGTTCTTAAAATATTTTGTTCAAAATTATTATGAATGCTTTTGATAGTATTTACTAGTGAATGACCTAAAAGCTTTCAATTTGGATAATTTTTAATGATGTTACACTCATAGTTAGGTATAAAGGTAATGAAAATTCGTTAAAAATTCAATGTGTAGGATTTTGAAGGACCAAAACTTTTTATCAAATGTAAATTAAGCAAAGATTTTAGGTGATTCACTAGTCCAGTGTATAAGAAATATGTTGCATCGAAAAATATTCAAATAATTTAATTTATTAATTAATTTGAACTTTTGAAAGTACTCGATTTATTAACTAAATCTTCTTCATTTATTAGAAATTTTATAAAACCTTATCCAGGAATAAATTTTTTAAGTGAAATTCTCTATGATAATATAAAAAATAAATCTAAAAATGTAAAAACATGAACTAGTTTCTACGTTTAAAGAAAAAAGTTTTAAGAACGTAGACGGATACCTTAAAAGATTTAAGTTTAAAAAGAAAATATCAAATTTCAAGGTCAAAATCACAGCCTTGCATTTAACTAAGGTTTGGAAGATGATTTTTATGAGGTTAAAGTATTGTATTTGTAATCATTTTACTTGAAACTGACCAAAAAATTACGGGTTTTGACTTATTTTTATATGTAAACGTGCTCATCTTATATTTTTTAAAAAATACTTACCAAACCATCTATTTGAATTCAAAACTCTAGTTTTTTTGTTTTTTTTAAATTAGACAACATTTTTATCAATTCACTTTGATGATCTCATTTTAAAAATATTTGAATTTAATAATTCTAATAATATTTAAAATCTAAATGTGTTACAGTTCTGTTTTAGTTAGATTGAAGAATTTAGAATCTGATACATAAAGTTTAAATAATATGTTTAGTCTTTAGATATATATTTTTTCTATATATATATATATATATAATATATATATATATATATATATAATATATATATATATATATTTTAGAGATAGTCTATTTCTATAGAATAATTTTCCTTTAAAATTTATTTTTTGTATAGAATGATTTTCTTTAGAAATATATAGTTTAAATATTTTTATTTAAATATATATTATTAATCTATGCTATCAATAACATTCTTCTATTTAATCAATACATAATGATATTAAATATATAATTTAATCATCATTAAATTTATAAAATTTCAACTACTTTTTCAAAATGAGATCAACGAATTAAACTGATGATAATTAATTCCTCTACTTTATTTTATTAAAAGCTAAAGATTTTAAATTAATTCAATAAATTGGTAGATATTTTTAGCAGACTTTCCCTCTTAAATTCTTGTAAATAAAATTCCATTATTTAAAAAAAAATAAAAAGCAACACAGGTTAATCCACTACCTTAAGTAAGATATCACCTATTTTCTTTGTGTCATATATTCAAAGTAAATAAAAAAGGGGATATGTTTATATTAAAGGCGTCTATATAAAATAAAAATATTACGATAAGCGAATAATAAAAAGTACTTTAAAACATCTCCTGACAGTAGATTATTGTTGTAAGTGATGTAATATATATCTTTTATCTTACACGTCCAAATTAATTAGAAAAGTCATTTAGTTAACCTCAAAATTTTGAAAGTTTAACTAAACAAGCAGTGAACTAAAAGTTTAAAAGCCCTGAAAAATATTTTATAAAGATCTCGTCACCTTTACTTTAAGTTACAAAAACTATTTAACTTTTCAGGATAAATTATGTCAAACGTTTTTTATAACTCAGACTCTGAATGCGTTAAAAGTGATTCAAAACTTCTCTAATATTTTTATAAACGTTAGGTGAAAATGTTTATGAAATTTATTTAATTTTCGAGTTAAGTTGATATAAAAATTTTGAGCTTTTATTTTTTATTTAAAATTTAAACATTAGAATTCGTAATGTGTTATACGATTTCGGCTTGTAAAATAAATTTTTCTTTCAAAAATATTTTTTAAATGTTTATTATTTCTACCGGACGTTAAGAAATGTGATAAATTTTCATAATAAATACAAGACATGGGTTTTAATAAATAATGAGCATGTATTTTATTACAGTTAATTAAAAGTTATGTTTGAAAATTCTAATATTTTTTAATTCATACGTTTTTAAAGGAAACTGAAAAAATATCTCTCTTTATAGATATATCATATCATTATTATCATATCATTTATTATTTATAGTAATAAACATGTATCGCTTGTTTATGACGAGATTTTTCACTGCACTATGCACCCTAACGTTATTTTTAATTGTTTATTTTAAAGGGTGCTGAAGGAAAAATTCTCTTACTTTTATAGTTAGTCTAAGGATAACTATTCTGTTAAATTTGCAATTGGTAAAATAAATTTTGATATCATATCATTTATTATTTATAGTAATAAACATGTATCGCTTGTTTATGACGAGATTTTTCACTGCACTATGCACCCTAACGTTATTTTTAATTGTTTATTTTAAAGGGTGCTGAAGGAAAAATTCTCTTACTTTTATAGTTAGTCTAAGGATAACTATTCTGTTAAATTTGCAATTGGTAAAATAAATTTTGATATCATATCATTTATTATTTATAGTAATAAACATGTATCGCTTGTTTATGACGAGATTTTTCACTGCACTATGCACCCTAACGTTATTTTTAATTGTTTATTTTAAAGGGTGCTGAAGGAAAAATTCTCTTACTTTTATAGTTAGTCTACGGATAACTATTCTGTTAAATTTGTATTTGGTAAAATAAATTTTGATATCATATCATTATTATCATATCATTTATTATTTATAGTAATAAACATGTATCGCTTGTTTATGACGAGATTTTTCACTGCACAATGCACCCTAACGTTATTTTTAATTGTTTATTTTAAAGGGTGCTGAAGGAAAAATTCTCTTACTTTTATAGTTAGTCTAAGGATAACTATTCTGTTAAATTTGCAATTGGTAAAATAAATTTTGATATCATATCATTATTATTATATCATTTATTATTTATAGTAATAAACATGTATCGCTTGTTTATGACGAGATTTTTCACTGCACAATGCACCCTAACGTTATTTTTAATTGTTTATTTTAAAGGGTGCTGAAGGAAAAATTCTCTTACTTTTATAGTTAGTCTACGGATAACTATTCTGTTAAATTTGTATTTGGTAAAATAAATTTTGATATCATATCATTATTATCATATCATTTATTATTTATAGTAATAAACATGTATCGCTTGTTTATGACGAGATTTTTCACTGCACCCTAATGTTATTATTTAATTGTTTATGTTTAAAGCGTGCTGGAAGGAAAAAATTCTCTTACGTTTATAGTTAGTCCTAAGGAATAACTATTCTGTTAAGTGCCATTGGATAAATAAATTTTTGATATCGATATCATTAATGATCATTATCATTTTTATTTTAAAGGGTGATGACGGGTGCTGAGGAGGAAAAATTTCTCTTACTTATTATAGTTATTCTAAAGGTTAACTAATTTCTGTTAAAACTTTGCAATTGGTAAAATAATTTTGATATCAATCTTTATTATAATATAATTTATTATTTATAGTAATAAACATTGTATCGTTGTTTATGACGAGATTTTTCACTTACTTTTATAGTTACTCTAAGGATAATTATTCTGTTAAATTAGCAATTGCTAAAATAAATTTTGATATCATATCATTATTTTCATATCATTTATTATTTATAGTAATAAACATGTATCGCTTGTTTATGACGAGATTTTTCACTGCACAATGCACCCTAATGTTATTTTTAATTGTTTATTTTTAACAGGGTGCTGAAGGAAAAAATTCTCTTACTTTTTATAGTTAGTCTGAAGGATAACTTATTCTGTTAAAATTTTCAATTGGTAAAATAAATTTTTGATATTCATTTCATTATTTATTTATATTCATTTAATTTTATTTATAGTATTAAATATGACGAGATTTTTCACTGCACAATGCACCCTAACGTTATTTTTAATTGTTTATTTTAAAGGGTGCTGAAGGAAAAATTCTCTTACTTTTATAGTTAGTCTACGGATAACTATTCTGTTAAATTTGTATTTGGTAAAATAAATTTTGATATCATATCATTATTATTATATCATTTATTATTTATAGTAATAAACATGTATCGCTTGTTTATGACGAGATTTTTCACTGCACAATGCACCCTAATGATATTTTTAATTGTTTATTTTAAAGGGTGCTGAAGGAAAAATTCTCTTACTTTTATAGTTAGTCTAAGGATAACTATTCTGTTAAATTTGCAATTGGTAAAATAAATTTTGATATCATATCATTTATTATTTATAGTAATAAACATGTATCGCTTGTTTATGACGAGATTTTTCACTGCACAATGCACCCTAATGATATTTTTAATTGTTTATTTTAAAGGGTGCTGAAGGAAAAATTCTCTTACTTTTATAGTTAGTCTAAGGATAACTATTCTGTTAAATTTGCATTTGGTAAAATAAATTTTGATATCATATCATTATTATTATATCATTTATTATTTATAGTAATAAACATGTATCGCTTGTTTATGACGAGATTTTTCACTGCACAATGCACCCTAATGATATTTTTAATTGTTTATTTTAAAGGGTGCTGAAGGAAAAATTCTCTTACTTTTATAGTTAGTCTAAGGATAACTATTCTGTTAAATTTGCAATTGGTAAAATAAATTTTGATATCATATCATTTATTATTTATAGTAATAAACATGTATCGCTTGTTTATGACGAGATTTTTCACTGCACTATGCACCCTAACGTTATTTTTAATTGTTTATTTTAAAGGGTGCTGAAGGAAAAATTCTCTTACTTTTATAGTTAGTCTAAGGATAACTATTCTGTTAAATTTGCAATTGGTAAAATAAATTTTGATATCATATCATTTATTATTTATAGTAATAAACATGTATCGCTTGTTTATGACGAGATTTTTCACTGCACTATGCACCCTAACGTTATTTTTAATTGTTTATTTTAAAGGGTGCTGAAGGAAAAATTCTCTTACTTTTATAGTTAGTCTACGGATAACTATTCTGTTAAATTTGTATTTGGTAAAATAAATTTTGATATCATCATTATTATCATATCATTTATTATTTATAGTAATAAACATGTATCGCTTGTTTATGACGAGATTTTTCACTGCACTATGCACCCTAACGTTATTTTTAATTGTTTATTTTAAAGGGTGCTGAAGGAAAAATTCTCTTACTTTTATAGTTAGTCTACGGATAACTATTCTGTTAAATTTGCAATTGGTAAAACAAATTTTGATATCATATCATTTATTATTTATAGTAATAAACATGTATCGCTTGTTTATGACGAGATTTTTCACTGCACAATGCACCCTAATGTTATTTTTAATTGTTTATTTTAAAATGAGCTGAAGGAAAAATTCTCTTATTTTTAATGTTTGTCTAAGGCTAACGATTGTGTTAAATTTGCAATTTGTAAAATAAATTTTGATATCATATCATTTATTATTTATAGTAATAAACATGTATCGCTTGTTTATGACGAGATTTTTCACTGCACAATGCACCCTAATGTTATTTTTAATTGTTTATTTTAAAGGGTGCTGAAGGAAAAATTCTCTTATTTTTAATGTTTGTCTAAGGATAACTATTCTGTTAAATTTACAATTGGTAAAATAAATTTTGCTTTTGAAACGTTTTAGAGAAAATATATAAATTATTTTGTATTCAAAATAAGGTATTCTTTTCTGTAATAAATATAATTATGATAAATATTATATAAAATATAGATATGTTTGCTGTCTACAGTTTTTGAAGCGCTAGGTAAAAACTTTTGGCTTTAATCGTAAAAAATATTAAAGAAAAAAAGTATTTAGAATTTTACGGTATATTGTATCAATAAGTATAAAGATTTAATATTTTACCCTTTGAGATTTAAGTAAAATAAAATTTGATGCTTCCGAAGAATACTATTTAATTTGATTTAAATGAACAGCTATATACAAGTTGAGATGTGAAGGATTGGACATTTGAATTGGTATATAATGTTTAAATGATAACTTTGATTATTGTTACATCTATCAGATATAAAATTATAAGGATTTGAATGTTTATATGTGGTTTGAAATCGTTTTTAGTACAAATATTTCATCCTATCTGTAAAAAATATTCAAGAAGAAAAATTTAAAATATCTAAGCTATTTATATGTATAATTTTAATTAATCTGAACATAATATTAAAATATACTCACGATATTATTATTAATTTATTTCATTACCTATTTAAAACAATACACCACAGTGCTTCAAAGCATAGAAAACCATTAAAAGTATCTAAGCTGTTTAATTACCTGAATAATTTTAATTAATTCTGAACATAATATTAAAATGTACTCACTGGAGAAATTATTATTTTTAGAATTCCCGATTTCATTACCTATCTGTTGTAAAACAATACACCACAGTGCTTCAAAGCATAGAAAACCATTAAAAGTAACTAAGCTGTTTAATTACCTGAATAATTTTAATTAATTCTGAACATAATATTAAAATTTACTCACTGGAGAAAATTATTATTTATAGAGTTCCCGGTTTCATTACCTATCGTGTTGTAAAACAATAGACCACTGTGCTTCAAAGCAAAGAAAACCATTAAAAGTAACTAAGCTGTTTAATTACCTGAATAATTTTAATTAATTCTGAATATAATATTAAAATTTACTCACTGAAGAAAATTATTATTTATAGAGTTCCCGGTTTCATTACCTATCGTGTTGCAAAACAATAGACCACTGTGCTTCAAAGCAAAGAAAACCATTAAAAGTAACTAAGCTGTTTAATTACCTGAATAATTTTAATTAATTCTGAATATAATATTAAAATTTACTCACTGAAGAAAATTATTATTTATAGAGTTCCCGGTTTCATTACCTATCGTATTGTAAAACAATAGACCACAATGCTTCAAAGCAAAGGAAACCATTAAAAGCATCTAAGCTGTTTAATTACATGAATAATTTTAATTAATTCTGAACATAATATTAAAATTTACTCACTGGAGAAAATTATTATTTATAGAGTTCCCGGTTTCATTACCTATCGTGTTGTAAAACAATAGACCACAGTGCTTCAAAGCAAAGAAAACCATTAAAAGTAACTAAGCTGTTTAATTACCTGAATAATTTTAATTAATTCTGAATATAATATTAAAATTTACTCACTGGAGAAAATTATTATTTATAGAATTCCCGGTTTCATTACCTATAGTGTTGCAAAACAATACACCACAGTGCTTCAAAGCAAAGAAAACCATTAAAAGTAACTAAGCTGTTTAATTACCTGAATAATTTTAATAAATTCTGAATATAATATTAAAATTTACTCACTGGAGAAAATTATTATTTATAGAATTCCAGGCTTCATTACCTATCATGCTATAAAACAATAGAACACAGCGTTTCAAAGCAAAGCAAACCATTAAAATTAACTAAACTGTTTAATTACATGAATAATTTTAAGTAATTCTAATTATAATACTAAAATTTACTCACTGAAGAAAATTATTATGTAAAGAGTATGACTTTTTAAATCTTACGGATAGTGATATAACATAGTCATAATTTCTTTCTATTTTATTGTTCTTTTTTAATCAATATGGAAGAATAAGTTTATAATATTTTAGACGATGAAACAAGTCTTGAATATCTAAAAAATTTTAGTATAAAATAATTCCCTTTATAATAAGAGCCTAAGTTATCTGTCCGTCTGTCCTCGAATTTATGAAGCGGTTGGACCTGGAATGGGTAGAGGCATCATATTGGATTTTTGATGAGTTAGAGTAAGCAAAAGTCAAAGCGAGTAAAGTTTATCTTCTCCTAAACTATCCATACTATTCTAAAATAAATTGGTATAAATATGCTTCATATCACAGTGAAAAATAGTGTCGTCTTTAAAACGTTCAAAATCAACCCTTTCTCCCCTTTTCGAGCGTTTAATGCCATTATTTCAAGCTCAATTTTCCCCGGTTAAGAGCAGGCGATTAAATTTATCGATTTATCACATAATAAATAGGTAAAAATAACATTTTTTCTAACATTATGACGTCATTCTTTTAAACATCTCATTTAATCATTTCTTACTTTAAATTATTTAAATATTGTTTAAATTATTTTCATACGTTTTATCACTGAACTTAGGTGTTACGTAAAACATTTTCTTGTATATTTCGATTAAATAATAGATTAGGTACATATGTGATAATTTTAAAATTAGTCTTCAATTATTTTTTGTTGGAATGAAAATTTTATCCCCGGTATTAAAAACAAATTCTATCTACCTCCAGGGTGTAGTGGAAATGATAGTTTTATTTCTTTGCTTTCATTAATTACATGGCAAAAAATTGGAAAAAACTTAACGATAATTTTGATGTAGGTGAGAAAACTTTGAATAATCTTTATATATTAACTCAACTTAATTCTAAACTGCATTCATAGTATCAAGAGACTAGAGGAGTATGAAGATATACAGATTATTGATCTTGTACCAGATAATTATCAGCCAAAACACAAACCATTTTTTACTTGCCTCATACGGTATATTAACCTATATTGGACCGCTGTCCTATAAACAGGACAGCAAATAAAATTCCATTTAATAATAAAGTTATAAATATTTTCTGAGTGGATTTTGTTTTGAACACCTTTAAAATAGACACACTTTAGCATAGTAACAAAAGAAAACGGAGAAATCAAATTATATTGTATTGTAAAATTTATTTTCAGCAACCTCTTAAAAATTTTCATTTTTTTTTAATCTTTAACTTTATATTTATTATTATTATTTTTTAAACATTGTAGAGGTTACTTTTAGTTTAAAAAGAGAGCTAATAATGTAGCTGAAAGTTTTTGTTGAAAAATATATTTTACATGTGTATTTTGTAAGTATAGAAAAGGTGCCGTTAAATTAAGACAACGGTCCAATCCTGATTATTTTTCTATGAATTCGATATTGCATTGATAGCGCACATTCTTTTCTTATCTTTCAATCACCCGAGCTCAACAAGGGATAAATAGATGTCTATTCTATTTAGAAAACTGGAGATTTTTTACAAGATAAACTTATTCTCTTACTGCCAGTTCAATAACTGCAAGAGAAAACCTACAACAGTATGCTTAAAATGTAATGTTGGATTTTGTTTTGAGTGTTTCACCAAATTTCCCCTATGAATCAGCCTAATGCAATGTAAGTGATATTTGTTAAGTTTTAGTAATGTAATGGACCTTTGTCCTATTTATAAGACAGCCAATTACATAAAAAATTAAAAATATTTTTTCAAAATTTTGGTTTTATATACTTAGTTACACCATATTAATGATATGGATTAAGTTTTAATAACTTACAGAAATATTTAGTTGGTGTGGTACAATATGGGTTAAAGTTCTAGAAAATTAAAAATTTTACTGATCCCGTCATATGACGGGATACATGCTAGTTAGATATTTAAAAGTCTGTGGTGGGTCAAGCAAGATTCACTTTTAGCAATCACAAATCGACTTTCTTTCTGTATTAGACCCTCATAATCTTTAAAAATGCTTAAATAAAAGCGAGAAGAGATATAGATTTTCGTTATATATGTTTTCTAAAGCTTTTTACTTCAGATACCTAAACTATTATTCGTTAATGGCAAGCTTTTTAAAATTGATGTTGAAAAGTTTCATAAAGCTTTATTTATTTTTAAGATAATGTGAAAGAAATATGTTCACTTTTTATAAGATATTGAAAGATTTTTCGTATCTGCCATGAACACTGATAAAGATCTATCATTTATTTATCGTAAGATTTTTAACGTTAAGTCTAAAAGGTGTCTTCATAAATTTATATAAAGCTCTAGATATTTTTAAAGTAAACCGAGTGAAGTAGTTAAGCTTTTTATAAAAATATAGCAGATATTCAACTGAAAGAACGAAATTTATAAAATTCTGATATTCTTGTACAGTTCTATTTTTAACTTTAAACTTAAATGCTGTCTTTATAATATTATAAAAATCTCTAGATATGTTTAAGGCTAGACAGAAACTAGATTGCTTTCTATGATACCACATAATATCACCCAGACATCTACACTGATAATTATATATTATATTAATGTGATCAGTTTGAGACACCATGATTTTGATAACAATAAACGATATGCAAAATTAGATAAATTTACTTTCCCCTTTAATTCGCACGGACTAAATTTCAAAATAAAATTTAAAAACTCACCTTATATTTATGTACTGTATATTACCCTTTAACACATAAGAATCGTATACACCATAAAAAATTGATCAATTGTTGACTGTCTACAGTTTTTTCTAAGAAGTTCATTGAAAAATTTTTGTAATCATAATGTTTTTAAAGTTATCGGAGCGATGTTGTACTCTACGTCTATACACTTTCCATGCATTTCTCATTTCAGCACGTGTAGGAGGAGGCTCAATATCAAGAGATTCTTCATCTCACTATTACGTACCAATGACTTATAGGAGGCCATGTTGAGATAACACAAAGAGTTAACACATCAGATACAAATGAGCGAAGACTTATCGTTTTGCAGATTTTTTTAATTTACAACTTTATTTTTTTTTCACAATCTGGTGACACACATAGAATATTCAATTTCAAGATAGAGCTGTTGGGAATATGGAAGCAAATATATCCAGTCTCAATATGCAGCCGTTTTAATCTGGAAGATGTTGTCAAATGAAACACCTTCGTTTGTTCACTCATACACAAAGTACTAGTCAAAAGTACGTGTTTTAATCTAAACTTTGGCTAGGCCGACTTCTCCACTCCATAAAATAGTCAGCTTCTAATTGGATAAGGGAAATTTATCCCAACGAATTTAATAATACAAGTTCTTACTTAAGCGGTTCATTTTTAACTTGTTTGTTGCTTGAGAAGTCGATCTGCGTAATGAGGAATGCAAAACAACTTCGCTTTATGAGGTTCTGCTCGTGCCTGGTTCTGGGTTAGCCTAGTTTTAGTAAGGTCAAATGTATTCATTTTTGTAATCGTTTTCAATGTTTTTCTTTTACTAGTATTAATATTGTTTAACAGTTTAAGTTACCAGTTTAAAGGATTCTATACCATGTTTATTTGCCTTAAACCTTTTCTTTGTATGTTTTAAGTAAATTAAACGTTAGTTTTATTTTTAAAAGTTTGTTTATGTTCATTTACATTTAAAACACATTGCTGATACTTTGCAACGATAAAATTTACAATTCCATTTTTTTACAATTTAAGACTGTTTAAGAAGTCTGTTTAATTTTTAGTTTGACTAAATTAGATTGATTATCAGAAGAAACTCCCGCTGATGGGGCTTTCCTCCGATGAACAACAAAAGAACTGAAATTTTTCTGCCTCTGCTGAAGTAGACGAAGGGGCCTTTAAATCTGCTGAGCAAAAATACAGACTGCTGTTGCAAAGGCCAAAGACGACAGACCCGTGTCAACAACCCCTCTTGTCCAATGGGGTCAAAGTGGGAGGAGGGTCACTGACATAGCCCTAGTTCCTCGGTCAACTGTGTAACTAATGTTACACTGACTCATTAGTTCCATCAAACTGTCATAATGATTTAAAATTTCGATCTTTTGTTTAAATGTTAAATAATTCCGCATTCTGGCTTCCTTCTAGACTTCAGTATTGCTGCATGTAAGCGAGCAATTCATAAAATGTGAATACGTTCCTTCTCAATTCCAAAAAGAATGTGTTGTCTTCTGCTTATCTGAAAAACATTGACCACCAGCAGGGTGTACGTACTTCTGAAAAATTAAAGAAACGTGAAACCCTACTCTTTTGTTCATTCCTCATTTCCCTAGGTGGAAGACGGAGAATTCTCGGAAATTCAAATAACAGCGCAGGGAAAGAAAAGAATAGGTTTTGAATACATTGTAAATATCCCTTTGCCAATTAAAATGAGGTTCGGAAACTGATAACATTAACCAATGTTACGATCACATAATACGATAAATTTAAGATACAAATGAATAGAGAAAATCGGTACCAAATGATTTCGATAGCAATAAGCGATTGATAACATTAACTGCAATCATTTTAAGCGGAATCCACTGTATTAGTCTTTTAAAAAATGATCTTCAGCTTTAATACAAACTACTAAGTTGATACTATTTGTGATATTATTTCCAGAAGACAAATATTTAAGAAAGTTGTTATTTTTTCATATCCTAGAGCTGCCCTGTAGGGCATGCATAGTAAGGAAGTGCTTGGCTCAAAATATATTTATGGATGTCGTCCACTTTTAAATTCCATGACTACTTCCTTTGCCCTTCAGTGTGTTCCAACTGTGGTGTGGAAGGAAATGAGATGACTGACTTCTTGGTGAAAAAAGGAAGTACCATTCTCCAAAAATAGTCTGAATAGCTGACTTTTGGTTTCTTAGTCCGTGGGATGGAAAATGTCGTAGCTCCATTAGAACTCTGCTGTAAAAAAGTAAACTGTAGTGCTCCAAACCAAACCAAACCGATCTCCAAAAACCAAAGTCGTTGATAAGCTTTCAATTTTCAAAATGTATTATATAGCTCGAATTTCGTAAAAGGCAGAAGCTGCAAGTTGGTTAACTATGCTAAAGATAAGGCCTAAGAGGGCCACATTTCCACTATTCTGAATTTTCCTTGTGCCTGTGCTGGTGTAAGGTTTCGTCTTTTACTGGACAAAACTGATCTAGTGCTCAGTTGTTTAGGATCGGTCTTAATGATTTTACAATTGTAATGTATTTAATTCTGGACAACCTTTGAACTGGAAACATTTGGAAACATGTACTGCATTGTATGTTTCTTCTTTCGTCAGAAATATTGAGAAACTATGATGCTAAGGTTATGGCGTTAATGAATAAATAAACTATTTGTGAGCTAAGCAAAAAGAAATGTTATCCTATTAATTTCATAATATTTCATGGTATTACACCAACCTTTTTGTACTTGAGCTATCGATACTCTGCAATGTATGTTTCTTCTTTCGTCAGAAATATTGGGAAAATAGGAGGCTAAAGTTTATGGCTGGCGTTAATAAATAAATAAACTATTTGTGAGTTAAGCAAAAATGTATGCTATCCTATTAATTTCATAATATTTCATGGTATTACACCAACCTTTTTGTACTTGAGCTATCGATACTGTGCATTGTATGTTTCTTCTTTAGTCAGAAATATTGGGAAACTAGGAGGCTAAAGTTTATTGCTGGCGTTAATAAATAAATAAACTATTTGTGAGCTAATCAAAAATGCATCCTATACTATTAATTGCATAATATTTCATGGTATTACACCAACCTTTTTGTACTTGAGCTATCGATACTCTGCATTGTATGTTTCTTCTTTCGTCAGAAATATTGGGAAAATAGGAGGCTAAAGTTTATGGCTGGCGTTAATAAATAAATAAACTATTTGTGAGGTAAGCAAAAATGAATGCTATACCCTTAATGTCATAATATTTCATGATATTACACCAACCTTTTTGTACTTGAGCTATCGATACTCTGCATTGTATGTTTCTTCTTTCGTCAGAAATATTGGGAAACTAGGATGCTAAAGTTTATGGCTGGAGTTAATAAATAAATAAACTATTTGTGAGGTAAGCAAAAATGTATGCTATACTATTAATTTCATAATATTTCATGGTATTACACCAACCTTTTTGTACTTGAGCTATCGATACTCTGCAATGTATGTTTCTTCTTTCGTCAGAAATATTGGGAAAATAGGAGGCTAAAGTTTATGGCTGGCGTTAATAAATAAATAAAGTATTTGTGATCTAAGCAAAAAGAAATTTTTTCCTATTAATTTCATAATATTTCATGGTATTACACCAACCTTTTTGTACTTGAGCTATCGATACTCTGCATTGTATGTTTCTTCTTTCGTCAGAAATATTGGGAAACCAGGAGGATAAAGTTTATGGCTGGCGTTAATAAATAAACTATTTGTGAGCCAAGTAAAAAGAAATGTTATCTTATTAATTTCATAATATTTCATGATATTAAACCAAACGTTTTGCACTTGAGTTACTGATACTCATCAAGATATGTTACCAGTTTCAGGCAAGAGTTTTAATCTAAATACTAATACATGGGGAAGTAGGAATGGATGGAAAAATTTAAACGAAAATATTTCGTACAAATTTGAATATTTTAGAGTAACAAATTGAGTTAGATTAACAAGTTTATTAATTTAAACTCAATGGTAGTGTTAAAAATTAATGTTTAAAAAAACAATAATAGCAATAAAAATATCTAATTCGTCCTTTACTTGAGGAAGGCTTAAGATATTTTTTTAATATTAAATACATACATAATTTTAAAAGATATTATGAAAAATAATAAAGATTGCGTGTTACTCATGCATATAAGCTTTATTGTGTATTAATAATATCTATTTTATCTAAACTTTTAGTATTATTTAGTGACAGTATTATTTTAGTATTATTACTTTTAAAAAGTTTAAATATACCTGTGATCGACTAGTGCCACTAACCCTTTTAGGTGGGGGGCAACATTGCTATAATGTCGTATTTATGAATGATACCACAGCCAGTTATTTGTATGAATATACATATTCCCAGCAATAAAGAATGGATGGATATACAGTATGGCTCAAGAGGGAACGGAACATTGAGCATTCATTCTTTTACGCATTTTAATAACAGCTTATTAATAGAAATATGCTTTTGTATGATATATCAAAAGTACTTATGTTAACATCAATGAATGAGATTGAAAACTTCAATACGAAATAAAGTAGTTATGTATATTTGGTGTTATTAAAATAGTCTTTTTATCAAACTCAGAGAACACTACAACTAAAATTATCCACAGCAAAAGTTATGAGGCTATAGGCGCTCCAAATTATGGAAGTGTCAGAAATTAAAAACAATGTTTATATTAAACATATTTCCAGTTGACCCATCCATCCCATATCGTAGAGGGCCCTATCGAGTACGCAGAAATGCCGTAACACAACACAGCATGGACTCGACTAATGTCTGAAGTAGTACTAGAGGTAATTGATACCATGGATCCTCTAGGACTGTCTATAAATCCCTAACAGTATGAGGTAGTGGAGATAGATTACTTCTAAAGAGTACGTTGCAAGGCATCCCAAGTATACTTAATAATGTTCATGTGTGGGGATTTGGGTGACCAGCGGAAGTCAGAAAAGTAGTTCTGAAGCCAATCTGTAGCAATTCTGGACGTGTGGGGTGTCGCATTGTCCAGCTCAAATTCCGAAAGTCCACAATGAAAATGAATGGGTGCAGGTTATTAGACAGTATGTTTAAGTATGTGTCACATGTCAAAGTCGTATCTAGACGTATCGGGGGTCCCATATCACTAAAGTCATCACAGATTCACCAGTTAACTGTAGACATGCTGGATCCAGGATTCTAAAGATTGTATCTATAACCGTACAAGTCCATGTTTACGATGCAATTTAAACGTTTGAGTGCTGAAGAGTTTTCTTATATATATATATATATATATATATATATATATATATATATATATATATATATATATATATATATATATATATATATATATATATATTATATATATATATATATATATATATATATATATATATATATGTATATATATATATATATATATATATATATATATA
>CM063497.1:87277296-87279796 GCA_032207245.1 Pardosa pseudoannulata | reverse complement strand
ATAATGAATGATGAAAAGGTATAATTTTGGAATAGGCTTTAGGGCTTAGATATTGATATTATTACATATATATATATATATATATATATATATATATATATATATATATATATATATATATATATATATATTATATATATATATATATATATATATATATATATATATATATATATATATATATATATATATATATATATATTATATATCTATTTATTTATCTGTTTATACTATATTATATATACATATATGTCGTGCCGTGATCCAGAGTTAAGGCGAATGGAAAACAGTCTTCTTGATAATAACAATTTTATTAAATTATCGTTTCTTCTAAAAGCAAACCCTGCGCCATTTTTATTGTTCATGTTGGAGTTATGCGTGGAAAAGTTGTTGACTGCTCCATGTCCAAGCGTTGATTGAAACTTATCTGTTTGCAAGCTCATCAAATTGTTTCAAAAATGCTTCCGCCTGACCGGATGATCCCAAAAGCTTACGCGGGCGTGGGTCTTTTTCATTTATTTTATTATTATAAAAGAGTTCCCTTTTTGAAATCGTTTTTAACTCACGTAATTTCTAACTACCCCTTTTTTAGATCTTATATATATATATATATATATATATATTCTCAGTCCCCATCCTACTTTTCTTAATCTTAAATTTACTAATCAACGCAAAATAAGGACATGAACCAGAGCATTTATTAATCCTTTTACGCAACTCATATCTAAAGCTTATTCTAATAATTGCTAAGTACAGTACAATTTTAAATATTACAGCACATCACGTTATAGATCAACTATTTTTTTATACAATTGAATATATCATTAATGAAAGAGAAAAACCGCAGTGAAAAATTATTTATTTGGTATTATATGTAAAATAAGTACTATACAATTTTATATTAGTGTTTTATAATAGATAAAGTAATTAGTCAGGATTGCAGTCTATGTACCTGACAAAAAAGTAAATTTATATGTTCTGTTTGAAAAATCCTAGTGTCTATCCTAATGAAAATTTTTTAAATTCATTTACTTGAATGTTTTGTAGACCGCTTATCAAATTATCTTTTAACTATTGTGAAAAAAAAATGTGCTCTAAAAAAACTTAAACATTCTGCAGGGTATATTGTTTTTGTATCTAAAATGAGACGCTTGGGATTGCAATGTTATGCCAGTGACATAACTCTCTTTTGTGAGATTTTCGTCGTTTTATAAACATATTGATTTAGATTTTGTTCATTTTTATACATGCTGCATATTAATATTTTTAATCTAACGTTTTAAAATGAAGCGAGAATTTAAATTTAAATATTACGGAATAAAATTTTGAAAGCAAATTAGCACCTTAAATAAACAGACGATAAATAATTTGAAACTAGCCACGAATGATTATATTAACCTATCTAAATTTTAATACTGTAAAATTAAATTAGACTATTCGAAACCGTCAGTTTATTAGCAATCAAAAATTAGTCCTGGCAGGATAGCTGACCCCTAAGGTCGTTATTGGATTTAATATCGTTAACAGTTACACTAGAAACCGCTTTAAATTTCATCTCTGCCAATGGCAAGAGAGCTTAACAAAGTCTAATTTGCTTATACTTGGCAAAATCTTATTTAATATGCCATTAAATTTTATGCATTCTATCTTTTGTAATTTGTGATTATTCTGCTTTCTTTGCTCAATTGTTTCAAGAAAATACTAGTAGTCTTATATTCTTTTGAAATAAATTGACTAATTTATCTTAGAATCTTACTAATTACTGATTGCAGTGAAATAATCGATGTTACACTCTTGTGTGCTCTAAATTTTACCTATTTTAACACATTGTGTGCTGGTACATTTTACAGCGGAATTGTACTTAGTATTTCATTTATGGTTCTTTTTTAAATCTAGTTTTTTGTGTATAAAGATTAACGGGTATGTGACCCCTTAAGTGTATTATAATTTTATGTTTTTATATTTCTAACACATCAAACCTCCTTTATTAAACATTTGCATTTAAACTATGTAAATCGTATACAAAGATAGTCCTGATAAGTATAATTTTGATATTTGTCTAATTATTGTAAAATATTTATACATTAATATTAATATATGTTCTCCCTTTAAATATTCTGCATAAAAAGAGATTTAAAGATCATATTTTTTCATACGCACCATTTCTTTCCAAACACTTATTAAAGTGTTTGGAAAACAATGTTTTTTTATATCTTATTCCTCAGAAGTTACATAGGAATAAAGACAATAGGGCTAATATTCTACTAAAGATACATGATAGAAAATTTCTTAAAATTTTTTTAATGATTTCTTCCCTTAATTTCTCTGCGCACTTTAAGAAGTGTTTTGAAAACAATGTTTTTTGTTTATATCTTATTCCTCAGATGTTACATCGTATTAAAAGCCACAGGGCAAATAATCCGCTAAAGGTATATGAAAAAATATTTTTTTTTAAATTTGTTAATGCTTTCTTCTTTTTATAGAGGATAAAAAAATTCAG
>CM063497.1:87264796-87272296 GCA_032207245.1 Pardosa pseudoannulata | reverse complement strand
TAAGGTCGTTATTGGATTTAATATCGTTAACAGTTACACTAGAAACCGCTTTAAATTTCATCTCTGCCAATGGCAAGAGAGCTTAACAAAGTCTAATTTGCTTATACTTGGCAAAATCTTATTTAATATGCCATTAAATTTTATGCATTCTATCTTTTGTAATTTGTGATTATTCTGCTTTCTTTGCTCAATTGTTTCAAGAAAATACTAGTAGTCTTATATTCTTTTGAAATAAATTGACTAATTTATCTTAGAATCTTACTAATTACTGATTGCAGTGAAATAATCGATGTTACACTCTTGTGTGCTCTAAATTTTACCTATTTTAACACATTGTGTGCTGGTACATTTTACAGCGGAATTGTACTTAGTATTTCATTTATGGTTCTTTTTTAAATCTAGTTTTTTGTGTATAAAGATTAACGGGTATGTGACCCCTTAAGTGTATTATAATTTTATGTTTTTATATTTCTAACACATCAAACCTCCTTTATTAAACATTTGCATTTAAACTATGTAAATCGTATACAAAGATAGTCCTGATAAGTATAATTTTGATATTTGTCTAATTATTGTAAAATATTTATACATTAATATTAATATATGTTCTCCCTTTAAATATTCTGCATAAAAAGAGATTTAAAGATCATATTTTTTCATACGCACCATTTCTTTCCAAACACTTATTAAAGTGTTTGGAAAACAATGTTTTTTTTATATCTTATTCCTCAGAAGTTACATAGGAATAAAGACAATAGGGCTAATATTCTACTAAAGATACATGATAGAAAATTTCTTAAAATTTTTTTAATGATTTCTTCCCTTAATTTCTCTGCGCACTTTAAGAAGTGTTTTGAAAACAATGTTTTTTGTTTATATCTTATTCCTCAGATGTTACATCGTATTAAAAGTCATAGGGCAAATAATCCGCTAAAGGTATATGAAAAAATATTTTTTTTAATTTGTTAATGCTTTCTTCTTTTTATAGAGGATAAAAAAATTCAGCATTTTTTTACCTCCTTTCTGTTTCCCAAAAAGCTTCCTTATTAAAATGGAGATTTGGAAACCACTCTTTCTCTACTACATTTTCAGGTTGACTACTATTCAGACTTTCTGGAAATAGAAAGCACTGATTTGACGTAGGCAGAGATACCAAGTAGAGGAAAACGAAGGGATTGAAATTGTTTCGGTATTGTATAAAATTATTATTACTTAAATAGCTGTGTTAGTATGGCTATATAATGTCATCTACGTCTCGCTAAAAAGTATTTCATTTATGGCTCTTTTTAAATCTAGTTTTCTGTTTATAAAGATTAACGGGTATGTGACCCATTAAGTGTATTATAATTTTATGTTTTTAGACTTCTGACACAGTAAATCTCCTTTATTAGAAATTTACATATTCAGTATCACTCGAAACACATACAAAGATAGTCCTAGTAAACAAAATCTTGATAGTTGTCTAATTACTGTAAAATATTTATACATTCATATTAATATCTATTCTAAGTATTCTACATAAAAGAGAGTTAAAAAGCATAATATTTCCCCATGCGCACCTTAATAAGTGTTTGGAAAACAATGTTTTTGGTTTATATCTTATTCCTCAGAAGTTACATAGGATTAAAGACCATAGGGCTAATATTCTACTAAAGATACATGATAGAAGATATTTTGAATTTTTTTAATGATTTCTTCCCTTTATTTCTCCATGCACACCTTAAAAAGTGTTTGGAAAACAATGTTTTTTGTTTATATATTATTCCTCAGAAGTTACATAGGATTAAAGACCATAGGGCTAATATTCTACTAAAGATACACGATACAAGATTTTTTAAAAAATTTTTAATGATTTCTTCCCTGTATTTCTCCATGAGCAACATAAGATATGTTTGGAAAACAATGTTTTATTTTTATATCTCATTCCTCAGAAGTTACATCAAATTCAAGGCCATAGGGCAAATATTCCACAAAAGATACATGATATTAGATTTATTTTTTTATTTTTTAATGTTTTCTTCCCTTTATTCAGGATTAAAAAAATTCATCTTTATCTTACCTCCCTCCTGTTTCCCCCAAAAGCTTCCTTATTAAAATGGAGATTTGGAAACCACTCTTTCTCTACTACCTGTGCAGGTTGACTACTACTCAGGTTTTTGATAATAGAAAACACTAATTTGACGTAGGCAGAGATACCAAGTAGAAAAAAACGAAGGAGAAATGTCAAGAAGAGAAGCAATCGATACTTACAAGGGATTGAAATTGTTTCGGTATTGTATAAAATTATTATTACTTAAATAGCTGTGTTAGTATGGCTATATAATGTCATCAAGGTCTCAATAAAAAGTATTTTATATATGGTTCTTTTTTAAATCTAGTTTTCCATATATAAAGATTAACGGTATGTAACCCCTTAAGTGTATTATAATTTTATGTTTTTAGACTTCTAACACAGCAAATCTCCTTTATTAGAAATTTACATGTTCAGTATGCGAAGCATATACAAAGATAGTCCTAGTAAACAAAATCTTGATAGTTGTGTAATTATTTTGCATAAAAGAGATTTAAAGAACATAATATTTTCCCACGCGCACGTTAACAAGTGTTTGAAAAACAATGTTTTTTGTTTATATCTTATTCCTCAGAAATTACTTAGGATTAAAAGTCATAGGGCTAATATTACACTAAAGATACATGATAGAAGTTTTTTATTTATTTATTTAATGCTTTTTCCCTTTATTTCCCCATTCGCTCCTTAAAAAGTATTTGGAAAACAATGTTTTTTGTTTACATCTATTCCTCCGACGTTACATCAGATTAATAAGGTAAATATTCCGCTAATGATACATGATAGAAGATATTTTTATTTTTTTAATGCTTTCTTCCCTTTATTTCCCCATGCGCACCTTAAGAAGTGTTTTTTGTTTATATCTTATTCCTCAGGAGTTACACAGGATTAAAGGCCATAGGGCTATTGTTTCACTAAAGATACATGATAGAGGGTTTTTATAAAGTTTTAATGCTTTCTTCCCTTTATAGAGGATAAAAAATTTCAGCTTTATCTTACCTCCCTACTCTTTCCCCAAAACCCTCCTTATTAAAATGGAGATCTGAAAACCACTCTTTCTCTACTACGTGTGAAAGTTGACTACTATTCAGAGTTTTTGGAAAGAGAAAGCACAAATTTGATGTAGGCACAGACACCAACTAGGGTAAAACGAAAGAGAAATGTCAAGAAGGAAAGCAATCTATACTTATAGGTAACTGAAATTAATTCGGTATTGTATAAAATTGTTATTATGTAAATATCTGTATTAGTATGGCTATATAATGTCATCTAGGTCTCACTAAAAAGTATTTCATTTATGGTTGTTTTTTAAATCTTGTTTTCTATGTATAAAGATTAACGGTATGTGACAGCTTAAAATTTTATGTTTTTATATTTTTATCACATCAAACCTCCTTTATTAAACATTTATATTTAAACTATTCAAAACGTATACAAAGATAGTCCTGATAAGTATAATCTTAATATTTGTCTAATTATTTTTAAATATTTATACATTCATATTAATATATGTTCTCCCTTTAAGTATTCTGCATAAAAAGAGATTTAAAAAGCATAATATTTCCCCATGCGTACCTTAATAAGTGTTTGGTTTGGTTTGGTTTGGAGCACTACGGTCTACTGTTTTGCACACGATGGCTAATGAGACCGGGACCTACTGCTTAAAGCCGATTCCTAACGGCTACGAACATCGATGCCATACTTTGATTCGAAACCACGAATTCTGGTACCGACGATCAGCGTCCTAACCAATCGGCCAGTGCTCGGCTAATAAGTGTTTGGAAAACAATGTTTTTTGTTTATATTCTATTCCTCAGAAGTTACAGTTACATAGGATTAAAGGCCATAAGGCTAATATTCTATTAAAGATACATGATAGAAGATTTTAAAAAAAATTTAATGATTTCTTCCCTTTATTTCTCCATGCGCACCTTAAGAAGTGTTTTGAAAACTATTTTTTTGTTTATATCTTATTCCTCAGATGTTACATCGGATTAAAGGCCATAGGGTAAATATTCCACTAAAGATGCGTGATATTAGATTTATTTTTATTTTTTAATGCTTTTTTCCCTTTATTCAGGATAAAAAAAATTCAACTTTATTTTACCTCCCTCCTTTTTCTTCAAAACTCTCCTTACTAAAATGGAGATCTGAAAACCACTCTTTCGCTACTACGTGTGCAAGTTGACTACTACAAAGACTTTTTGAAAATAAAAACGCTAATTTGACGTAGGAAGAGATACCAAGTAGGGGAAAACGAAGGAGAAATGTCAAGAAGGGAAGCAATCGATACTTGTAGGGGATCGAACTTGTTTTGGCATTGTATAGTATTGTGTTGTGTTGTAATAGTGAAATTAGGGATGTTGTGTTAGATGATTGTGACCGATTAAATGCGGAGTAAAGATTGTGTCCGATGCATGGTCTCGAGAATTGGATCTGAATTCCTCGGGAATTATCGAAGATTTGTATGTATTTAATAAAAATAATGTATACATAGATGATAAGGCTATAAAAGATAAGGTGGCAGTTTCAAGCGCCTTAGAATAGAATAAGAACTGTAAATTTTTTTTTTACTAGGTTCCTGATTGTGTCCTACTGAGTGATGTATGAGTTGAATATATTGTGTTCGTGATTAATAAAATGTTTAAAAGTGAATCCAATCCATGAAAATTAAAGAACTGGGTGTTTGAACGTTTACGACATGAGTAACATATATATACATATATATACATATATAAATACATGTATATATATATATATATATATATATATATATATATATATATATATATGTATGTATATATATATGTATATATATATATGTATATATATATACATATATATATATATACACTATATATATGTGTGTGTGTGTGTGAGTGTGTAAGGTTTAAAACTCCTTCCTAAAATCTAAAATTTATAAGGCTGATATTAAATCAACCTTATATGGCGCAGCCGATATCTTAAGAACTTGCAAAGTGGAATTTCAAATAATATTTTATAAAAAATCATCGCACTCATTAAGACTTCATTGGAATTTTCAAGCTCCTCCCCAAGATTGTTTTTGCCTGAGCGCATTCCAAAAAGCGCCTACACATAGTAAGTGAAGTTTATGAGAATTTTAATACATTTTATTTTACTTGTGATAAAACTTTGTACAAATCAGTGCGAGTATTCTAACGAATGTTGATTATTCATCTTGCATGACCTTCAAAAAATTATTCTATTTGCAAAAGTTATCGTTTGCTTTTTAACGTCGCCAAGCAATCTTCGCCAATTTCTTTCTTTCGCCAAGAACAGTGAACGAAGATAAAAAAAAATGTCAGCAGATGATAATATCATTTTTAATTCTTTAGACTCGCAACCGCTACAAACTTTAACGATTGTTAAACTGAAAAAAGAATTACGTTTCAGAAATATTTCAATAACTGGAAATAAGAATGATCTAATTTTGCGTACTGTAGAGGATAATAATAAAAGAAATAGTGAAGGAACTTTGGAAGAATTAAATGTTCATCGAATGGAGTATCTTAATAACGATGAGGAGACAATTTCTGATAATGCACAGTTTTTGACAGAGATTGAATCTCTGCGAAAACAAGTAGAACTTTATAGAAATTCTTCTACACAATCACCACTTCCTATGCCTCCGCCTTCTCAAATAGATCCAAATATCGCAGCTATTCTTTCTACATTAATGGAAACGCAAAAACAATTTTTAGAAAGACAAGTAAAACCAAATGTGATTCAAATCACATCTACAAATGACACTGCAAATTCAATTCAAATATTTAAAGGTGATATAAATGAAAATGCACTTGAATGGTTAAAGGAATTTGAAAGAATTTAAACTTTAGCTAACTGGTCAGACGAATTAAAATTAACTAATGCTATTTCTCGTCTCTCAGGATCTTCAAAAAATTGGCAATTAACAACAGGAAAAAATTTTAATGATTGGATTACTTGTAAAAATGCTCTTGCCTCTGGATTTAAAAGGCATATTACAATGCAAGAATTTTTGGCACACCAAAGTGAACGAAAGTTGAGACATAATGAAAGTTTAGTAGATTATATTTATTCAAAATACGCTCTTTTGGAAAAAGCTCCTTTCACCATTCCCCAACCTGACCGTATTTCTATGATCATAGGTGATATTACCGAAGAAAAATGGCAAATCGCATTAGCTACTCAAAATACGAATACTGTTGAAGAATTAATTGACAGGGCAACTGCACTTGATGCTATTCGCAGTGCAAAACAAGAGCATAAGAAACATTCTCCGAAATCTCAAATTCGATCTTCTTATACACATGATGAACAACGTCGTAAATACAATCCATTAACTGATGATGTTCGGGATATTACTTGTTGGAGATGTGGAAACAAAGGCCATGCATCTTTTATGTGCAGTTTACCACCTCCTTCACGTGGTTCAACCATAGCTCAACCAAGAAACACGTCACGACAAAATCAATACTCCAATAGTCAAACTAATCCCCAAATCCCATCTTCTAGTAGTTTAACTAGTTATGATAATAACACAGTAGTCGAAAACAAAAGTTTGAATTCTTCAAATTCCCGTCACAACAACAACAACCGCAACTCGACATCTGGAAGATCTACAACCGCAAATAGGGTAAATAATAATTCCATAAATTGTATTAGAACTGAAACTAACAGACGTGCCTTAATACCTGTTATTCTCAACAATCATACAGAAATTCAAGCCCTCTGTGATCCATGTGCAGATATCACAGTCATTTAACAATCTTGTGTTCCAAATGATATTGTTATTAACCCGTGGACTGAAGGACAGTTCCAAGTTGTTGACCATGAAATAAAGCCAATAGGTTGTATTTCTTTAAACATCACTGTTGGTATTGTGGAACATATGATGCCTAAAATTGGAGTGTGCTCCCAGCTTCCATTTAAGCTTATTTTAGGATTCGATTGGCAACAACAAGTTCAAGCTAGATGCACTTACGACCCTAATGGCTCATTATGTATTGCTACTATAACTTCATTTCATTTGTACGAATGTATTCATGCTTCGAAACCTAGCATCAACTGTGTCGCTCTTCATCCACCCTCACTACCATCATTAGATGATGTTACTTTGCCAGAAGCAGCACCCCAAAAAATTACATCCGAAACAAACCTCATCCCTAAATCCGCAGGACTCTCTACAACTCAACAAGCTCAACTTGATGCAGTAATTGGAAAATTTACTGATGTTTTTTATTCGAATGATGATAACATTGGATTATGTCCATATGTAGAATTCAAAATCGAATTGCAGCATGAAAAGCCTATTAGATGTAGACCTTATAGACTTCCAGAGCCTGATCGCCAGTTTCTAAAAACTCAAATTGAAAAATGGTTAAAACAAGGAATTTGCCGTCATTCCAACTCACCGTACGCAGCACCAGCTT
>CM063497.1:87254796-87259796 GCA_032207245.1 Pardosa pseudoannulata | reverse complement strand
TATGTTTTGTTCTACAATCACAGAAAATCACTTCTTAAAGTTTGTGAAAGATATGATAATAAAGGCTTAATAAGCCTAACCTTCAAAATGACCTACTTACTATAATATATTTGCATTCATGATAATAACTTTCCCGCTGAATATTCAGTATAAAGAAAGATTTAAAGATCCTAATATTTTCTTTCCCAGCTTTAATACGTGTTTAAAATAAGTATGCTTTTTCAGTCTTATTTTTTCTTTCTTAGTAGCTTGATTGGAATAAATTCCGTAGAGTAAATATTCTTTTAAACTTAATTGTGATAAGATTTATTTCTTTTTTAATTCTGACTTTCCTTTATATACAATAAAAAATTTATTTTTATCCTACCTCCTTCCTATTTCCTAGTATATTAAAGGTATATGAACTTATACCTGATAAACATAATCTTCACAGTTGTCTACTTACAGTAAAATATTTAGATATTCATATTAACAACCCGTCTCTATTTAAGTACTTTGCATAAAAAGAGAATTAAAGAGAAAAGTATTTCTCTCTGCCTACCTTAATACGTGTTTAGAAAACTTAATATTTTTTGTTTTCTACTGTATACCTCAGCAGTTTCATCGGTTTAAATGCCATAGGGCCAAATATTTCGCTAAAGTTACAGGATATCAGATTTAGTTTTTAATGCTTACATTTTTAATGCTTACATTCCTTTGTACAGAATAAAAAAATTCAGCTTTATCTTACCTTCCTCCTGTTTCCCAAGCTACCTGTTTATTAAAATGGAGATATTTGAACCATTCTGTGTTCAGGTTTCCTTACTGTTCAGATTTTTTGGAAATCGAAAACATTAATTTGACGTAAGAGGAGGTAACATGTAAATGAAAAGCCGTTCGATCCTTGTAAGATATTGACTTTGATCGGTATCGTGCAATATTCTGTTGTGTTGTGATTTTGTGTGTAAACTTCGAAACCTAAATAGAGTGCAGTTCACTATGATCAAATTTTTACGCATACGCACATATCGCATTCCTTTTTTAAAAATATAGACGCGGTCAGGGACTAGACAAATCGAACAGAGGAACATCGATTCTGGCTTTACCAATGAAGCGGATCGGTGTTGTCAAATATAAAAATAAATTTAATAGTTATCTTGATAATTTGTAAGCTTTATAAGTAAGGTCGCAGTTTATATTTAAAGTCAGATTACATTATTATTACATTGAATATAGTGTCATTATATGGAAGGGAGGCTGTATGAATATTATGATAGAAAACTGGGTAGCAAATATTGAGAGTTTCAAAAGTAGTGGTGTAAAGTAAGATTAAACATCTTTTTTTTGAAATACGTCTGTGATGCTGAATTAACTTAGGAATTATCAAATATC
Source organism: Pardosa pseudoannulata (assembly GCA_032207245.1). Taxonomy (NCBI): domain Eukaryota; kingdom Metazoa; phylum Arthropoda; class Arachnida; order Araneae; family Lycosidae; genus Pardosa; species Pardosa pseudoannulata. The sequence continues at coordinate 87,258,425 of CM063497.1, read as the reverse complement.
TGTATGTATTACCTGCACACAATTTAAATATAAATATAAATATATAAATATATAGATATATGTATTCATATATATATATATATATATATATACATACATATATTTATATATATAAGTATATATATATATATATATATATATATATATATATATATATATATATATATATATATATATATATATATATATATATATATATATATATGTGTGTGTGTGTGTGTTTGTGTATGTATATATACACAAATTTCTGTGTGTCACATAATGAACGAAGACTCGTACTAAGAGGGTATTGAACAATAACTGTTCATTTTTTCACATAATAATTAAATCCTCAAAGGTACCCTAGATCGACATCTCTGTAGAAGCGGCATACTCATAGACGAAATCTGCATCCCTACGAGAAAAACATTTGTTTTAGAATCTTTCAACCACTCGAATAACCGTATACAGGAGAGGAGAGTTCCAGACGCTAAATAAAAGTAAGAATAGGTGCAGGAACGAATTATTCAGATTCCTTAGCTGGTTTGAAGAGTCATCTTGAAAAATGTAACATAGATTCATTTTTTGATAGAACGGAAAGAAGGGGGTAAGGAAGTATAAGGTAAGATGCTATCTTAAAATCAAAAATTAACTCTCTAAACATTAAACTGGTCAATAGATACAAATGTACTCTCCAACGGAACTCTGCAACTGCTAATAAGGTAAATATGACTCAGCGAGGGTTGAAAGGGATAATGCAACGAACTTAATAAAGTACTAGCCAGATTTAAATCCACTAGAGTATAAATTGTGGTCAGTGTTTGAGACAAAAGTGTGCCAAAAAGCTTCTTTAATATAAGCAATGAAGAAAATTCTTTTTTTTTTTATTCAATAATTTGACTTTGATTTCTTTTATACCTGAACGATTGCAAATTGCTTCGGTATACTTATTCCTTGTAAGCTTGGGCAGTTTAAGTAAGAGAGGCTAATTTTCCCTGTAATAGATGAAAAGTAATTTCATTTGTTACACACACACACACACACACACACACACACACACACATATATATATATATATATATATATATATATATATATATATATATATCCGGAATTGGATATTTTGTTATTGTATTTATTTTAATATTTTGGTATATTTTGCTAAAAATCCTCTTAATTAAATCTAGATAGCTTAAATGTAAATTAGTTAATAGATTTTAAAAGAGAAGATGTCATAGAACATTCAAATACATATTAACTCTTTTCCTCTTAATTAAGTCTAGATAGATTAAATGCAAATTAGTTAATAGATTTTAAAAGAGAAGATGTCATAGAATATTAAAATACATATTAACTCTTTTCCTCTTAATTAAGTCTAGGTTGCTTAAATGCAAACTAGTTAATAGATTTTAAAAGAGAGGATGCCATAGAATATACAAATACATGTTATTTAAACAGCTATGTTATTATGGATATACTAGACGAACCGACAGACGTTCTACTGTTTTAACGGTGTAAATTCAAAATTTGTAAAATGTTTTTAAATAAATTTTAAATTGGACCGTTTTGGTGAAAAAGTAAGGAATAAAATTATTTAAAAAGAAAAAACTTGACGCCACCAAGCGTATAGTCATCACAAACGTAATTATACTAACTTAAAATTCACACATCCCCTGTTGAGAATGAAACGATTTTTCAGGTGAAACGAAGTGATGCTGCCCAAATATAAAATAAAAACGGCTCTGCCACAGGAAAGCGGCTATTATCCTGACTGTAATCGTTCGTGTCGGAATAAAGAGTTTTTTTACTTGGCGCAAGCGTTGACGATCCTTAATTCTTACAATTTTTTATATGGTGCCGAAACCTGGTACTATTTTTTGAGCTTCAATCTACAAGAACGATTTTAAGCAACAGTTTTATACGGGGATTTGATCCTGGGTAAGCGCATGGAAGTCCGCAGCATCACTGTGCCACAAATATGTTTGCAGTGATGGATTTTGAGCGGCATTATAATAATAGCGACAATTGCGCAGTTCTGAATTTTTAATAAAATAAATTTCCTATTGGATCAAATTGTGAATCTAAACCATTCTCAAATCAACTTAATTACATAAAATTTCATCAAAATCAGTCCAATCGTTTAGGACGATATTCTATTACAAACACGAATAGAAAAATTTTATACGTAAGGATAAATTTACCTAAAGTCCATTAACACTCCGACGGCCACTGTCACAATATACTAGAACGGTCATGAAAGGTCATTTTGACCGGTCTTTTAAAACTGAAGAATATATTTTAAACTAAAATAATATTAAAAACACCTTTTCAGGAAATAAGTTTAATGACAAATTACAAAAGAAACATTTACATTTTAAAAACGAATTTCAAGAAAATAAAATATTTTACATTGTTTTACTGTTCATAGGCAATCTTAACGATATTGTCTGATACATTTGAATTTTGATACAATGTACTTAGCAAAAGAACAATTTTCAAGTTTTTCTTAGAATAAAACCAGACGAAACCAGTTGTCCATCTACCTAATCCCCAATACTTGCATTCTATGTCTCATTTACTGGAAAAAAATTATACTTTTTTTTTTGACGGTGATCTTTTTGATCGTTTCTGACGGATCTAGGTATACAATGTTTTTTTTAACTAATTAACATATTTCAATGAATTTTATAGTGTATTACCAATGAATATTTAGAAAAAGTCAAAACTTTTCACATCAGAAGGTGAAAACAAAAGAGAGATATGCGAGATTATAATGAATTTGCGCTCAAAATGACCGCCTTGGCCATTCTAGTGTTAAAGGATTTCTTTAGTTTTGATTACATAGTCTATATATTAGGTTGAGGAAAAAGAAATCCATTATGTTTGACTGAAATTAATGACTTTATTTAACATGTTTTGGATTGTCCGATTTGGGTCAAATATACACAGTTTTGTTGCATAGTTTGTTGCCATTTTAAAGGTAGTATTCATAATGCCTCTCTCATAGAGGTCTTGGTCATTACTGGCGAAAAATTCTAGTAGTTGATTTTCACAATCTTCTCCTGATCCCAATTTCTTATCACACGGGAAGTTTTGCAATGATAGAAAAAAGTGGTAATCACTTGGTTCCAGGTCCGGACTATATGGTGTATGCATTAAAACTTCCCAAAGAAGCTCCCTGAGTTTCTGGCGTGTCACTACAGATGTTTGTGGCCTGGCGTTGTCCTGAAGGAACACAACATCTCTTCTGTTGGCCAATTCTGGCCGTTTCTGGTCAATCGCTAGCTTCAAACCTTCCAGTTGTTGACAGTAGAGATCTGAATTTAGGGTTTGGCCATAAGGAAGCAACTCATAATAAATTATTCAAATCCAGTCCCATCAAATACAAAGTAGAACCTTCCTGGCCGTTAGTCTTTGTTTGGCCACCGTTTGAGTTGCTTCACTGCGCTTTGACCACGATCGCTTTAGCACAATATTATCGTTTTTGACCCATTTCTCATCCTCAGTCATCATCCTTTTAAAAAATGGGTAGATTTCATTCCGTTCGGCCAAGGCTTAGCAGACGAAAATTCGATCCATCATGTTTTTTTGATGTTAATTGGTATGGCAACCAAACATAAAGCTTCTTTTTCAATCCAATTTTGTGTAAA
>CM063497.1:87239796-87242296 GCA_032207245.1 Pardosa pseudoannulata | reverse complement strand
ATCTTTTCCTCCAACTGTAATATTTTGTTTATAATTCCTTTTTTAGCAGAAATTAACTTTTGATTTTTCTTTGATTTGTTTCCTTAAGTGAAATTTATAGGTTTTTTTATCATACGTTAATGTCAAATAATCGAAACGCTATATGTCAAATATATAGCAAACATGTGATTCAGTTTGACAGATTGTCAATAACAGTGTTACATACTCGGAATTTCGCAAGATAGATTTTATTAATGATCTCTTTTAAGTACTAATCCAGTCATTCAAGGATTCTATTTGTCTGGAGTTTTAGAATATAGAGCCTAATCTTAATTAAGGTTAAATTTATTGGTTTGTATATGATACGTTTAATGTCAAATGATCTGAACGCTATATGTCTGATATATAGTAAAATATGTGATTCAATTTGACAGATTGTCAATAACAGTGTCACATACTTGGCATTTCGAAAGATAGATTCTCTTAATGATCTCTTTTAAGTACTAATCCAGTGATTTAAGGATTCTATGAGTCTGGAGTTTTAGAATATAGAGCCTAATCTTAATTAAGGTTAAATTTATTGGTTTTTATGTGATACGTTTAATGTCAAATCATCTGAACGCTATATGTCTAATATATAGCAAAATATGTGATTCAGTTTGACAGATAGTCAATAACAGAGTCACATACTTGGAATTTCGCAAGATAGATTCTCTTAATGGTCTGTTTTAAGTACTGAACCAATGATTTAAGGAATCTATGCGTCTGGAGTTTTAGAATATAGAGCCTGTTCTTAATTAGGTTAAATTTATAGGTTTTTATGTCATACATTGAATATCAAATCATCTGAACGCTATATATATATTATATAGCAAAATATGTGATTCAGTTTGACAGATAGTCAATAGCAGTGTCACATACTTGGAATTTCGCAAGATAGATTCTATTAATCGTCTGTTTTAAGTACTGTATCAGTAATTTAAGGATTCTATCCGTATGGAGTTTTAGAATATAGAGCCTATTCTTTTATTTGGGTTATAATTTCAAAGAACTTTTTTGTATGAAATAAGAATACTACTTAATCATTATTAAAGTTTTTTATTCATTTTACTTTTTTACTTTTTATTATTTTCATTTTCATGTGTCATTTTCTGTTAATTTACTTTTAATTAGAATCTGTTTAAAATCTAATTTTTTGAAACATCTTGTAATCTGTTATATTTTGTTTAAAATTATTTTTATAGCAGAGCCTAAGTTTTGATTTTTCTTTGGTATGTATCCTTAGGGGAAATTTACAGGTTTTTATATCTTACGTTAAATGTCAAATGATCTGAACGCGGTCTGTCTAATATATAGTAAAACATGTCAGTCAATTTGACAGAAAATCAATAAAAGTATTACATACTTGACATTTCGCACGATAAATTCTCTTAAAGATCTGTTCTAAGTACTACATTAGTGATTTAAAGATTCTATGCGTCGGGAGTTTTAGAATATTGAGGTTATTCTAAACTGAAATATAAATTGAAAGTAATTGTTTGTATAAATTAATAATGTTACTTAATCGTCATTAAAATTCTTCATTTATTTTATTTTTTACTTTTCATCCTTATTTTCTTCATTTTTCATTTCCTGTTTATTTATTAGGACCTATTTAACAGGAGATTTTAAAACATTTTTTCTAACTCTTATATTTTTCTTAAAAATAATTTCTTAGCAGGGGCTAGGTTTTGATTTTTCTTTGGTTCGTATTGTTAGTTTTATATACTACCCGTATAATCAAATGATCCAAACGCGGTCTGTGTAATATATAGTAAAACATGTCAGCCAATTTGACAGAATGCCAATAACAGTGTCACATACTTCGAAATTCGTAAGAGAGATTCTCTTAATACTCGGTTTTAAGTACTGAACCAGTGATTTAAGGATACTATGCGTCTGAAGTTTTAAAATATAGAGCCTATTCTTAATTGGATTATAATATGAAAGAAACTTTTAGCATGAAATAAGAATGATACTTAATCATTATTACAATTCTTCACTAATTTTACTTTTTACTTTTTATTATTTTCATCATCATTTATCATTTCCTGTTAATTTGCTTTTAATTAGAATCTGTTTAAAATGGAATTTTTTAAACATCTTGTCCTCTAACTGTTATGTTTTGTTTAAAATTAATTTTTTAGCAAACCTAAGTTTTGATTTTTCTTTGATTTGTCTCCTTAGGTGAAATTTACAGGTTTTTATATCTTACGTTAAATGTCACATGATCTGAACGCTGTCTGTCTAATATATAATAAGACATGTCAGTCAATTGACTGAAAATCAATAATAGTGTTACATACTTGGCATTTCGCATGATAGATTCTCTTAATTATATGTTCTATGTACTAAACTAGTGATAAAGAATTCTAGTGATAAAATACTAAAGATTCCATATGTTGAGCGTTTTAGAATATTGAGTCTATTCTAAACAGAAATATAAATTGAAAGACAGTTTCGTATGAAATAAGAATGTTAT
>CM063497.1:87224796-87229796 GCA_032207245.1 Pardosa pseudoannulata | reverse complement strand
TTTAATTAACATAAATTTGATTTTTTTCTTATAAATGTGTCTTAAACATGATGATTGTCTTATAAATTTGTCATTGATTTGTCTTATATTTCAATTTTTGAGCCGTTAACGTAGTTTTCGCACTTAAATTATAACGTGTAGAAGCCTTTAATATATTTATCATTTTAAACAGAGATTCTAGATATTTAAGCTTTACCTAATATTTTATTTATTGATATAAATTTGATTTTTTATGTTATAAATTTGTCTTAAACTCGATTATTGTCTTATAAATTTGTCAATGATTTGTCTTAAATTTCCTTTTTTGAGCCTTTAACTTAATTTTCCTACTTAAATTAGAATGAGTAGAAGCATTTAAGAAATTTATAATTTTCGAATGAAGATTCTAGAGATTTAAGTTATATCTAATATTTTATTTAATTGACATAAATTTAACTTTTTTGTCTTATAAATTAGTCGAATAAACGTGATTGTTGTATTATAAATGTGTCACTAATTTGTCTTCAATTTGATTTTTTGAGCCTTTAAAGTAATTTTTCCACTTAAATTAGAATGTATAGATGCATTCAAGAAATTTGTAATTTTAGAATAAATGTTTTAGAAATTTAAGCTATATCTAATAATTTATTTAATTCATATAAATTATAAAGTGTACCCCGATTCTCTCATACATTTATAATATATTTTCATATTATATCTTGCTTAATGTCTTAGTTTAGTAACATGAGAAATTCCCAACCAGAATAAACTAAGTCCAGTTTTTCTCTTAAAAAGTAAATATTTTACTAGGACTAGCAAATTTTTATTTCATATGTATAAATATCGTATATAAGAAATTTTTCTAATTATTAAAGTATTCCATCCCTAATTTAATTTAAATTTTATTGAATACAATCTTATTTTAATTTATTGATTTCATAATTTATTAAATACTTTCGTTATTTAATTTAATGTATATTTGATTAAAATTTACCAAAAAATATTGAACTCAATTTTATAATTTGAATAAAAAACATAGTAAATACTTTTTAATTAGTTTAAATTTACAAAAATACCAGAAAATACTCTAATTATTAAAAGTATTCCATCTGGAATTTCATCTAAATTTTATTGAACACAATCTTATTTTAATTTATTAATTTCATAATTTATTAAATACTTCCGTTATTTAATTTAATGTGTATTTGATTAAAATTTACCAAAAATTATTGAACTCAGTTTTATAATTTGAATAAAAAATGTAGTAAATACTTTTTAATTAGTTTAAATTTAGAGAAATACCAGAAAATTCTCTAATTATTAAAAGTATTCCATCTGGAATTTCATCTAAATTTTATTGAACACAATCTTATTTTATTAATTTAATAATTTATTAAATACTTACATTATTTAATTTAATGGATATTTGATTAAAGTGTACCAAAATTAATTTAACTCAGTTTATAATTTAAATAAAAAATGCAGTAAGTACTTTTTTATTAATTTAAATTTACAGAAATATCAGAAAATACTTTAATTATTAAAAGTATTCCATCTTGAATTTCATTTAAATTTTATTGAATACAATCTTATTTTAATTTATTAATTTAATAATGTATTAAATGTTTCCATTATTTAATTTAATGGGTATTTGATTAAAATTTACCAAAAAGTATTTTAACTCAGTTTTATAATTTGAATAAAAATGTAGTAAGTACTTTTTAATTAGTTTGAATTTACAGAAATATTTATTTTATCATTACAATAGTAACATTATTTATTAATTTTAATTAAAATATCCAGGAATTAATAATGGTCTAGATCAGGGGTGGTCAACCTTCGGTTCACGAACCACATGCGACTCTTTGAAGGATTATTTGTAGCTCTCGATAAATGTACCCGAGTTCCCTTTTCATTTTTGTGTTATTATATTTTAAAAAATCATTACAACTGATACACCTTCGGCATTCTGAGTAAAAAAAAATCGGTCTTATTTTGCTTTTAAGAGATGATTCCCCAATTCCACAATTCATACCGATTCCCTGCATAATTTAACGAGAACATATAGTTACAAAATGTTTAAAATATCCTGACGTTATAAAAATAGTGTAACCCATTGTAAATTACATTCGCACTAAAGCAAAAAATCATCGGTAATTCAAAAATTAAAGAAGTTAATTAAAAGAAGAAGTTCCAAATGACATTCAATAAATATAATTTCTGAAAAAAATTTTAATACCTTTTTTGCATACCTTTTAAATACGTATTTAATTGCGGCTAGCAAAAAATTTAAGATTTTGAAAAATGGCTCGGACTGTCAAGGACTTTGGCCACCCATGGTCTAGTTACTTTAGGACTCAATTTATTTCTAAATGAACTTGGTTCAGATTGGTACAAGGCCAAACGATGGCGATTGGTTAGGGTGCTGGCCTTCGGTACTAGAGTTAGTGTGTTCGAATCCACAGTGGCATGGATGTTAGCAACCGTTCGGAATCGGCTTTAAGCTGTAGGTCCCGGTCTCATTAGCCCTCGTTGTGCAAAAAGTAGACCGTAGCACTCTAAACCAAACCAAACCACATTGGTACACGATTGGCATCCACAATATTGGATAAGAAAAACTTTAGTGGTCTTTCCAAAATTTTTTGAATACCTATTCTCAAAAATCCAGTTAAATTTTTGTTTTTTGATATTTTCTATCATTGTTTTCAAATCAATAATCTCATATTTAGATAACTTGGTTCTATATACATAAAATAATTTTTGGTTTCAGCACTTTTACTTCAAGACAGTAAATGGAATAGATATTTATGTAAAATTTAAATATTTAAACCTTGACAAAATATTCCATGTTAATTTATTTACTAATCAATTTATTAAAATATTAATGAAAATAATCTATTGGATTTCACACTTGTTGTTTTGAAGGTTCAATACATCACAAACGTTGGACATAAAAAATTAGAAAACAATTTTTTTTTTTAATTTTGAGAATCAGATATTAAATCTATTAGACTTTTGTAAATGATTTAAGGCTATTTATTAACCTCAATTTCTTTTTGAAAATTCCAGATAGGAATATAGTAGAAAAATACATGCTGTAAGCTCATTTCATTACCCAAATGAGGAAAAGACCTTTTATTTAAGAAAATTTCAGCAACCTCTAAGTTCCCTTGTTACTTTAAATGGTATACATATCTCAACATAAGCCGATTATGATGCACTCTGTTGTCGCATTCCAAAGGGGAGGTATTGTTTACAAAATATTTCTAATACCAGCTTATCTTTGCCTGTTATCAGTAATACCTATGAAATTAAATACATACTTCATTATTTTAGGGGAATATACATAAATACAGTAGAGATTTAATTATATAAAGACGAGGGTAAATAAAATTTATTTGTGTAAGTGAATAACGGGTATATGTGAATAATAGTAATTTCCACCTTCGACGACCTGACGTTATGTTATCAGTAACATGTATGAAATAAATTACATACTTTATAATTATAGAAGCATATGTATTTATACAGTGAACACTCACTTATACGAAGACGAGAGTGAATGAAAAATTATCCGTGTAAGCGAATCAATCGTATATGTGAATAATAGTAATTTCCAACTTCGACGACATGACGTTATGTTATCAGAAACACGCATAAAATAAATAATATACTTTATTGTTATACAGGCATGTACATTTTTGCAGTGGACACTCACTGCGAAGACGAGAGAGAGTGAAAAATTATTCGTGTAAGTGAATAAAGCGTATATGTGAATAATAATAATAATTTCCACCTTCGACAACATGACATTATGTTATCAGTAACATGTATGAAATTAATTACATACTTTATAATTATAAAGGCATATGCAGTTATACAGTGGACACTCACTTATACGAATACGAGGTAGAATAAAAAATTATACGTGTAAGTGAATAACGCGGATATGTAAATGATAGTACTTTCCACTAAGACCACATGAATCTTGTTATCATTAATTGATATGAAAAAATGTACAAACATTATTATAGGGGAATATGCAACTACAGGGGATATTCACTTATACGAACATAAGAGTGAAAAACGTTTTTCGTATAAGTGAATGCCTTGTTTATGAGAATAATTTAAGAAGTAATTTCCACCTTTGACGACATGAAATCCTGTTATCAGTAACATCTATGAAATAAATTACATACTTTATTATTATAGCGGCATACGCATATATACAGTAATTGAACGAAAAATTATTCGTATAAGTGAATATCTGGTTTATGAGAATAAAAGTAATTTCAACCTCCAACGACACGAAATTCTGTTATCTGTAACACCTATGAATTAAATTACATATTTCATTATTATAAGAGCATATGATTTTATACAGTGGACACTCACTTATACGAATACGAGAGGGAATGAAAAATTATCAGTTATATTAATTATCTAAATAGCCTCACCACAGAACTCAAGTTTCATGATTTTATAACAGAGTAAACAAGTATTATATATCACATTTTTATTGTACAATTTAGTAAATTATAAATAAATTGTATAAATTAATGGGAAAGTCATATTAGGGAAAAATATAAAAATTCTCAAAAGACACCGATTTTGTTTAGAAGTAATGAGACCCCTTAAATCTAAAACCTTTTTCTTAACATATTTGAAAATATATAAGCGTATCAGAATGTTCATACTTTGGCAGAGATATAAATTATTACTTATAAAAGATAAAAAAAAATACATTATACACTTCATATATATATATATATATATATATATATATATATATATATATATATATATATATATATATATATATATATATATATATAACTTTCAGTTTTTAACACTAAAAATATACCTGAAATAGCATGGAAATTACATTACATTAAAGAAAACACATTTATATAAAACATTTTAAAGGGGATCTTAATAATAGAAAGTTAATAACATTATTAATGTTAAAATACTTTTCATAATATACTGTACACACTGATTATCTACTATTTAATCTATCA
>CM063497.1:87214796-87217296 GCA_032207245.1 Pardosa pseudoannulata | reverse complement strand
ATTTTAAAACAAAAATTTCAAGGAGTTTCAGATCGATGTGCTCCTTTAATTAAAATAGTATATTACTTGTTAATCTTTCCTATGAAGACATAAATATACTTCAGTAATTTGACTGCGTATAATAAAAATTATTTTTCCAGACCTTTAGACTAAATTTTAGATATTTTAAAACAAAAATTTCAAGGAGTTTCAGATCGATGTGCTCCTTTAATTAAAATAGTATATTACTTGTTAATCTTTCCTATGAAGACATAAATATACTTCAGTAATTTGGCTGCGTATAATAAAAATTATTTTTACAGACCTTTAGTCTAAATTTTAGATATTTTAAAACAAAATTTCAAGGAGTTTCAGATCGATGTACTCCTTTAATCAAAATACTATATTACTTGTTAATCTTTCCTATGAAGACATAAATATACTTCAATAATTTAGCTGCGTATAAGGAAAATTGCTTTTACAGACCTTTAGACTAAATGTTAGATATTTTAAAACAAAATTTTTAAGGAGTTTTAGATCAAAGCTCCTGTAATTAAAATAATATAGTACTCATTTCTTAAGATTTAAAGGATATTAATGTTTCATATAAAATGCTTGTGATTATACATAATTTGATAATATCTTCCCTATGTACCATATTTGAAAATATTTCGACATGATTTTGAAAGAATGTTTAGAAATTAGCTGTTTGCTGATTAACATATATAAACAGGATATATGTTTAAAGTGTGTATATTAGCAGATATATGTTGGTAAATATTTGTTATTTTAATGAAACTTTTATTACACGCATATTGGGAAAATTTAGTAATAGTTAATATTCTTTACTTTAACATTTAAAGCAAACTTTGATTCTATTACCTTTATTAAAATTCTTACTTTACACTTAAAATGGGCTTCATCTGGTATGTTTGAAAAAATATGTAAAAAATAAAATTTCTTTTTTTTTAATCACGGGTCGAAAGAGTGGTTTGTTTTAACTTTTTTACATCGTATTTGTTAGTTTTGTCCTGTTTGTGCCATTATACATTTAATTAAAGATAATTCTGTTTTGCTAAATATATAGGAGAAAACTTCTCTTCAATAGGCCACTTGCTGATTCCTTTATTTTTCCTGAAAACTGAAACCGATATTTTCAAGTAAAATATGAAGGAAAATTTGACCATCTTTAATTTAACATCTTTTCAGAGAAAATGTTAGTTTAATTGCTATAGACTATTTAATATTATTTCGAAACGAATTATATCAAATGGCTTCATCTTCACTGCGCCAAGGAATATTCATGAAAAGTAACTTTAAAATTAATACAAGCCAACCTAAAACTTAGTACTACAATTGCTACTTTCTCAAATTTAGTAATTTTAGTAATTTTAGAAACTAGTAATTTTAGGAACTTTAGTAATCTAAAATTACTACTTTCTCAAATTTCCAGTATCTGATTATTATTGTTCCTTCTTCCTTCAAAAACAATTAATGTATTCAATCATCTTTCTATTGAGTATTTTGATATATATATATATATATATATATATATATATATATATATATATATATATATATATATATATATATATATATATATATATATATATATATATATATATATATATATATATATATATATATATATATATATATATATATATATATATATATATATATATATATATATATATATATATATATATATATATATATATATATATATATATATATGTATATATATATATAATATATATATGTATATATATATATATATATATATATGTATATATATATATATATATGTATATATATATATATATATATATATATATATATATATATATATATATATATATATATATATATATATATATATATATATATATATATATATATATATATATATATATATATATATATATATAATTAATAAAAAAACCGAATGTCTAACATTAAAATTTCCTTTCAATACTTGATGAGTTACTAATGGTTATAATTTTTTAATTTGTTGTTGATACAATACTAATTATAAGTGTTTAGATTAATGTAATTATATTTCTTTTTTACTATACAGAATGTACACTTTTTTGCTTTCATTTCAGTAATTTAATCATTTTCAAAAATATTTTCTTTGATACTCACTTCTATCCTTTAGTACAATCTTTTACGGAGGGGGGGTGCACTTTACAGGTTGAGACCCATTGGTGTAAGCGAAGAAATCCCCCAAACTTAAATATATTTTTATTTAGATGGAAGAGCAACAGACGATCACACTAGTAAAATGAACATTGACAAAGAGTGGGGAAAGAACAGAAATCTTACCGTGAGTAAATGCTGGGTGACTCCGGCATATTCGCTCCGGAGGGTCCAAACCCATGCCTGGCAACGATCCTCGACACGATCCCTTCATAGTCGGCCGCTGAGAGGGCACGGAGCTTGCTCAAGAGCAACCTGAAGGTTGCTGCGGCAGTTTCAGCCCTGGAAGCCAACTCGACGAATAGTTAATGAAACCTCA
>CM063497.1:87194796-87209796 GCA_032207245.1 Pardosa pseudoannulata | reverse complement strand
AAATTAAGGTGTATAGATGCACTTTGCAGAATTCACTGCGATAGGCAGTAGAAGCACCAATCACAGAACACACTTGCAAAGCACTAGCAGTGTGGGAAGATTGTTTCTTTATGTTCCTGCTAATCCTTCTCGTTTCGTGTAAAGAAGATGACACTTTCAGGTGAACTTCTTGCAAGAAGTGCTTATCGGAGGAGAAGCACTTCTTGCTGTATGAAATGAACCTTATTATCGTATTATGTACTTCCGCAACAACTTCACAAGGAACAATGGGTCATCCGGATCGTTATCTATCACATGTGCTTCTTGTTTCTTCAAATTTCTTTACCAAATTATGTACCTTTTTTACGGAACATAGACCTCGTTTTAGTTTATTTTGACGATAAACTCGTACTGATTCAGCAGCATGTTCTCCGTTCAGATAAAACAGCAATTCCCCTCGTTGTTTCATTGAAAGTGTCTTCTTCTTCTCACGAAACGAGCGGATTAGCATGAATATAAAGAAAAAAATCTTTCCATACTGCTTATATCATAAGAAGTGCTTCACAAAAGTATTCTGTGATTGGTGCTTCTACTGCCTATCCTATTGAATTATGCATAGTACATCAATACGCCTTCCTTTTTTTGTGATTGGTTCTTTACAATGCTTTTCTTTGCAAATGTTTTACACCACCAATTTGCATGATACGTGTATCGTCCCAACGTCACTTCAGGTTTTTCCCTGCTCTGATCAATTTTCACACTAAAAAAGTGGATGTTGCCATTCAAAAGTTTCGAAATTATGTCACTGTGACCATAACTGTGAGAAGTTAATTGTTTTAAATCATCACAATCTGGACCCTATACAATCAAATAACTGTATCCAAACTTTCATTTCAATTGGTCGAACGGTTCGGCTACTAGGGAGTCATATCTAGGGGGAGTTTCTTTTAGACTATATATATATATATATATATATATATATATATATATATATATATATATATATATATATATATATATATATATATATATATATATATATATATATATATATATATATATATATATATATATATATATATATATATATATATATATACATATATATATATATATATATATATATATATATACACATACATATATATATATACATATATATATACATATATAGATATATATATATATATATACATATACACACACACACACATATATATATATATATATACACATATATATACATATATATATATATATATATATATATATATATATATATATATATATATATACATATATATGTATATATATATATATATATATATATATACATATATATATATATATACATATATATATACATATATAATATATATATATACATATATACATATATATATATATATATACATATATATATATATATATATATATACATATATATATATATATATATATATATATATATATATATATATATATATATATATATATATATATATATATATATATATATATATATATATATATATATATATATATATATATATATATATATATATATATATATTATATATACAGTATTTTTTAAAGAGGACTAATTAGAACCCTCTTTAGCTCCAACTATCACTTAAAATACCATTAAATATCCTAGGTTACAAAAATGACATGGTGATAAAGGAATACGTAAAAATACATTGTTTTGAAACTGGTCGATAAGGTAGGATATGGTAACTGTTGCCGACTATATTTGAGAACTAGAGAAATGTATAACAAAGGAATATTAGTGCAATACAACTTTACCTCTAGGAGAATGTG
Source organism: Pardosa pseudoannulata (assembly GCA_032207245.1). NCBI lineage: Eukaryota > Metazoa > Arthropoda > Arachnida > Araneae > Lycosidae > Pardosa > Pardosa pseudoannulata. The sequence continues at coordinate 87,207,996 of CM063497.1, read as the reverse complement.
TGCAGGATATATCATAGCCTAATAGTTGCATATCTTTAAATACTTAAACTACTTTTCTTGAAAAGTACGAGACTCATACCTTTGAGTCTATGCTCAGACGCTTAAAGAGTTTGAATTAGAATGCGATTTTAAAAACAATTTCCTGAAAATTTTTATTGGGGAGTACAAAATACACATGAGTGTTCTTAAGCTATTGCAAATGACTCTATCAGTGTTCATTGCTTAGTGAGATATGGCGATATTATAATGCGAATTCTAAAAGCAATTTTCTGTAAATTGTTATTGGCGATTATAAGGTACATATGAGTGTCATTAAGCTATTTCAAATGACACTATCAGTGTTCATTGTTTAGTGCGATATGGCGATATTATAATGCCAATTCTAAAAAAGAATTTTTTGTACATTTTTATTGGCGAGTATAAGATACGCATGAGTGTTCTTAAGCTATTGCAATTGATGCTATCAGTGTTCATTGGTTAGTGCGATATGGCGATATTATAATGCGAATTTTAGAAGCAATTTTCTGTAAATTTTTATTGGGAAGTTTAAGATACACATGAGTGTTCTTAAGCTATTGCAAATGACACTATCAGTGTTCATTGTTTACTGCGATAAGGCGATATTATAATGTGAATTCTAAAAACAATTTTCTGTAAATTTTTATTGGCGAGTATAAGATACACATGAGTGTTCTTAAGCTATTGCAAATGACACTCTCAGTGTTCATTGCTTAGTAACATATGGCTATATTATAATGCTAAATCTAAAAAGGAAATTTCTGTAAATTTTTATTGGTATAAGATACACATGAGTGTTCTTAAGCTATTGCAAATGACACTATTAGTGTTCATTTATTTATGACATATGGCTATATTATAATGCGAATTCTAAAAACAATTTTCTGTAAATTTTTATTGGATAAGTATAAGATACACATGAGTGTTGGCACTATCAGTGTTCATTAATTAGTGCGATATGACCTGTTATATTAGTTAAGAAAAAAATAGGGAGATTTCACATGTAAATTTTAATTGCAAATGTTTCGTTAGGTAACGGGCCCTTTAGTAAGGAAAATGAAATTACTCTATAATAATAATGAAATGTGAACTTAATAGTAATTGTACCGAGGTACTTTCCATCGATGGTCAGCACGTGCATACACAGCTATGGGAGAAATTTCCATAAAGAATTTAGATGCAATTGTTGAATTCGAGTTTGAGGCACCCCTGTAGAGAAGTTATAGATCACGGAATAGCACAAACGTTACTGTCAAGCTAACACAGAGATGTAATCGTGAGTTAGAGGGGCAGGGGCTAAAAATATAATGTCAGCTTGCACAAAAGGGGCTATTTCAGTGATCTCACCTGCACTTCCAAAGGGGGTGCAGATGTGAGAAAATATCACCAAACAAGCGATTGGCATATGATCTTTAAAACCGAGGTGAGGAGTTGGGAAAGAGATTTAAGAAAAAGGAGTCTAGGTCGAGATTGAAGAGTTGCTGGACATCTAGAGAGCCCGGACCAGTAATCGAGTCCCAAAACCCGCATGCCACCATAGACGTACAGCAAAATAACGGCCTCTACGTCAGTACCGACGCCCTTTACATCCTGATGAAAGCCCGAGCCTGCAATATCCGGAGGTAAATAGATTTAACATATTTATGGCGGTTATTTAGGTCTCAGTTAGTAATTCAATACTTTCATTAAGGAATAACGCATAACTAAAAGGAATTGTAATAATTATGGTGTAAATATGAATATAAAACATTAATAATTGTTGGTTATGATATAGGGTGATCAAGTATATCAACTTGTAAATAGTGTACAGAACAAATGTCTTAATCTAAATATAAGTACATTACAACAGTAATCATGATTCTTCAATATAGTAAAATGATACATTTGTAGCTTTTGAATTCATAAAGAATGAACAGAATATAAACTCGGAAAAGATAATGGTAAATAAGGCAAGGACAAATATAATAATGAAATTGAAAGAACAAAATTTAAAGAAATGTAAAATCTAGAGCTTTAAATTTTATGGAAAAACTACTAGAAAGTACCAAAAGTTATCCTTATTCATCTCAATCAATTCTCTTTCAATCTCTGCATCAACGACGAAATGATAAAAATTCCAGTTTCTGTAATTAACATGTTCTTCAGCTCTATTCAAAATAAGGTTTGTCTGAGATCATGACTCCAAAATGTAAAAAAGAAATTATTTGTATGGACCACATGAATATTATGTACGCAAATGTAAAATTTAAGCGTTAGTAATTGTAATAATAATCCCTTTAATTATTTAAATCGAATCGTTTCTCTTATTTCTTTAACACATTTTGTGCGGGTACATTTCGCAGCGGAATTGTACCGGGAGCGGTAATTTAGTGCGTAAATTTAGTTATTCTGTTAAATCTCAATAGACCGAAAATTATTTAAATTTTAACCAACTTTTCGTATTTTATATTGAAATATATAAACATATATATAAATAGAAATATACAAATAACCAGAATAAGAATTTTATATATAAAAAAAATTTTTAGTGGATCAATTTATAATAATATCTTAAATATGAAAAATCAAATAGAAATAGTAGTGTATAGTTTTAATTTTTTTCCATTCTGTGGTTCAGCATTGACTGATGTAAAACTAGTTTTTATTTGTCTAAATTTTTCCAGATTCTATGTAGTAGACAAGAACAGTCGGTTTCGTTTTCCTGTATATACCGTTATTTTTGTACCCACAAACAAACCATGTTATTACACTCACCTGTACTAGTACTTGACCAGAACTCAAGTATCAATCGTCAGAAAACCTACTAGTACGTGTCCCGCATACAATGCGTTAATATTTACTCTCTCAGTCATTGCAATGATTTATTGAACAGATATTTCTACAAAAATTTTATATCAAAATATAAAATATTATTTTTTTTATTTATTATTTATTTGAAAAAAATATTGTTCAAGGATTTGAGGTTTTACCATTTAGTAAGATCTGGGGGATTTAGTGATTTGTAAGCAATTCAGCAATAAATCAAAACTAATTAACAACTATTAAAATGCTTGAAAAGGTATACATATACATATTTAAAATAATTAATACATATTAAAATAATTAAATACATATTTAAAATAATTAAATAATTTAATACATAAACAAATGCTTTCTCTAAATGAAGGAAAAAATTAAAACTGTTCATGGCAAACGTATAAAATTATTGGAGACACAAAGTTAACAACGAAAAATAAATACATTAATGCAAAGTAAAGAAATAAGAGCTGTATTTAAAAATAAAATCGCTCAAAGAAAACAAAAATCAACAAGAAAATTTTTTTCAACGCTTTATGTGTTTAGAGATTAAATATTTGTGGTGCTCAAAAACACTTATTTTTCATCGAGAGTAGGCTAATTTCTTGACTTAACGGTTTGAAGAACAACTAATTAACTTAGCACGGGAAAATGTAGACACGCCAATTTTTGCACAGACAAATGAAAGAGACTGAGGAATAGAATTCCCTAATTAGAGATCATTTATAGCAAATTAGAATTAATTACGAAAAAGGAGGAAAAGGACCTGTTCACATGTTCCGAACCACGGCGATGCAATTGTTTTCTAACTCGTAATTACAAAAGTGGAAGTCTGGATTAATTCCTGGGTTCCGTTCGTAATGGATTTCGGAGTCTGGACGTCAGTAGCCTTCGCTTCTCCTTTTAATGTAAATAATTGAAACGTTTAATCTGGATTTCACGCAGAGCTTGAGTGTGGGAGGGAAGGAATATTTTCGGTCTTGTAATATTTATCTTCCAGAAGACAAACATGTTTGTAGGGCAGATTTCGTTTTGTATTTGTATAACACTTATAGAGAAGAATGATATCTTATTGAATTAAACATATAAAGTTATATACATATTGTGACGTACTGCAGTAAGAGTAGGCGAGGCCGTCAAAGATACAGGATGAACATTTATTTACTCTTGATTAAATTCTTTATTCATGGGAATAATTATATACATCTATGTACAGCATTCAGTAAATTCAATTACTTCTGGGATCTCCTGCTGAGATAAACTTCAAAAATATACAACTGGGTTCAGTGAAGCTAGTAACACAGGAACAGTTCGGTAATGAGTGCCGGTACTGGACTCGGACACTATAATCTACCGATCTGATGATCCGAACAGTTGACTTCTTCACTGAGGCTCGATGCAACCTGAGTACGTACCTCGCTGGAGTTCGTGGAGAATCAAAGGGTGCAGGACGATCCAAAATGAGAGTAAGTGTTATTCTCAGCGACCTACTTCAAAGCCCGAAGTTAAAAAATATTAAAGGTAACAGGAATAAGATCCCGAAGTCGAAGGTCGACTTCTTAGCAGAAAGCAGAGACGCTGTCAGTCTCTGAAGGAAAGCAAGCACAGGCAATTAGGAGAGACGAGTGGACTCTTCTCGAGCTCCACCAAAAAAACTCCTCTTTCTCTTCACAGGATCACAGGATGAATTTAACACAGAACTGCCTGGGCCTAGCCCTCTAGTTCTGCAATTCATGGGACATTGGCAAAACAACATAATTGAAATGATTTGGCTCTAACAGGGCAAAAAGTATAAATAAGAGAAAAGAATGCTTGAATTTGGGCAGGGAGGGTGAATAGTAGTGCAGTAAGAACAAGAGAAATAATTTTAAAGAATTCCATAAGGAATATGATTTACACAATTTAGGTACATTAACAGTAAATATAGTAGGAGAGCAGAGAAGTTTTTTTCCCCCATGGGAGTTAACGAAGTATGAAGCCTTCGTCTGAAATAGAGCAAGACTTGGAGCGATTCAGACTAGAAAATCTCAGCGAATCAAATCAAATCGACCCTCTTTCTGTTGGCTCAGCCAATCTCTTATATAGGGATCCCGCTTGCCCCTCGCGTGTTTCTTCCGGAACCTTTCAGAACCAGGGTGACGCAACTTTGTGGTCAACCGACCGGCTTGATTCAGCTAAAGCGCTTCCAGTTGTGACCGAAGTTCTTCTTTAAGTTAACCGACCAATCATACTAAATCCATTAGCGTCACAGTTAACTTGATTTATATTTTGGGCCATTGTCACTCGATTTATAATTATTATCAGAGTCTCTTGACGGCGATAGACATCATAAAGACGTAGACACACTGGTTCCGGCGTACTGACAGTTTTTAATTTAACTCCACTGAAGAGACTGCCTCTGTTTTGTGTCGGAAACCTGGTACACAAACGGCTTTCTTCGGACTCCTCATTTCTACCTAATGCTAACAACATTTGTCGGCTGCTCACCTTAATTTCTTCTTTCGTTCGGGTCATGTAACGGATCGTTACAATATGCGTATACCGATGGGAGATCAAAAAAGTAAGTTTACAAAGCCTTGAGTATAACAGGCTTTATTTATATACAGTTTGTTTTGTGAACATAGATAAGGTTATTTTTTAACAAACAATGTTTAACACCAGAACATCCGTTGGTGTCGATTGTACACCGGAACAAGTTTAATTTGTTCTCCTTCCGCATTTTTACAAGTAATCTAAATATTTTCGTGACTTTTTATCATTTCCCATGGTGATTAGGCAGAAAAAGTTTTATGGTTTTGGGTTGATTAGTAGAGATTTTTACAACTAAATATACCTAAAACTTCAGCTGATGTCGTCTCAACATCAAGGCAAAGTTATTAAAATAAATAAATGTTCAACAAAAGATGGTTCACTAAGTAAATACCATTAGAAAAAAAAACTTCTCAAAGTACAATAGCACATTTGTTTGACCTTGAATAAATTGTTATTCGTTCACAGCAGAAATCAGTCAATTGCACTAAAATTGTTGTGTCTAAGTGTTTTATTACATAGCATTTCCTTATCTGCTCATAAAACTTTTTATTCGATTTTCGAACCTTATACAGAGTAGATACTCTGAAGCAATGACAACTAAAATTATGTGTGTTTCTTGTATGAAAATTGTGTGCAGTCCTAAAAGTTAAGAAGCAGTCATTTATCTTTGTTTGAGTAGAATCCAAAATAATTATAATAATAATAATAGTAATAATTCACCTCAATAATAATATTATTATTCTTAGACTGATAACAAGAAAAATTCATTCAGTTACGCTTGTTTGGTAGATACTCTGCAAACACTAAATTTCAACTTTCAAAAGGGAATAGACCACAGTAAATCTACCATCCGACTTTATGGTAAGAAATTTGATTTATTCTTCTTTTTCTGAAGAAAAAGAAATCATATTTGAGTCCTTAATGATTTTTATCTTCAGATTTTATACTGTTTACAAATATATTAATCGTGTAATCCTGACGTTTATTTTGCATTTAACTGCGAAAATATAAGAAATGTAGCCTAGAAACGTTGAACATTAAACCAGTTTTTTTTTACTAATACCCCTGCTTAAGTCTAAAGTACATAAGATGCAACGTTTACTTTTTTATTTTAAATAATTTTTATTTACATTTATTTATACATTTGATTATACTTTTAAACATTTAAAATTTTATATCCAATATTTCTTTTATTTTTTTTGATTTGATAAACATCATGGCTGGAAACACATCGGAAATTAAACTATTGTAAATATCATAAATTTTGCTTTTACTGCAATAAAATTCGTTTATTTATTAATAAATCTCATTTTTAAGAAGCCGAGATTTATCTACAAGGGAAGTAGGTTAGTAATATGTATTTTAATTCAATCTCAGAATAGAAACAAGTGCCTATAAATTTTGAATTAAAAATTCCGAAAAAAAAAAGAAATCCCAGGTACTTCAAAATATTGTACCCCGGATCTACTTGTACTTCAGTTGTAAAATATTAAGAATAGCTGTTTAAAATTATAATAAATTACGTACTCTAAATACTATATCTGAATAATACTAAAAACTGTAGTATTAGATAGTATTCTTCCTTTGCGAAATAAAACTAAAGTGCAGCAAAACCTATAAAAATCTACTATATATGATGCACAATGGAATTTTTATATCCTATATTAACATAGGATATATATGAGGGACAGGTACTAGTACGTTTTCTGACGACTGATACTTGAGCACGGGACACGTACTAGCTCGTTTTCTGAGGATTGATACTTGCGAGAGTGTCACGTACTAGTACGGTTTAGTGTAACAACATGGTTTGTTTGTATGTACAAAAATAACGGTATATATAGGAAAACGAAGCCAAATGTTCTTGCCTACTACATAGATTCTAGAAAAAAATTAGCCAAATAAAAACTAGTTTTTACATCATTAGTTTTTTGATTGCTCTTTTCATTTTTTATAGGATAAAAATGTTTATATATAACATAATTCGAAAAACAAATTAAAACTCTATACTACTATTTCTATTTGATTTTTCATATTTACGATACTATTATTAATTTATCCACTAAAAAATATATTTTTTGTTTACAAAAATCTTATGGTTATAATTTATATATTTATATTTATATATTTGTTTGTATATTTCAATATAAAATACAAAAAGTCTGTTAAAAAATTAAAATATTCGATCTATTGAGATTTAACTGAATAACTAAATTTAAGAGGAAAACACCCGCTCCCGGTACAATTCCGCTGCGAAATGTATCCGCATACAATGTATTAATGATTTTACCAGAAAGCAAACCAAAAAATAAATAAATAAGTAAACCAAAAAAAGGGGCTGAATTGGTCAGCATAGGAATTCACTTATCAAAAATATTTTCCATGTTTGTAAGCTTTACTACTATACATACAGAAAAATATGAATAAAATACTTTTGTTTACTTAATACATATTTCTACTATAAATATCATAACTTAAACCAAACTGCTTTTTTCATATCCTTTGATATTGAAATAAAACATAAAATATTCAGTAGACATATTATCAAGTGGAAAGAAAATCCACAGAAAATAAGACTTTACTTAAGTAGTATCTTGAAGAAAAGTTGAAAAAAAAGTTAATCTGCTGTTCAAGAATTCCCCTTTTTTATATACTTTTGAATGAAATACCTCTTACTAGCTTAGCATCTCAGAAAAGTGCAAGTTTCAGCATTAAGTAGCTTAGAAGTAAATATTTGCCATGAGATGAATGACCGTCAGCGTTTAAAACAAAGACATTCAAAGGAAAAGTGTGCGAGGAGAGGAAAGTGCATTAAAGCTTAATCCTATTTTTACATATATTTCAAAGAGAAACAAAAGCATCACATATATATACTGCATATATTATAACTCAAAGTACTGGGAGTAGGGTAATACTATTAATAAACATGATCATATTCTTAATTATATACTTAAAATAATACAGAAGAATTTTTTAATCTTTTATATGTAAACTATCTAATAAAATAACAGTTGGGCAGAAAGGTTCATAGGCTAACATATAGATGGCGCTACTAATATTAAATATTTAAGATTTTTACTTAACCGTAGCCTTCGAAAGAGACTTATATAAATATGACAGCTGACTAATAATTATATAAGATACAGTATTTTGAGTCAAGCAACTTTTGTTAGTTTTAAAACAATGGATAAAAAGTAATTTTGTGTGTTAGTAAAGCATTGCTTTTTAGCAAAAAAAAAATGCTGTTGAAGCCAATGAATGGCTTGATAAACATTTGGGCTCTGCACAAGTAAAATCAACCGTTGAGTAGTAGTTAGCTAAGTTTAAACAAGGCGATATGAGCACCGAGGACGATGCATGCAGTGAACGCCCCGAAGTGGCTGTTACCGACGAAAACATAAAAAAACTCCAAAAAATAATTTTGGATGACCCTAAAGTGAAATTGATCGCGATATCTGAGACCTTAAACATATCACCGGAACGTGTTGGACATACTGTGAAAGAATATTTGGATATGCGGAAGCTCTGAGCAAAGTGGGTGCCACGTTAGCTCACAATCGATCAAAAACAACAACAAATTAATAATTCTAGGCTGTGTTTCAAGTTGTTTAATCATAATAAATCCAAATTTATGCGTCGATATGTGACAGTGGATAAAACATGGTTAAACAAATTGTTAATTTGGTTTTGAGAAATGTGGAATATTATTCAATCATATAGTTTCTTTAACCCACTGAACCGAAGCGTCGATGGGGGTTAGACAGCGAATTCCTGTTCGAAAACGGACTGGTCGAAACCTCCACGTTCGTTGTGTTTATTCTTATTTCGGCACGGCAGACACCCTCTCGATGCAGGTGGTCTGTTTCAAATTCATCACGCCGTTTACGTGTCGTCAAACTATGCAGGCGCTCTTGGCACGTTTCACTGCAATACTCTGGGTATTATTTAGCACCTGGTCTACTCTATTCTTGAGCTCTTGCCTTTGACCCCCCCCCACATACTCTGATATTCTACGAACTCCACACCATGCCCTCGAAATGTATTGATAGTTATACATAGTTAAGAATATATTTTTTGCAATTAATTCATAAAATCTTTGATATTGACAAATATTTAGAACAAGGGAAATGGGTTTTATTTTAAATACAAATATGAGTAAATGCATATTTTTAAGGTTAAGTACTAAATCTCTTTTGAAATTACTTAAGAAGAGGATATCAATCAAGTGGGGGGATTAATTTTTGGGTTCTATGAAAAATTTATTCACGTGTTGCATTTTTGCTGACCGTTTAAAAGTTTATACTCACTCCGATTCCAGTGATAATAGGATTCTGTAGTTTGATTTTTAATAAAACTTAGTTCTCATTAAATGCATTATAAATTTATATTTAATTTCTTTTTTCTCACAATCTCCTTCCATGAAAATTTTAAACTATGTTCTTTATAAAACCAAGCAATAGGGAAGGATAGCAACGAGCTAAAGTTAAAAATTCAAAAAAACTAATTTTGTGTAACGGAACTCCTTTACCTTGCAGGGAAAATAACACAAAAGTAGCCTGACAACTTTTAAACGGAGAACTCTGGTATGGTACAACAATTTCAATCTGGTATTTACAAAAGGGGTGACTACTTTGAAAGAAAAAAGGTGGAGAGAGTGGTCGGTGAATGGATTAACTCTCTGGCTGCTCATTCCGCGATTTCCGCAGGCAACCAAAATGGAGCAAAATTTGCTCATTCCGCGATTTTTACCGGTATGTACGTTTCTTCCTTTATTGAAGATTGAAACGAGCATTTTCACCGTCTAACCAGTGAAATAAATCATATACAGTATTAGACATTTAATTATCGTAATTTCGCACGTATAGTCCGCACTATCATATAGTTCACGGCGCGCGATTTTTTATTTAAAAAATTTCATAAATCATTAGATAGTCCGCACCATTGGATAATCAGCGGAATATACGTGCAAAAATATGTATTTTAGTATGACAATATTAAATCACTTTAAGAATAAAAACATAAGTACAGTAAAGCGCCGAAAAGTCTGGATTAGACTCAATTACACCTTTAAAATCACCTTTAAAATTTGAAATCATTTCTTCTACCATAGCCTCGTTCGCTTGGTGCTCGTTCGAGTTTCTCTGGACAGCACTCGTCGGTCTCTATCTCCCAGTTTCGTTGGTCTGTCGGATCGGGACATATTCTGACCGCTGATCTTGCACTTCTTAACTCATATTGTACCACACCAACTAAATATTTCTGTAAGTTATTAAAACTTAATATATATCATTAATATGGTGTAACTAAGTATATAAAACGAAAATTTTGAAAAAATATTTTTAATTTTTTATGTAATTGGCTGTCCTATAAATAGGACAACGGTCCATTACACTAAAACTTAACAAATATCACTTACATTGCATTAGGCTGATTCAAAGATAAAATTTGGGGAAACAGTAAAAGCAAAATCCAACATTACATTTTAAGCATACTGTTGTAGGTCTTCTCTTGCAGTTATTGAACTGGCTGTAAGTTTATCTTGCAAAATATCTCCAGTTTTCTGAATAGAATAGACATCTATTTACAACCTGTGTCCAGGTGTGTGAACAGGTGTTTGAACTGGTTTTCATTGAAAAATAAGAGAATAATGTGCTCTATCAATGCAATATCGAATTCAGAGAAAAATAATCAGGATTGGACCGTCGTCTTAATTTTAGGGCACCTTTTTTATACTTACAAAATACACATGTAAAATATATTTTTCAACAAAAACTTTCAGCTACATTATTAGCTGTGTTTTTAAAATAAAAGTAACCTATACAATGTTTGAAAAAAAAATAATAATGAATATAAAATTAAAGATGAAAAATCACAATTCTTAGGAGGTAGCTGAAAATAAATTTTACAATACAATATAATTTGATTCCTCTGTTTTTCTTGATACCATTCTAATGTGTGTCTATTTTAAAGGTGTTAAAATAAAATCCACTCAGAAAATATTTATAACTTTATTATAAAATGGAATTTTATTTGCTGTCTTATTTATAGTACAGCGGTCCAATATGGGTTAATCACATAGGCCACTGCCGATTTTGGGTACTTCAGATCGCTAGATGTGTCCCTTAAGGATCGGAAACATTTATGATACCCGATAATTTTACCTTCCTCGAAATCAGAGAGCTCCGATCTGCGCGGCATCTTACATGTGACTAATGCCGATGCTGTTTCCTACACGATGTATACCGACGGAGACCGTGACGTACCTCAGGACCTCAGATATCGTAATTTGCATAGGTGTCCAAATACTTATTGGTAGACGTATTACAGGCACAACATATAATAATATAATATTCTCTATAATAATGCATATAAATATTAAGATAATTCTCAATCTATCATACTATTATAATAAAGCTATATGAATAATTTAGCAGGTGTGCAAAGATGTCATGTGAGCTCAGTATATTATTTTCCATCCTTTCATTCCTCGTTAACTATTTTTTCAAATTTTAAATCAATAAAAAGGACTTAATTGATGAAAATTAATATGTGTTTCATCTTGAATTCGAAAATGTGAAATAAGTTTCACAGTAAGCAGTGTTTTACTTGATATTCTGGTACAATTATTGTTGGAATTCAACGTTCGAAATTAAAAATACTATATTGTACAATACTTATCATATCTATTACTTTGTGGTATTAAAGACTTTGCATGAAAAAAGTTAATAAAAGTACATTAAAAATCTTTTGGAAAAAGTTTTTAACGTACTTTTGTTTTTAATGTGCGGTAATTTCACACGTACCATCGTATAGTCCGCGGGCACGATTTTTTATTTAACAAATTTCATAAATCATCAGATAGTTCGCACCATTAGATAATCCACGGAATATACGTGCAAAAATATGTATTTTAGCATGATAATATTAAATCACTTTAAGAATAAAAACTTAAATACAGTAGAGTGCCGAAAAGTCTGGATTAGACTCATTTAATTCCACCTTTAAAATTTGAAATCATTTCTTCTACCATAGCCTCGGAGAAGAATTTTAACGGAAGAAACTGAGCGTCCTACATTTCTGTGTTCCAGGATATGTGAATTGTCTTCTAATGCAGGACATTGTATTTTTCCACGATGAGTAGATCGATTTCTTCTCATATTTTTAATATTTCCCTTTGCTTGCGCCAATTTCTTACTGCTTTCTTTTCGACCTCAATGTCGACCTTTTGAATTACTTTCAGCCGGAAATCAGCAGTAAAGCTGCGACGATGTTTTAAAGACATAATGAATGACCAATATTACTGCAAATCTAAATTTTCAAAACCAAAACACTCTGTAACGAGTGATCCTTGTGGTGAAATGACCTTCGACCCTCAATTTTCGACTTCAATGTCGACCTTTTGAATTACTTTCAACTTGAAATCAGCAGTAAAGCTGCGACGATGTTTTAAAGACATAATGAATGACCAATATTACTGCAAATCTAAATTTTTAAAAACAAAACACTCTGTAACGAGTGATCCTTGTGGTGAAATGACCTTCGACCCTCAATTTTCGACTTCAATGTCGACCTTTTGAATTACTTTCAACTTGAAATCAGCAGTAAAGCTGCGACGATGTTTTAAAATCATAATGAATGACCAATATTACTGCAAATCTAAATTTTTAAAAACAAAACACTCTGTAAAGAGTGATCCTTGTGGTGAAATGATCTTCGACCCTCAATTTTCGACCTCAATGTCGACCTTTTGAATTACTTTCAACTTGAAATCAGCAGTAAAGCTGCGACGATGTTTTAAAGACATAATGAATGACCAATATTACTGCAAATCTAAATTTTAAAAAACAAAACACT
>CM063497.1:87167296-87182296 GCA_032207245.1 Pardosa pseudoannulata | reverse complement strand
ACTAAAAAAATTTGAATGCAAATTTAAATTGGAACACTTCTTATTGTTATAAGATATTATTAAAATTTATTGCTTATAACATATTGTTAATCATATTGTTAATCATATCATACATTGTACAAAACGTGTATAAATGTATCACTTTTAATTTCAATACAAACTGAAAATACCATGGCAGTTTGGATGAATGAAATATAAAGAATTACAAATTTGGATTAAAAAGGGGTATTGTTCTCAAAACTTCTATTATACCACGTAAACAATCGAAGACAGTTACGGTTCACAATCAAGTTAATTTCCTTAGCAAGTGTATAAATAAATAATTTGAGGTTACCTTCAGTTTTGAAGCCTTAAAAAATTGTATACTTATGTCACTAACTGTCACTTTAACTTTTTGAATTCTATTTGAAGTAAGTCAATCTTAACAGATTAACCCTGCCAAAAGTAAAAGATATATGTAGCAGGTGGTCAATATTAAGCTGATTTGTGAAACCAGAAGGTATGACTTGAATGACGGATTCAGGAGGAGGCCTATTACAATATCCACAAACGGACAAGTCGATAAGTGGCCATTAAGATACGGTGGACTAGAGGTCACTGAAAGCAAAAGGTCAGGAAGTGTGACCACCTGCAAAGTGAAGAGGTTCCCATAGGAAATTGATATAGAACTCTGGCATGCATCTGGGTTGAGGATCCAGAACGCTAATAGTAAAAAAATAGAAAAAGAATTACATCCAATATTTATTACTGTGGGTAAATCTGAATGGCCACCTGCAATGTGAATAGTTTACAATGGGAAATTGATACAGGACCCTGACATTCATCTGGGTTGATTATCCAGAACGCTCATAGTGAAAAAATAGAAAAAGAGTTACATCAATATTTATTACTGTGGGCAAATCTGAATGGTCACCTTTAATGTGAAGGGATTCCCATAGGAAATTAGTATAGGACCTTGACATTCATCTGGGTTGAGTATCTAGAATGATCACCGTGAACAAATAGAAAAAGAGTTACATCCAATATTTATTACTGTGGGCAAATCTGAATGATCACCTGTAATGTGAAGAGTTTACAATGGGAAATTGATACAGGACCCTGACATTCATCTGGGTTGAGGATCTAGAAAGCTCATAGTAAACAAATAGAAAAAGGGTTACACCCAATATTTATTACTGTTTGCAAATCTGAATGGTCACCTGGAATGTGAAGAGGTTCCCATAGGAAATTGATATAGTACCTTGACATTCATCTGGGTTGAGGATCTAGAATGATCATAGTAAACAAATAGAAAAAGGGTTACACCCAATACAATTTACTGTGGGCAAATGTGATTGGATCTTAATAACGATTGGGCGAGAAGCAGGGGAGAGATTGAGAAGATATCCGAGAAGAAAAGAGGGGAGACTAGAGGTGATTCGAAGATGTGAGAACGATCTATTATCTTAGAGTAGACTGTGACAACCTGGTTGCCAGGTTGAAAGTTCCCTGGATTGATGTATCTTCTTATTCCCTGAGCAGCTCTTCGACAAATGTCGGTCTCCACAATTTTGTGTGGCCTTTCTTCTGGTCCCGTTAGCTGCGATTCCTATCTCAAGAACATCCAATCGTCAAGCCCGAGCTGTCCCGTTGATTGATACCTCAAATCACCCCGAGTCGCCGCGGACAGATGCCCGTCTCCGCTATTAGATGTGAGCCCGTTCTCCTGCGTCGAGTAGAGTATGTCATTTACTGCTTTTACGACTATAATCACCATGTCATAATTAAATAATATAGTTTAAAAGATGTTATTTTAATGTTTAAGGATGTTAGGTAAATGATTAGGTTAATGATGTTAGGTAAAATAAATCGTTAGTTCTTTTGCCTTAACACTATCATGCTTGTATGAATATGAAATTGTAAATAATGCTTATAAATAATAATATGTTAAGTTTGTATATTAAAGTACTGATCATTATTTTTGCCAAGCACATAATCTAGGCTAACCCAGGTATGGGTAGAAGAGCTATAGGTTGCTCAGTTTTATGAGTACGTGCATTAAATATACGTGCATTGTAATAAAAATTCTCGTCTACATTAAATTATCGACACTCAAGTCCACTTCGGTAACCTTAATAAATATGATAGAATCATAGAATATTTTAAATTTTAAAAAACTTTAAAGACATAGATATATATTTTTTTATATTCAAATCCACTTTAGTTACCTTACAATGATCCTTTCATGGGATGATTTGGAATTCAGAAAATTTTAACTACAAAAGTATACATTTCCTCATGTATAGCATTTCTTCATACTTAAATTCACTTTGGTTACTTTAATAAATGATTATTTCATAGATTATTTTGAATCCAGAAAATTTTAATGACATAAATATAAATTTCCTTTTTTATATTTAATCATCTGTATTGTAATGTTTTACTTTTACACTTAATGTGCTGAAAAATTTGCGATACTTTTATTTTTAACCAGTACTCGAATGTTTAAAGTTTACTCGACCCCTTAAGAGAACATAATACCTTCCAAAACATAAAATCTTCATTATAACGTACTCTATTCGAACTATCCTAAAAGAAACAGCTCTGCAGTTTTTAAAATTAGTTTAGACTTGCTAGCTTTAGAAAATTATTTATATTAGTCAAATAGTATATATTTTTAAAAATAACATAAAAATATTGACCAAACGAAAAAACTGTAATTATTTTACCTGTATAACATTTGATAATAACAAAATAACATACTTTTATATAACATAATTTACTGTAATATAACATACTTTATTAGGTCTATACTAAAAAAGAAAGTTCTGCTATTTTTTAAATGAGTTTTTCCTTTCCTGTAATAACACTCTAGATTTAGAAATTTATTTAAGTTTGTAAAGTAGTACATATATTTAGATTACATAAAAATAATACCCAAATTAAGGAGTTGCAATACTGTTACTTGCTATAAAACCTTTGAAAAATGTATATTAGAATCTAATTTTTGTTATTGATTTGAATATAAGTAATGATTTTACACTGTAAAATTAAAATTTTAAAGTAATATGGCATATTGAAATTACAAAATAAAAAGTTACAAAAATGAAAAGTTATGTACATTTTATACTATAAAATAAAATATATATCTCGCTTTTACATAATTCAGTTTTCCAGAATAGAAAATATACTTATTATTTATTGGAAAAATTATAGTTTCAAATTTACTTTTTTTCTGAGTTATTTTGTGATTAACTGAATTCCTATTTTATTTTAATCGGTGTATATATATTTTATAATGATTTTTTCCGTATATAACAAAACTAAACTGTTTTATGAAGCTAAATAATTTTTAATGATCTAGGAAATATTTTATTTTAGATAGAGTTAAACATTTTATTTTGTACTAAATAAATTTTTTTATTTATTTATTTTACAAATGCCGAACTATTAGGGCCTAAGTGTATAGTTCGCGAGGTATTCAATACGTTTAACAATTCCATCATACTGAGAAAATACAACACAATTATTTAAATGTTCAAAAGTCAATAGATGATTAGAGTCACACAAAAGACAGGCTAAATAAAAAATAGGCCCTTTTACTGATGACTGAGAAAGTACAACACAATTATTTAAATGTTCAAAAGTCAATGGATGACTAGAGTCACACAAACCATAGGCTAAATAGAAAATAGGCCCTTTTACTGATGACTGAGAAAGTACAACACAATTATTTAAATGTTCAAAAGTCAATGGATGACTAGAGTCACACAAAAACAGGCTAAATAAAAAATAGGCCCTTTTTCTGATGACTGAGAATGTACAACACAATTATTTAAATATTCAAAAGTCAATGGATGACTAGAGTCACACAAACCGCTGGCTAAATAGAACATATGCCCTTTTACTGATGACTGAGAAAGTACAACACAGATATTTAAATGTTCAAAAGTCAATGGGTGACTAAAGTCACACAAAACACAGGCTAAATAAAAAATATTCCCTTTTACTGATGACTGAGAAAGTAGAACACAATTATTTAAATGTTCAAGAGTCAATGGATGACTAGAGTCTCATAAACTACAGGCTAAATAAAAAAATAGGCCCTTTTAATGATGACTTCCTATCTCAAAACGTATTATATCAACTCAATAGCTCTACTGAATGTCTCTCCCTACAAATATCCCTGTGGAGCAACTTGTTTCGAAGAGACAGCTTGGAGCAATTTCAGTTCATGAATAAATTTAAATATAGTTTCATTAGAAAATGAAACATTCATTTCGGTTCCAATAAACTATAAAATTCTAATTATATCTCGTACGCAGATAAAATTGGTGTAATTCTTATGGCGTAGTAGCCCTGCAAGAGCTTTTGCACACCTGGTACAGTCAGCCACCCCTGGGACAGTCCCAACAAAAACCCCCCTCCCCCTGAAAACGGGTATTCTACAGGCAAGGGGTGACCATAATCTTAGCGTCGCCCACCCCTTCTCCGAACGATCGGCCGTCGCCATGGCAACGCCGGAGCAAGAAATTTCCAGCGCGCGCATCTGCTTTTGGTCCACCTGTGCTCCTTTCCTATCTTTAGAACAGTCATATCCCGTTTTAACACACCTGTTGACAATATCTGAGAATAAATCCTACTCCTCTTTGAATTGGACAGGAATCTTTGGTGATTTTTTCTGTTCTTCCATATTTGAATAATTTCCTCCTGGAGTGAAGTTTGTCGTCAGTTTTGAAAGTTTGGGAAAAGTCTAACGGTAATAACTTCTCCTCGTTAAAGCACATCGTTCTATTTTGCTGAAAACCAGGGCTACAATAGCTTCCTTAGCCCTCCCACTGTTTTCGAAAGGTTATCGATTGATCATTTTAAATTTCGAATTCCTGAGTGAATCACTGAAGAATCGTGGTGACTATAGATCTCAGAGTGGATATTCCATGCGAATTTAGAAGTACCCCAGAGATTTCCATGACGAGTGGCGGAACAGAACTTTGATGGATATTTTGATATTATAAATACATTTGTTGTATGAAGCATGGGACGATATAAGAAATGATGTTTTATTCAACATCTTCGTGGATTTGTCATAGTTTTACACTACTCACGGCTGCCGGGTGTATTGATTCCTCCAGTTGATGTCTTGTTTACCATAGAATAGGTAGTATAACTTTTACGGTATTAAATCCGTCCGATTGAATCCTGGAGTTTATTAGTGCTGGACCAACTATAATAAAAATCAAAAGAGAGAGAAATTTGGTTTCATCAATATCAACACTTCTTTCAAAATAGGGCAGCTATTTCTGTCTTAAATTTATTTTATAATTATTAATTCAAATATAGATAGAGGATTTTACAGTGATTAATAGAAATGCAAAGGAATTTTGAGGTTGCTGAGAAATAAGAAATATATCCTCTATTTTGCTATTGTATTGCACAATCTCATACAGTAGTGAAAGAAACTAACGTACATTTGAAATATCATTGTTTTTGTTATCAGATATCTTTCATGGTCTCACACCTTTTTTGATTAAGGTGTCCAATTATTTTTTCCTTGTCCATCTCGTAAGTTATTGATAAAGAGTTTTTGGCATATGCAGAAAACATTTTCTTGCGAAACAAATTTCTTTACGCTGAATTGAACTAACATCATTTTGAGGTCAACCATCCTTGTTACCAACAGAAGCCGATGACAGAAACCGCTGCAAAAACCCTGAAAATGCTTCTCAGCAAGTTCCATAACCTCTCTGGCACTGACTACGAGAGGTTGTTGTCCAAGTTTGCCAATAGATATGGCTTTGGAATGCCAGAATATACGGACTACTCCGAAGGATACTCACGGTAAGATCACGAATTTCAAGCAATCACATGTCGTCACGTGGTCGTTTTTGTGTTGCTACAGTTTACTTGAATGGTTGTTGTTGATGTCTTAATTTTTCCTTTTTAGTTCTTTTTGGTAGATCATTATTCGCACTACCCATGTGGTAATTCACTATTAAAATTTGTTGTTCTCATGTGTGATTGAACACTTGGCCATTTTGTCGTCAATTTGTGCTGTCACTAAAGTTTATAAAAGTTTTTCCTGTTGTTATGTTTCTTTGATGGTCTAATTTTGTGCATCACCCTTGGCGATATCTACTGCAAGAATTGCATCCCTAATTTTCCCATGGGAACATTTTATCGGTTTGTGGTCCTTTTGTGCTGTAATACGTTGCCTAATTGTTATGTTAGTCTTATATTTTAATGATGGATACACTGCACTATTTAAATGGAAAATTAAATAGAAGTCTTGTCTCATTGTTTGTCGTCAGTTTTTGGTGTTGCAACAGTTTGCTTGGTATGATGTTCCATTGTGTTTCTTTTAGTAGTCCGATGTTGTGCAACTATCCTTGTTAATATTTACCATTCAAATTGTGTAACTCTATAGATGTTTTCTTTCCAGTTGAATATATATACAATTTGTTTCTGTTGTTTGCTGTTGTGTTTCGTTGATGTTATACTGATAAGAGATTTAATCTTCAGCATTTTTGGACTTTCTTATTAGATTACAAGCATTACAAAATTGTTATACCGAATGTCATTTAATAGATTCATTAAAATATTTCGACAAATCTTTTTCTCATTTAATATGCCAGGTAGTTTTTCGGACACTGATCAAAGCTCTGTATAAAAAACAAATAAAAGTAACCTGAAACCAAACTTTTTTTTAAGGGGACGAAATCTGAATTTTTACATTATCCAAATAATCTTCTTTGATAAAGACATATAAGATACTAAATTTTACTAGAAAACAGTTTCTGAGTAAAATATGAGGTTTCTTGATAACTAAATGTGTGTCCTATATTTCGGGGAACAAATTTCATACACGTACATGGATTATGCAACTGGGATGGGGGGCATCCTTAACGGCCAATGATTGAAAATTCTTTGCTGATAATGGACCTTCTAGGGGACGTTACAAAATTAAAAAATTAAATAGTTATGTTTTTAGGTCTGATTTTAGTCAGAACTTTTTTTTTTGTAAATTTTAGCATTTTATATATTTTAACCAAAGAATACTATATAATTTACTTAATTTCATTTATACTGTCTTCATTGAATTTACAAGATAGTTTTTCAAAGTTTGGGGTTAACAGGATAATATTAATCTTAAAATTATGAATAACTAAAAACTAAGAATTTGTATACCTTATAATTTCGACTTCTTCTTTTAAGTTATTTTCTTCAAATAGTATTCATGAGTAAAATAAAAAGAAATTTAATAATGTATAGAGAAAGTTGCAGTCCATTGAACGTTTAGAGAAATTTAGTTTTCACATTAAAATTCGAAAATTTTTGAGAATTAAAAAATCTTTTAGAATTTTAATTAGTACACAAATAAATGAAACTTGAAAACTGGAGAGAATAAAATGGCTAACTGTAAAGTGATTATACAGGAAAAAACGAAATGTATTACCTTATCAAGTGCAAAATAAAAGTTTTAACAAAAGAGGAAAATCAACTTTCTGAAAGAAAGAGTAACAGAATCAAAAGCAGGCCCAGGCTGAGATGGGTGAACTACATACGATTTTAAGATAAAGGTTATCAACTGGATTTCTATGGCGAATTAGAGAAGGCAATGGAGGATAATTCTTTGGAAGCCCTTGGCCCAAAAAGAGCTCTAAAGCCAGTAATGAAAATGGAGGTGACCAGATGGACAGATACTAATTTGTTCAAGGTGAAAGTAAACAGTTTTCTGGAGGAAAAATGAAGACTTTTCATGTGTACATCTGCCGGATCAGCGATATTAATAGAATGTTTAAGGCGATAAGGGACCTTCCAAATAACAGATTTGGATCGAAAATACACTATATTGCGAATGATGACCGGTCACTTCCGATTATAGAGATTTTTTTGTATATCTAGAAAAATACAAGATGAATTATCCTGAAACCTCAGGTATGTAAACACGATGATAGACTTCATACATTTCAGCTAAGAATTCTTCCCAAAACTTCATAGGGAACCGTCAACAAATAGAAGAAAACGAATATGTTTTGGATAATCCAGTAACACGTAATGTATAGAAAGCGTTAAAACTTTAGCACATGATTAGGATGCTTTTTGTAATAATCTGCGTTCATTGTTATGAGGATAGCACGTGTACTCGTGGAGCAATTAAGGTTTTTATAAAAACAATCCCAAATTTCTTCAAATGTTTTGCTTATAAATTGCAGAGTTCCCAATATCAAAGAATGCTATTTTCAGGACGCATATCAAACAACATTGTACACAATACCCTGGAATTGGAATTATAAAATAATAAATATTTAATGAAAAATGAGCAGGTTTACTAAATAGTGTTTCACTGCGCATGCGCGAATGTAATCGAAATATAATGTGCATAATGTATTAGCTAAATATATAAAGCAACTTTTGTGAAAGTCCCCAAAACCACAGCTTGAAAATTCTAAAATGATCGTCGATAGAATAAGCTCGAAATCCGTTGTTTCCAAAAGGAAGTAAAAAGAGGAGGAGCTGTATCCAAATATAGTATTTTGTATAAATATAAAATATACATGCAGTATATTGCGAACAGCAGTATCAATGTTTCTTCTGCAGCTAGAGCAAGCATTCGCTCTTATGACAGCCTCGACTTTAAAATATGCAGTGAAAGAAATATTACATATTTAACCATTTACTCACCACGGAGATTTTTGTAACAAATGAAATTTTGTATACAGCCCCTCATCTTTTTGCTTCTCTTTGGAAACAACGGATTTTGCGCTTATTCTATCGACGATCATTGTCGGAGTTTTTAAGCTGTGTTTTTAGAACATTCAAAAAAATTGCTCTACACATTTAGCTAATAGATTATGCACATCATATTTTGATTGCATTCGTGCATGTGCAGTGAAACATTATTTAGTAAACCTGTTCATTTTTCATAAATTATTTATTATATTTTAATTCCAATTGCAGGGTATTGTGTACAATGCTGTGTGTCACGCGTCCTGAAAATAGCATTATTTGATATTGAGAACTCTTCAAATTCTAAGAAAAACACTTTTAGAAGTTTGTGTTAATAAAAACCTTAAATTCTCCACGAGTATACGTGCTATCTTCATAACAATGAACACAGATTATAACATAAAACATCCTAATCATGTGCTAAAGTTTCAACTCTTTTCATACATTACTTTTTACATTGTTATCCAAAACATATTCATTTTTCTACAATTTGTTGGTGGTCCCTTATGGGGTTTTGGAAAATATTCTTAGATGAAATATATGACGTCTACCATCCTGTTTACATACCTGAGGTTTCAGGATAATTCCTCGTGTATTTTTCTAGATATTTATCAAAATGTCTAAAATCTCACTTGACCGGTTATCATATGCAATATAGTGTATAAAAGGATTTCTTTCTGTTCTAAAAAAAATCAATTAACGTAAATGTTACGAAATCTAAAGTTATTTTTCGAAAATTAAACTGCATTAATCGAACGATGGCCGAATGGTTAGGGTGTTGACCTTCGGAACCGGAGTTCGTGGGTTTGAATTCCACTGCTGACATGCATGTTCGTAGCCGTTTGGAATTGTCTTTAATCAGTAGTTTCAGGTCTCATTAGCTCTCGTGTTGCAAAAAGTAAACCGTAGCTAACCAAAACCAAACTGCATTAATCATCATTTTAACTGCACTAAAACATGGGTTTACTCATACACCATTATTTTAAAAATATATTATGTTCCAGGTGAATCTACCTTATTTGTTTATTCAATTTAAAAAAAATTAATCATATCTTTGTCATTTAGGTGGGAATGCTTTTGAAAATCGCAAAGTATTTTCAAAAATTGCAGAGTAGATAATATCATAAAATGGCAGAGAACAATCACTGTAACATTGTATAGTTTTAAATAATTATCTTATATAAAGAGTGTTTAACTTAAGTGAGAATCGATATCAAGTTTTGTTAAAAACTGGATATTGATCTGTAAATCGATTGCAAAAAATCTTAACTCCAGGTTTTTTGCACAAATTCTAAAGGTCAAATGAAAATATAAAAGCTATTGAGTAGTATGATATGCACTATGAACGTATTCTGATCACTAGGAACTATTTTAATCAAAGGGTTTTCTAATAGAATTTCATTCGTATGTTATTACATTAGTATTATATACTAGTATATACCCTGTCATATGATAGGATCTGTAAAATTTTTACTTTTTTAAAATTGTAAAGTAAACTCTGAGGCAAGTAAAAAAAAATTGTTTTTTGGCTGAGAATTATCTGGTGCACGCTCAATATTTTGTTTATCATCATATTCCTCTAAAGTTTCCCTATATTGTGAATGCAGTTTAGAATTCCGTATCAAGTAATACTTTCCAAAATTTTTTTACACTATGACAGACTATTTGCATCAAAACCATAATAAATTAAGCAGATGCTTTCTTAATATACCTACATAAGTAATAAGATGTATGATAATTTGTCCGCGACTTTATCTTCTTTGAATTCATCTTAAAAGTTTAGAACTATCTTCAAAAGTTTTTTACATCGTAAAATATAAATTTAACATTTAAAAAACTTTATTAACATTATGTTAGTTGCCAATTTTAATTTTTCTTGTTATATTACGTGATAGGATGAACAGCAGAGGTTTTAATATTGACAATGATTATTTAGCGGCATATATGAGTGATTACATTCAAAATTTAGCGGTCTGGTTATATATAAAACAAAACACAAACGAACAAATTATAAATTTTCAAAGATATATAACTTAAACGCTAGATATATATTAGTCCGTGAAATAGACTCCTAAACTTTTATGAAAATAATTTGTTGCTGATACCGGTGATACAATTTTCATTTCAACAAAAAGTAATCGATGGTTAAATTTAAAACTATTCCATATGTACCTAATCTATTATTTCAGCCAAATATAAAAGAAAATTATTTACACAACAACTAAGTTCAGTGATGAAACGTATGAAAATAATGTCGACGATATTTAAATAATTTAAAATAACAAAGGATTCATTGAGATGGTTAAAGAAATGACGTCATAATGCTAGAAAAAAATGTTATTTTTAACTATTTATTATGTGACTAGCATATAGCCCGTCATATGACGGGATCAGTAAAATTTTTAATTTTCCAGAATTGTTAAGTACCCTAAGAGGCAGATAAAAAAATGTTTTGTTTTTTGTCTGAGAATTATTTTGCAACACAATATTAGATTAAGAAAATATTTACGTAATATCTAAGCTTAATAATAAAACGTATGGAAATAATGCAGAAACAATCATTAAACAATCTAAAATAAATGATTAAATGAGATGGTTAAAGGAATGACGTCATAATGCTAGAAATATTGTTATTTTTAGTTATTTATTATGTGATAAATTGATACATTTAATTGCCTGCTCTTAAAATGGGGCTTGATATAATAATGGCAATACGTGATTTTAATAAAATAAGAGATTTGGAAAAAAAATTTTAATTTTACAAGTCCTCTTCAACCTCCACTCAAAATACAGTTTCTTTTAAGTCAAAGAATTTAAATTAATTTTACAATTTACACTAAATCACAAATTTGTGATGAAAATCACACTCAGTTTATTTAATTTGTGATTAAGTGAATGTTTCAGTCTATTTAGTATGAATGTTATGTGTTTCCTTTGTGTTTTCTTTGTTAATTCAATTAGATTTTAAATATTCAATTTTTGTAAAATTTTTCCTCAAAATGTTGTTTTTGTTTATGTATCAATTTGTTGAGTTACGATCCCCTCGCCAGATTTCAAACGCCACACTGCAAGCACGCCACGCACGCAAGCTGCAAGCACGCCAATTTCGCCAAATGTGGTTGAAGCATCAACAAGATCCATGATTAGAAACAGGAGAGTGGGCTAAGAAGAGGAGTTGAATAATAAAAATCATAAAAATTTAAAAATGGTAAAAATTTATTTTAAAAATAATAAAACAACTTTAGGAATAAGAATTGAAAAGAAAAAGCAGAAATTATTAAATTAATTAGACATTTAGAAAAATTCGGCTACGTCGGGGGCCGAACCATCAACCTGAGAAGTACGACGATCAAATGGGCAAACACTCTACCCCACGTGCCAGATTACACGTGGTGGAAGAAATGGTTAGAATATATAAGGGTCAAGTAAAAACAGTCCAGAAATTTAAATATTGTGCTCCGCCCTCGCCATCCTATCAATAATGAATTTAGTATAGAATAAGAGGGAGAATAAGGCTTGAAATAATAGCATTAAAAGCTGGAAAAAGGGGAGATGAGGTGGATTTCGAACTCGCTTTGAATTTTGCTAACCCTAACTCATAAAAAATTCAATATGGGTGACTGTATCCATTCCAGGTACAACCGCTTCAGAAATTCGCGGACAGACAACTTAGGCTATTATTATACACGGGATAAAATGATAAATTTAAACACCTGTTTTTATCCGGGGAATGTAAGGGTTGAAATAACGGCATTAAACGCTCGCAAAGGAGGGAAGGGATGGATTTCGAACGATAAACTTTACTCTCTTTGAATTTTGCTTACAAGAATCAAGATTCAACATCAAGAATCCAATATGGATGCCATTATCCATTCGAGGTCCAACCTCTTCATAAATTCGAGGAAAGACAGATAGATAACTTAAGCTATTATTATATAAGGGACTCTCAATAGAAAAATATTTTTAAAAAATGGAAAATTTTAAATTTAAAATTCAACGTTCCTACGTTTAATAAATTATTCCGGGTCATATAGCGACGTAAAATGGATTACACTATAGTTTTATATCAGATTTAGCTATTTAAAATTAAAGTGCCTTCTAAAATTGTAAAATGCTATTCGAGGCTAAAAAAATTGAGAATTATCAATGCATATGATAAATTTAGAAGTAATATAATATAAGTGAAACTTATGGAGGTTTGTAAGGGATTTAAATTAATTTTTAATGCAAAAAAATTTTTCTAAGAAAGTTTTAAAAAATTTAAGAACTATTTTTATCTTTTCTAAATACGTGCGCTAAGCGTTAATGGTTTAATGCCTACTGTTACATAAAGATACTACAAGGGGGGTCTACAATAATTTAGCATTCATCATAATGTGCTTGATTTTACTTTTAATTCCAGACGCACATTTTTTTTTTTGTCATTTAGTGTCCATATTTCTGTCAAAAGTTTCGCCTTCATCAATATCTGAGAGATTAAATTTGAAATTCTTATCATTTGCTAGAAAGAAATACTCTCTATAAAAGTTTTTCTCTTGATTAGGGATGTAATTACATATATTCACAAACTTATTTTTTAGTAAATGGTAAAAATACTGATTAATATATGTATATTTATGCATGATACATTTCAAACGATAAATTGGTTCTTATTTCAACAGACGGTCGTTAGCAATAAAAACCGAAAAAAAAACAAAAAAGGCCCGTTAAGCATTACAAAGGTTTACAAAGACCTCGCATAGCAGTCTAAAAATGCAAACTGCTATGTGAGGATAAAAAAATTCTGAACTGTCAATGATATGATACATTTATAAGTAATAAAATAAATTGAAACTTTGGGGGGTTTTAGAGGATTTTCATTAATTTTTAATGCAAAGGAAAAAGTTGTTCCAAGAATTTTTAAAAAATCTAAGAACTATTTTTATTTTTTTTAAGTAGATACGCTGAGCGTTAATGGCTTACAGCTTACTTCTTCATAAAGATATTATAAGGGAGTTTTACAGTAATTTAACATTCATCAAAATGTTCGTGATTTTACTTTTCATTCCAGATGCACATTTTCTCCTGTCAATTAGTGTCCATTTTTCTGTCAAAAGTTTCGCCTTCATCAATATCTGAGAGATTAAGTTTGAAATTCTTATCATTTGCTAAAGAGTAGTACTCTCTATAAAAGTTTTTCTCTTGGTTAGGGATGTAATTACATATATTCAAAAACTTATTTTTTACTAAATGGAAAAAATACTGATTCATATATGTTTATTTATGTATGATATATTTCAAACGATAAATTGGTTCTTATTTCAACAAACGGTCATTAGCAATAAAAACCGAAAAAAACAAAGAAGGCCCGTTAATCATTACAAAGGTTTACAAAGACCTCGCATAGCAGTCTAAAAATGCAAACTGCTATGTGAGGATAAAAAATTTCTGAACTGTCAATGATATGATAAATTTATAAGTAATAAAATGAATTGAAAGTTTGGGAGTTTTTAGAGGATTTCCATTAATTTTTAATGCAAAAAGAAAAGTTTTTCTAAGAAAATTTTTAAAAATTTAAGAACTATTTTTATCTTTTCTAAATAGGTGCGCTAAGCGTTAATGGTTTAATGCCAACTGTTACATAAAGATACTACAAGGGGGTCTACAATAATTTAGTATTCATCAAAATGTGCTTGATTTTACTTTTCATTCCAGACGCACATTTTCTCTGTTAATTAGTGTCCATTTTTTTGTCAAAAATTTCTCCTTCATCAATATTTGAGATATTGAATTTCTTATCATTTGTTAGAGAGTAGTACTGACTATAAAAGTTTCTCTCTTGATTAGGTATATAATTACATATATTCAAAAATATATTTTTTAGTAAATGGTAAAAATACTGATTAATATATGTATATTTATGCATGATAAATTTCAAACGATAAATTGGTTCTTATTACAACAGACGGTCGTTAGCAATAAAAACCGAAAAAAACAAAGAAGGCCAGGTAAACATTATAAAGGTTTACAAAGACCTTGCATAGCAGTCTAAAAATGCAAAAACTGCTATGCGAGGCTAAAAAATTCTGAACTGTCAATGCATATGAGAAATTTATAAGTAATACAATGTAATTGAAACTTTTGGGGACTTTTAGAAGATTTCCATCAATTTTTAATGCAAAGGGAAAAGTTGTTTCAAGAATTTTTAAAAAATATGCGAACTATTTTTATGTTTGCTAAGTAGGTACGCTGAGCGTTAATGGCTTACAGCTTACTTCTTCATAAAGATATTACAAGGAAGCTTTACAATAATTT
>CM063497.1:87137296-87152296 GCA_032207245.1 Pardosa pseudoannulata | reverse complement strand
TACCCCCTTTTCGAGTGTTTTAATGCCATTATTTCAAGCTCTATTGTCTTCGGTTAAGAGCAGAACATGGAATTTATCAATTTATCACATAATAAATAGATAAAAGTAGCATTTCTTTCTAGCATTAAGACGTCATAACCGTCTTATTTTAATCATTTATAATTTAA
The DNA here is from genome assembly GCA_032207245.1 of Pardosa pseudoannulata. Lineage (NCBI taxonomy): Eukaryota > Metazoa > Arthropoda > Arachnida > Araneae > Lycosidae > Pardosa > Pardosa pseudoannulata. Next base: position 87,152,129 of record CM063497.1, on the reverse strand, counting down.
TCATTTATTATTTATAATTTAATCATTTATTAGATTTCACAATATCCTCTATATAATAATAGCCTAATCTGTCTGTCCATCTGTCCGTCTATCCGCGGAATATATGAAGTGCTTGTACCTGGAATGGATAACGTTATCCATATTGTATTTTTGATGAGTTAGGGTTAGCAAAATTCAAAGCGAGTTCAATAACATTCGAAATCTACCCCTTCCCCCTTTTCGAGTGTTTTAAATGCCATTATTTCAAGCTCTATTGTCTTCGGTTAAGAGCAGAACATGGAATTTATCAATTTATCACATAATAAATAGATAAAAGTAGCATTTTTTCTAACATTATGACGTCATAACCGTCTAATTTAATCATTTATAGTTTAATCATTTATTAGATTTCACACTATCCCCTATATAATAATTGCCTAATCTGTCTGTCCATCTGTCCGTCTATCCGCGAATATATGAAGTGCTTGTTACCTGGAATGGATAACGTTATCCATATTGTATTTTTGATGAGTTAGAGTTAGCACAATTCAAGCGAGTTCAATAACAATTCGAAATTCTACCCCATACCCCACTTTTCGAGTGTTTAATGCCATTATTTCAAGCTCTGTTGTCCCCGGTCAAGAGCAGAACATGGAATTTATCAATTTATCACATAATAAATAGATAAAAGTAGCATTTCTTTCTAGCATTAAGACGTCATAACCGGTCTAATTTAATCCATTTATAATTTAATCATTTATTATTTAAAATTTAATCATTTATTAGATTTCACAATATCCTCTATATAATAATAGCCTAATCTGTCTGTCCATATGTCTATCTGTCCGCGAATTTATGAAGTGGTTGTACCTGGAATGTATAGTTATCCATATTGTATTTTTGATGAGTTAGGGTTAGCAAAATTCAAAGCGAGTTCAATAACATTCGAAATTCTACCCCCATACCCCCTTTTCGAGTGTTTAATGCCATTATTTCAGCTCTGTTGTCCCGGTCAAGAGCAGAACATTCAATTTATCAGTTTGACATAATAAATAGATAAAAGTAGCATTTTTTTCTAACATTATGACGTCATAACCGTCTAAATTTAATCATTTATAATTTAATCATTTATTATTTATAATTTAAATCATTTATTAGATTTCACATATCCCTCTATATAATAATAGCCTAAGTTGTCTGTCCATATGTCTATCTGTCCGCGAATTTATGAAGTGGTTGTACCTGGAATGTATAGTTATCCATATTGTATTTTTGATGAGTTAGGGTTAGCAAAATTCAAAGCAATTTCGAAATCTACCCCTTCCCCCTTTTCGAGTGTTTAATGACATTATTTCAAGCTCTGTTGTCCCTGGTTAAGAGCAGAACATTAAATTTATCAATTTATCACAGCATATATAATTACTTAATTATTTATTTTACTATCTTATGTTTTGCAGTAATGGATTGATTCCATTAAACAATTTCCCTATATTTTTTGCATATACAATGGAAAAACTTAATTCTAAGCCGAGATGATAAGGTAGCTTTTCTTGTAAGGGAATATGAGCCAATTCCGCTTATGGTAATATGAATCTGATATTGTACTGTTCTTTGTTCTATTATAATAAATAAACATAGATAAATGCTTAACAATAGCATAGATAATTGTTAAAATAAATAATTAAGCATATATAATTACTTAATTATTTATTTTACTATCTTGTGTTTTGCAGTAATTGATTGATTCCATTAAACAAGTTTCCTATATTTTTTGCATATACAATGGAAAAACCTAATTCTAAGCCGAGATGATAAGAGATGTTTTTATGTAATTGAATATAAGCCGATTTCGCTTATGGTAATATGAATCTGATATTGTATTGTTCTTTGTTTTATTATAATAAAAAAGAATAGAGAAATGCTTAACAATAGCATAGATAAATGTTAAAATAAATAAATACATATATAAATGCTTAATTATATATTTTACTACCTAAGAATATTCTTATCTTTTGAAGTAAAGAACTGATGCCATTAAACATTTTTCCTATATTTTTTGTATGTACAATGGTAACTCAATAGTATTAAGACGAAATGTTAAGAGAACTCTTCAAGTAACGAAATAGAAGCCGTTTCCACCTATGGGAATATGAAGCTGATACTGTACTGTTCTTTATTCGTTTATAACAAATAAGAATAGATAAATACTAAAATAAACAAATAAGCATAGACAAATACTAAGATAAACAAATAAGCATAGATAAATACTAGAATAAACAAATAAGCATAGATAAATGCATAATTATTTATTTTAATATCTAAAAATTAAAAGTTAAAAAAAAGTAAAGTAGAATTAACCTAAACTGAATTGGCTATAAATGAAAATTGAATAAGAGAACATCAACGCCTTGTATAGTTTACCAAATTCAAGAAAGAATTCACAGGACCAGATAATTCCTGCACTAATTCTTCCTGGAATTAAGTTGACCCATAGCCTATTTAAGACACTAGTTTCTTCTATCTTTGTTTCGGCTAGTTTTCCAACCACTCAGTTTCCTCGAATTAATAAATCAGTTTAGACATAGCTTTCATAAAAATATCTACGCTCAATCTCTTTAGATTTATGACTTATTTATTAATAGTAAAAAAATAAAGCCGGTGAGAACCAGCTTTGCTTTTTTTACTATTTCACAAACATTTAAACATATGTCTGTCGAGCCTCAAGGTATTCGTTTACGTTGAAAACTTCATTTTTGGCCAAAAATCATAATTTTTTTTTATTTCTCTATTGTAAAATTTCAACTTTTAGGCTTCTAAATCTGTTTTTGTTTGGTCTCTACGGCATTTTAATGAAAAGTTACAGCTGTTTAAACATCAGTGACAGCTGTCAAAACAAAACGGAAGTAGTGACTTCGGAACCGGAAGTTGTGAATTTTTTAAAGAGCATTTTTTTTTGGGGGGGGGGACAAAACTTTTTAAATTTTCATGCAGATTAGTTTACACATTTATCTAGCATTTTTAAAAATTAGCATCTTGGTTTTAAAGCAATAAACTGTGGGGAATTTTAAACATGTATTTAATTTTTTAATAGTTAAATTTACTTTCATAAACTTCAATTGCTTTTTTCTCAGAATGGTATTTTTAATAAAACGTTAAAACTGGAAATGGGATTTCTCAAACAGTTTCTTAAAATATTTTGTTGAAAATTATTATGAATGCTTTTGATAGTATTTACTAGTGAATGACCTAAAAGCTTCAAATTTGGATAACTTTTAATGATGATACAATCATAGTTAGATATTAAGGTAATGAAAATTCGTTAGAAATTTAACGTGTATGATTTTGAGGGACCAAAATTTTTTACCAAATGTAAATTAAGCAACGATTTTAGGTGATTCACTAGTCCAGTGTATAAAAAATGTGTTACATAAAAATATTGAAATAATTTTATTTGCTAAAATATTATACCTTTTGAAAAAACCCGATTTTTTTAATAAATTTTCTTTATTTTTTAGAAATTTTGTAAAAAGTTTTCCAGGAATTAAGTGCAATTCTCTATGATAATATAAAAAAATACATCTAAAAGTGTAAAAACATGAACTAGTTTCTACGTTTAAAGGAAAAAGTTCTCCGAACGTAGACGGATGCCTTAAGCATATGCTCGTGGAGCCTTAAAGAAACTAGCCATAAATCTGTATCTTTAACATGCCACGGCATTCTATTAAGAATATACTAATACCATAAATCATCACCTGAAACACTTAACCACTGACGGGTAATCGAACGCTCTGCCATTTACCGAGTTTCCAAAGAAGATAATAAAAATATCAAGAAAGGCAACTGTCTGAAAAGACCCCCAAAGCATCCTGCAGAAGCACCCGAAATATGAATCGATACAGAGCGCATTGCAAAAGATTCTCCTCCAAATGTTCAAACTCCGAAGAAACAAAAGAGGGAATTTTCTCCCGAAAACTCGTTCGTGGGAACGTTCGCACGCCCTGGGAACGAAAATTGATTTATTTGAAGTGGCAGTGAGAGTGAAAGAAGATTAATGGGTGCAGCGCATTCATTTACATATTTAAAAACGAGAACTTGGGAGCACTTGGTTTGGTTTGTATTGGAGTGTTACGGTCTTCTCGTTTGAAACACGAGAGCTAATGAGACCGACACCTGCAGCTTAGCACATTCTCTGCCAGTGAAAATTATATCTCTATCTTCAGTTGCCGGATTACAATAAATCACACCACTTAACTCTTTGCGGGCTCGTCGAAGCATTCAGAATCTGACGCGCTGTATCTCTCAGATACATCTTTGTTTTAAATGATTTCTATTTATTTGAATTATTCTAAAAGTTCTATATTTGTTCGTTTTAATATCAGGCTGAATACACTCCAATTTTTTGGCTTTTTAAAAGTTTTAGTTATTTACTTATTTATAGCTTACAAACAGTATTACAACCCCAAAATCCACTGTCTACAAGATTACTGTATTTCCTCGATTAGTGCTCGAGATCTATGAGTATGAATATATACAGTCTGTTCCATAATAGCGTGTTGTCTATTTCTCTGAAAATACATATGAATTAGTTAAAAGTACATTTGTACCGTGTAGTATACGTATTAAACTGAAATGCTTTCACCTAATAAGTTGTCCAATCCATTATCGATTATGCAAGAGCGTGTTGTCTATTTCTCTGAAAATACATATGAATTAGTTTAAAAATACATTTGTACCATGTAGTATACATATTAAACTGAAATGCATTTCACCTAATAAGTTGTCCAATCCATTATCGATTATGCAAGAGCGTGTTGTCTATTTCTCTGAAAATACATATGAATTAGTTAAAAGTACATTTGTACCGTGTAGTATACGTATTAAACTGAAATGCTTTCACCTAATAAATTGTCCAATCCATTATCGATTATGCAAGAGCGTGTTGTCTATTTCTCTCTAAAAATACATATGAATTAGTTAAAAATACATTTGTACCGTGTACTATACATATTAAACTGAAATGCATTTCACCTAATAAGTTGTCCAATCCATTATCGATTATGCAAGAGCGTGTTGTCTATTTCTCTCTGAAAATACATATGAATTAGTTAAAAGTACATTTGTACCGTGTAGTATACATATTAAACTGAAATGCATTTCACCTAATAAGTTGTCCAATCTATTATCGATTATGCAAGAGCGTGTTGTCTATTTCTCTCTGAAAATACATATGAATTAGTTAAAAATACATTTGTACCGTGTAGTATACATATTAAACTGAAATGCATTTCACCTAATAAGTTGTCCAATCCATTATCGATTATGCAAGAGCGTGTTGTCTATTTCTCTCTGAAAATACATATGAATTAGTTAAAAATACATTTGTACCGTGTACTATACATATTAAACTGAAAATCATTTTACCTAATAAGTTACCCAGTCCCCATTATTATCGATTATGCAAGAATCACTTTATCATTCGATTTTGACGTTGAGCGGCGTTTATCCCGTTCCGGTAGGTCGTCAACATTTTGTACCGCTTTATAACGTGCTACCCACTTCTTGACGAATGACTCCGACTTTTTCATGTACCAGGCTGCAGCTGCACAAGACATTTTTGGTCCTTTTGGATGGTTACGCAGAAAAACTGCCACAAAACGGCTCGATTACGCGGCACTCATTTTGAAATTGTGGATTTAAACACAGCAATACAAATCGAATAAAGAATATAACCATAAAACATTATTCTTTAATGTTTGAAGAACACGTGCCATTAAGCCGGTATGCTCGCAATCTATTGACGATGTTAAGAGCGACACTCTTTTATGGAACTTACTGTATTTGGTATATTTTAAGTTATATAATGCGTTGTGTTTATTATTTATATTTACTATGATCTCCAACATAAGGATCTTACAGCTACAAAAAATGTATGGGGTTAAATTTCACATCTTATATTATTTATTCATAAAAAGTCTTCCTCAATGTAAAAGCTAATAAATTTTTTATTTTTAAAAATAACAAATTTATTTACAGTAAGTTATCTTTTAAAACTCCTAATTTGCATAAATTTAGAAATATTCATGATTTATTATTTAAAAGTCATTAATTTGCATTTCTGTTTGGAAGACTTAAAATTATCATAAAACTAAAATACAATTTAAAAACAAAATGGGACCAGATTTAATTCCATTTTACACTAATACACTAAATCGTACCTTTGGTTTATGATGAAAACAAAGACGAGGTCTTTATATGAAAACATATGCTTTCTGGTAGGTACGAATCTTTCGTTTTTGGGGCTTTGGTTGTGGGCTTTAGGCAAATGAACATTATATCGGTGATTCGGACGTGTGTAGCTATTAGGCCTCTGTTATCAGATGATCCCACCGACTATATTCTATTTCCTTCGATTGCTTCGAAGAACTATAGCCAATGCAGCCTCTCAACAATCTACTCTACACCTCTTTTTCTTTTTCTCCTACTTCTGACTTCTTTTCCTTATATTGTAACTTTGCTCTACCTTCATTTTCCATTGGATCAATTAAATATCTAGATTTTTGACTTGCCAATCCACCTTCACGCTCCAATCTTTAACGATTGAAGTGGCAAAACCCCTGCCTTGATACCACAAAACCTAGGAAAGTCTGCCCCTCTACTTGAACATCTGAAGCCCCTACGGTTAAAATGACCTCCAGAACTCCATAAATAATTTACAAACGGCCATTTTATTTTAATTTCAGGATTGGAGACACTTCTTTTAACTTGTCTGTAATCTAGTCTCATACACATAGGAACTCCTAAATATCCCCACTACTTATCTTACGGTCTTCTCTTTTAAAGAAATAAATGTGAATTTTTAAAAGAGAGATGTAATAATTGTAATGAGAGATGTAACAGATGTAATAAATGTCATGCTAAATATTTTGTGGCCTCCGACTGCTAGGAAGAACTCGGTACCGGCAGCCTCTCAATAATCTCCTCTACAAATCCTTCCTTCCTTTTCTCCTACATCTGACTTCTTTCCCTTATTTTGTAATTTTGATCTACCTTCATTTTCCATCGGATCAATCAAAGATCTACACTTTTGATTTGCCAATCCACCTTCACGCTCCAATCTTTAACGATTTGAAGTGGCAAAACCCCTGCCTTGATACCACAAAACCTAGGAAAGTCTGCCCCTCTACTTGAACATATGAAGCCCCTACGGTTAAAATGACCTCCAAAACTCCATAAATAATTCACAAAGGGCCCTTTTATTTTAATTTTATGATTGGAGATACTTCTTTTAACTTGTCTGTAATCTAGTCCCACACACATAGGAACTCCTAAATATCCCCACTACTTATCTTCCGGTCTTCTCTTTTAAACAAATAAATGTGAATGTTTAAAAGAGAGATGTAATAATTGTAATGAGAGATGTAACAGATGTAATAAATGTCATGCTAAATATTTTGTGGCCTCCGACTGCTAGGAAGAACTCGGTACCGGCAGCCTCTCAATAATCTCCTCTACAAATCCTTCCTTCCTTTTCTCCTACTTCTTCCTTTTCTCCTACATCTGACTTCTTTTCCTTATTTTGTAATTTTGATCTACCTTCATTTTCCATCGGATCAATCAAAGATCTACACTTTTGATTTGCCAATCCACCTTCACGCTCCAATCTTTAATGATTTGAAGTGACAAAACCCCTGACTTGATACCACAAAACCTAGGAAAGTCTGCCCCTCTACTTGAACATCTGAAGCCCCTACGGTTAAAATGACCTCCAGAACTCCATAAATAATTTACAAAGGGCCATTTTATTTTAATTTCAGGATTGGAGACACTTCTTTTAACTTGTCTGTAATCTAGTCCCACACACATAGGAACTCCTAAATATCCCCACTACTTATCTTCCGGTCTTCTCTTTTAAACAAATAAATGTAAATGTTTAAAAGAGAGATGTAATAATTGTAATGAGAGATGTAACAGATGTAATAAATGTCATGCTAAATATTTTGTGGCCTCCGACTGCTAGGAAGAACTCGGTACCGGCAGCCTCTCAATAATCTCCTCTACAAATCCTTCCTTCCTTTTCTCCTACATCTGACTTCTTTTCCTTATTTTGTAATTTTGATCTACCTTCATTTTCCATCGGATCAATCAAAGATCTACACTTTTGATTTGCCAATCCACCTTCACGCTCCAATCTTTAACGATTTGATGTGGCAAAACCCCTGCCTTGATACCACAAAACCTAGGAAAGTCTGCCCCTCTACTTGAACATATGAAGCCCCTACGGTTAAAATGACCTCTAAAACTCCATAAATAATTCACAAAGGGCCCTTTTATTTTAATTTTATGATTGGAGATACTTCTTTTAACTTGTCTGTAATCTAGTCCCACACACATAGGAACTCCTAAATATCCCCACTACTTATCTTCCGGTCTTCTCTTTTAAACAAATAAATGTGAATGTTTAAAAGAGAGATGTAATAATTGTAATGAGAGATGTAACAGATGTAATAAATGTCATGCTAAATATTTTGTGGCCTCCGACTGCTAGGAAGAACTCGGTACCGGCAGCCTCTCAATAATCTCCTCTACAAATCCTTCCTTCCTTTTCTCCTACTTCTTCCTTTTCTCCTACATCTGACTTCTTTTCCTTATTTTGTAATTTTGATCTACCTTCATTTTCCATCGGATCAATCAAAGATCTACCCTTTTGATTTGCCAATCCACCTTCACGCTCCAATCTTTAACGATTTGAAGTGGCAAAACCCCTGCCTTGATACCACAAAACCTAGGAAAGTCTGCCCCTCTACTTGAACATCTGAAGCCCCTACGGTTAAAATGACCTCCAAAACTCCATAAATAATTCACAAAGGGCCCTTTTATTTTAATTTTATGATTGGAGATACTTCTTTTAACTTGTCTGTAATCTAGTCCCACACACATAGGAACTCCTAAATATCCCCACTACTTATCTTCCGGTCTTCTCTTTTAAACAAAATAAATGTGAATGTTTTAAAAGAGAGATGTAATAATTGTAATGAGAGATGTAACAGATGTAATAAATGTCATGCTAAATATTTTGTGGCCTCCGACTGCTAGGAAGAACTCGGTACCGGCAGCCTATCAATAATCTCCTCTACAAATCCTTCCTTCCTTTTCTCCTACTTCTTCCCTTTTCTCCTACATCTGACTTCTTTTCCTTATTTTGTAATTTTGATCTACCTTCATTTTCCATCGGATCAATCAAAGATCTACACTTTTGATTTGCCAATCCACCTTCACGCTCCAATCTTTAACGATTTGAAGTGGCAAAAACCCCTGCCTTGATACCACAAAAACCTAGGAAAGTCTGCCCCTCTACTTGAACATATGAAGCCCCTACGGTTAAAATGACCTCTAAAACTCCATAAATAATTCACAAAGGGCCCTTTTATTTTAATTTTATGATTGGAGATACTTCTTTTAAACTTGTCTGTAATCTTAGTCCCACACACATAGGAACTCCTAAATATCCCCACTACTTATCTTCCGGTCTTCTCTTTTAAACAAATAAATGTGAATGTTTAAAAGAGAGATGTAATAATTGTAATGAGAGATGTAACAGATGTAATAAATGTCATGCTAAATATTTTGTGGCCTCCGACTGCTAGGAAGAACTCGGTACCGGCAGCCTCTCAATAATCTCCTCTACAAATCCTTCCTTCCTTTTCTCCTACTTCTTCCTTTTCTCCTACATCTGACTTCTTTTCCTTATTTTGTAATTTTGATCTACCTTCATTTTCCATCGGATCAATCAAAGATCTACACTTTTGATTTGCCAATCCACCTTCACGCTCCAATCTTTAACGATTTGATGTGGCAAAACCCCTGCCTTGATACCACAAAACCTAGGAAAGTCTGCCCCTCTACTTGAACATATGAAGCCCCTACGGTTAAAATGACCTCTAAAACTCCATAAATAATTCACAAAGGGCCCTTTTATTTTAATTTTATGATTGGAGATACTTCTTTTAACTTGTCTGTAATCTAGTCCCACACACATAGGAACTCCCAAATATCCTCACTACTTATCTTCCGGTCTTCTCTTTTAAACAAATAAATGTAAATGTTTAAAAGAGAGATGTAACATATGTAATAAATGTCATGCTAAATATTTTGTGGCCTCCGACTGCTAGGAAGAACTCGGTACCGGCAGCCTCTCAATAATCTCCTCTACAAATCCTTCCTTCCTTTTCTCCTACTTCTTCCTTTTCTCCTACATCTGACTTCTTTTCCTTATTTTGTAATTTTGATCTACCTTCATTTTCCATCGGATCAATCAAAGATCTACACTTTTGATTTGCCAATCCACCTTCACGCTCCAATCTTTAACGATTTGATGTGGCAAAACCCCTGCCTTGATACCACAAAACCTAGGAAAGTCTGCCCCTCTACTTGAACATCTGAAGCCCCTACGGTTTAAAATGACCTCTAAAACTCCATAAATAATTCACAAAGGGCCCTTTTATTTTAATTTTATGATTGGAGATACTTCTTTTAACTTGTCTGTAATCTAGTCCCACACACATAGGAACTCCTAAATATCCCCACTACTTATCTTCCGGTCTTCTCTTTTAAACAAATAAATGTGAATGTTTAAAAGAGAGATGTAATAATTGTAATGAGAGATGTAACAGATGTAATAAATGTCATGCTAAATATTTTGTGGCCTCCGACTGCTAGGAAGAACTCGGTACCGGCAGCCTTCTCAATAATCTCCTCTACAAATCCTTCCTTCCTTTTCTCCTACTTCTTCCTTTTCTCCTACATCTGACTTCTTTTCCTTATTTTGTAATTTTGATCTACCTTCATTTTCCATCGGATCAATCAAAGATCTACACTTTTGATTTGCCAATCCACCTTCACGCTCCAATCTTTAACGATTTGAAGTGGCAAAAACCCCTGCCTTGATACCACAAAACCTAGGAAAGTCTGCCCCTCTACTTGAACATATGAAGCCCCTACGGTTAAAATGACCTCTAAAACTCCATAAATAATTCACAAAGGGCCCTTTTATTTTAATTTTATGATTGGAGATACTTCTTTTAACTTGTCTGTAATCTAGTCCCACACACATAGGAACTCCTAAATATCCCCACTACTTATCTTCCGGTCTTCTCTTTTAAACAAATAAATGTGAATGTTTAAAAGAGAGATGTAATAATTGTAATGAGAGATGTAACAGATGTAATAAATGTCATGCTAAATATTTTGTGGCCTCCGACTGCTAGGAAGAACTCGGTACCGGCAGCCTCTCAATAATCTCCTCTACAAATCCTTCCTTCCTTTTCTCCTACTTCTTCCTTTTCTCCTACATCTGACTTCTTTTCCTTATTTTGTAATTTTGATCTACCTTCATTTTCCATCGGATCAATCAAAGATCTACACTTTTGATTTGCCAATCCACCTTCACGCTCCAATCTTTAACGATTTGAAGTGGCAAAACCCCTGCCTTGATACCACAAAACCTAGGAAAGTCTGCCCCTCTACTTGAACATATGAAGCCCCTACGGTTAAAATGACCTCTAAAACTCCATAAATAATTCACAAAGGGCCCTTTTATTTTAATTTTATGATTGGAGATACTTCTTTTAACTTGTCTGTAATCTAGTCCCACACACATAGGAACTCCTAAATATCCCCACTACTTATCTTCCGGTCTTCTCTTTTAAACAAATAAATGTGAATGTTTAAAAGAGAGATGTAATAATTGTAATGAGAGATGTAACAGATGTAATAAATGTCATGCTAAATATTTTGTGGCCTCCGACTGCTAGGAAGAACTCGGTACCGGCAGCCTCTCAATAATCTCCTCTACAAATCCTTCCTTCCTTTTCTCCTACTTCTTCCTTTTCTCCTACATCTGACTTCTTTTCCTTATTTTGTAATTTTGATCTACCTTCATTTTTCCATCGGATCAATCAAAGATCTACACTTTTGATTTGCCAATCCACCTTCACGCTCCAATCTTTAACGATTTGATGTGGCAAAACCCCTGCCTTGATACCACAAAACCTAGGAAAGTCTGCCCCTCTACTTGAACATATGAAGCCCCTACGGTTAAAAATGACCTCCAAAACTCCATAAATAATTCACAAAGGGCCCTTTTATTTTAATTTTATGATTGGAGATACTTCTTTTAACTTGTCTGTAATCTAGTCCCACACACATAGGAACTCCTAAATATCCCCACTACTTATCTTCCCGGTCTTCTCTTTTTAAACAAATAAATGTGAATGTTTAAAAAGAGAGATGTAATAATTGTAATGAGAGATGTAAAAGATGTAATAAATGTCATGCTAAATATTTTGTGGCCTCCGACTGCTAGGAAGAACTCGGTACCGGCAGCCTCTCAATAATCTCCTCTACAAATCCTTCCTTCCTTTTCTCCTACTTCTTTCCTTTTCTCCTACATCTGACTTCTTTTCCTTAATTTTGTAATTTTGATCTACCTTAATTTTCCATCGGATCAATCAAAGATCTACACTTTTGATTTGCCAATCCACCTTCACGCTCCAATCTTTAACGATTTGAAGTGGCAAAACCCCCTGCCTTGATACCACAAAAACCTAGGAAAGTCTGCCCCTCTACTTGAACATATAAGCCCCTACGGTTAAAATGACCTCCAAAACTCCATAAATAATTCACAAAGGGCCCTTTTATTTTAATTTTATGATTGGAGATACTTCTTTTAACTTGTCTGTAATCTAGTCCCACACACATAGGAACTCCTAAATATCCCCACTACTTATCTTCCGGTCTTCTCTTTTAAACAAATAAATGTAAATGTTTAAAAGAGAGATGTAACATATGTAATAAATGTCATGCTAAATATTTTGTGGCTTCCGACTGCTAGGAAGAAAGCGGTACCGGCAGCCTATCAATAATCTTCCTCTACAAATCCTTCCTTCCTTTTCTCCTACTTCTTCCTTTTCTCCTACATCTGACTTCTTTTCCTTATTTTTGTAATTTTGATCTACCTTCATTTTCCATCGGATCAATCAAAGATCTACACTTTTTGATTTGCCAATCCACCCTTCACGCTCCAATCTTTAACGATTTTGAAGTGGCAAAACCCCTGCCTGATACCACAAAACCTAGGAAAGTCTGCCCCTCTACTTGAACATCTGAAGCCCCTACGGTTAAAATGACCTCCAGAACTCCATAAATAATTCACAAAGGGCCCTTTTATTTTAATTTTATGATTGGAGATACTTCTTTTAACTTGTCTGTAATCTAGTCCCACACACATAGGAACTCCTAAATATCCCCACTACTTATCTTCCCGGTCTTCTCTTTTTAAACAAATAAATGTGAATGTTTAAAAGAGAGATGTAATAATTGTAATGAGAGATGTAACAGATGTAATAAATGTCATGCTAAATATTTTGTGGCCTCCGACTGCTAGGAAGAACTCGTACCCGGCAGCCTCTCAATAATCTCCTCTACAAATCCGTCCTTCCTTTTTATCCTACTTCTTCCTTTTCTCCTACATCTGACTTCTTTTCCTTATTTTGTAATTTTGATCTACCTTCATTTTCCATCGGATTAATCAAAGATCTACACTTTTGATTTTGCCAATCCACCTTCACGCTCCAATCTTTAACGATTTGAAGTGGCAAAACCCCTGCCTTGATACCACAAAACCTAGGAAAGTCTGCCCCTCTACTTGAACATATGAAGCCCCTACGGTTAAAATGACCTCTAAAACTCCATAAATAATTCACAAAGGGCCCTTTTATTTTAATTTTATGATTGGAGATACTTCTTTTAACTTGTCTGTAATCTAGTCCCACACACATAGGAACTCCTAAATATCCCCACTACTTATCTTCCGGTCTTCTCTTTTAAACAAATAAATGTGGAATGTTTAAAAGAGAGATGTAATAATTGTAATGAGAGATGTAACAGATGTAATAAATGTCATGCTAAATATTTTGTGGCCTCCGACTGCTAGGAAGAACTCGGTACCGGCAGCCTCTCAATTAATCTCCTCTACAAATCCTTCCTTCCTTTTCTCCTACTTCTTCCTTTTCTCCTACATCTGACTTCTTTTCCTTATTTTGTAATTTTGATCTACCTTCATTTTCCATCGTATCAATCAAAGATCTACACTTTTGATTTGGCCAATCCACCTTCACGCTCCAATCTTTAACGATTTGAAGTGGCAAAACCCCTGCCTTGATACCACAAAACCTAGGAAAGTCTGCCCCTCTACTTGAACATATGAAGCCCCTACGGTTAAAATGACCTCTAAAACTCCATAAATAATTCACAAAGGGCCCTTTTATTTTAATTTTATGATTGGAGATACTTCTTTTAACTTGTCTGTAATCTAGTCCCACACACATAGGAACTCCTAAATATCCCCACTACGTATCTTCCGGTCTTCTCTTTTAAACAAATAAATGTGAATGTTTAAAAGAGAGATGTAACACATGTAATAAATGTCATGCTAAATATTTTGTGGCCTCCGACTGCTAGGAAGAACTCGGTACCGGCAAACTCTCAATAATCTCCTCTACAAATCCTTCCTTCCTTTTCTCCTACTTCTTCCTTTTCTCCTACATCTGACTTCTTTTCCTTATTTTGTAATTTTGATCTACCTTCATTTTCCATCGGATCAATCAAAGATCTACACTTTTGATTTGCCAATCCACCTTCACGCTCCAATCTTTAACGATTTGATGTGGCAAAACCCCTGCATTGATACCACAAAACCTAGGAATGTATGCCCTCTACTTGAACATCTGAAGCCCCTACGGTTAAAATGACCTCCAAAACTCCATAAATAATTCACAAAGGGCCCTTTTATTTTAAT
>CM063497.1:87129796-87132296 GCA_032207245.1 Pardosa pseudoannulata | reverse complement strand
ATGTAACTTATAAGAAAAGAAATAAAAATACCTATTTATTATGAATTTCTCTTTTTTTTTTAATTCATGGTATTTTAGATTAGGATTATTTATTCTTTAATGAACAGAGAAAGTGCTTGATTATTTAAAAATTATATATATAGCCTAATACTAAATAAAGACTTAGTAGATAAAACGAAATTAATACCTATTCAATACAAACGTTTAAACAGACTATGGAGATCTATTGGACATATTCTTCGTTTAATACAGGATTGCACTGTCAGTGTATAGTTACATATTACGACGGAATATATATATATATATATATATATATATACTTGACAAATATATATGCATATATACAAACAATATAGCAAAATAAATATAAGAATAGCAAAAAGTTTGCTTTATATATTATATAATATATATTATTATATGCCAACTTACAAATATATAAAGAAGAAAATAGAATATATAAAATTATATATATATATATATTTATATATATATATATATATATATATATATATATATATATATATATGTGTGTGTGTGTGTGTGTGTGTGTGTGTGTGTGTGTGTGTGTAAACGGCAAACAATTTCTTTCATCTTTACAATTGAAGAAGCCTATATATTTTCTTGAAAATGTTGACTGTTATACAGTCAGACCTGAGAAGACGTTCATTAAAACTTGAGGCCAAACTATAACACTATTAAAATTCCTTTAATTTCTTCATCTAGTTGTCAGGAAAACACAGAACACGTCAAACATTTCTAAGAATCTCCGCACATGTGAAAAGCTGTTAGAATACCCTCGTACACGAGTAATTAATCATGTGAGTTGTATTTTCATGGGAGAGAGACCATGGCAGCAGTTATAGCTTGGATCGTTAAAAAACACCTTCACCTTTTAAGTATCCAAAATATAATTAATCGGACGAAAATTTTAAAAGCAGTTGGTTTCTCTTGTTTGAAAAAAATTGTCAGAACGTAGCAAATATTAATTAAACCTTTGTTTTTGTGAAGAAATAAATCTACACGAGTTATTCTTTGATTCAATCTGAATGGAGAAATACTACTTTTTTTATTTAACTACAACTTATTACTTCCTTTATAATAAAAACTCAGCAACTAAAGGGTTTTACCATTTATTTATGTTCGTGCAATTTATTTTTAAATTAAATTCTTTTCCCTTTACAGAAATAATTGCATAAATCTACTTTACCAGATTATTTATTAATTTTTCAGCTAATTCAAAATATTGATTATTTATTTCTAATCTTTTAACAATAATACTTATTTTTCTTATAGATATGCTGATTTTATAAGTTTTAAAGCTCCAATTTTTTGTAGGACGACTAAAGTTTTATTACTAAGGAGCAGAAATATAACATTTTCTCAGTATAATTATAGAAACTATTACGGAAATCCACATTTTTAAGATTATGGATTAATTTTTTTTTGCAAAATTTGATTATTTATTTCTAGTTTTTTAACTATAATACTTTTCTTTCTATTTTAGATACACATATTTTATAGGTTTTGCATAGACATTTTTTCGTAGAACGTTTATAATTCTTTAACTAAGGAGCATGAATATAACATTTCTTCTATAATTCATTTCCAAGCATTTATTACAATAAAAAACCCTGAAGTATCAAACAATTATTTTAAAGTTTAAATCCGATATAAAAATTAAGTTAATATAAATTACAAAATAATATTTTTCTATGAAATATAAAATTTATTTTAAACTTAAGTAAATAAACTTAGAATAACTAGTTTATTAGAAGGAATGTTATCTATTCTACAAATGACATAATGAAATGAATGTATAATTTCCAAAGAGAATTATTCGATATAAGAAGATTCCTAATGTCATTCATATCCTTCTTTTATTATGATACAGAATAACTTTTATTTTAACAAGTCTGAAGGATGAAGATCCAAATATGTAAAGCTGAAATGTGTTTTATTGACAGTTTTCCAAATTGGATGTCTGAATAATTTCAGAATGTGCAAAATAATAAACTTTGGAAAATAACATAATTTCTTTTACAAGCATAGTTCAATAGCACTTTTAACAAGGTAGAGTTATTGTTTGTTCTTATTTTGTTCTTTTCGTTTTAATCAATCATTAATAAACTGTTTGCTCGGTTTATAATTTTAAATAATACATTATTCCTTATAGCTAACTGTATTTTTTCTTTAAAAATTATCTATCTAGATTCTTAAAAATGGTTTTAAAATTTATTAATTTCAGTCCGTTATATTTTCTATATATTTCATACATTTCCATACTTCATCTTCGTATACTTAATAATTTTATTCTTTTTAATTAATTGTTCATACATTTCCTTTATATTATTATATTTACAATTTTAAAATTTCTCTCCATCTATCATTCTTTCACATACATTGTCGCATGTATTCCAATTAACGAAATAAAAATAGTATTCAATAATATGTGTTAAAATATTTTTATATTTTAATAACCATCTGCTTACTAAATAAAATA
>CM063497.1:87102296-87124796 GCA_032207245.1 Pardosa pseudoannulata | reverse complement strand
TTGACAGCCAGATATGTTTATTTAACAGCCAATCGTGCTTTGATGTCAAAAAATATGCAAAAAGTTCAGTCTTACAAGCGTATAAGGATATGGCATGAACAAGGAATCAGCCCCAAAACATCACTGAACATAGCGCATTTCGAGGCGGATGCATTATGGTGTGGGCAAGGATTTCATTAGGATACCGCACCGACCTGCATATCTTTAAACGGGGTTCTGTGACGGCTGTCCGGTATCGAGATGAAGTCCTAGAACCCATTGTGAGATTTTACGCTGCAGCAGTTGGCCCTGATTTTGTTTTAATATACGATAACGCACGTCCCCATAGAGCTGACATCGTCGATGACTACCTGGAGAGTGAAGGGATTGCCCGTATGGCGTGGCCAGCATATTCGCCCGACCTTAATCCCATTGTGACGCCTTCAGTATTCTCAAATGAGAGGTAGCGTGAATAATGGATTACAGACAAATTATAACATTGGAAACTCACTTTAATTATGGAATAAATACGCTATTTACAAAGGAATATAAATTCCTGCTATTTACAAAGGAATGTAAATTCCTGAATCATCTAGAACAGCAAGGATGGTTGCCGATAACACTTCCTCACGACGATCACAGTTGAAAGAAAAAACAAGAGATTTCCTAATCTCTTACAAATGGGGAGGCTTTTCAGGGTGCAATCAAACCCAATATCCCCCGTTCGGTCCCGAGATTCTGCCGCTCCCTATATGAGCGGACTTTACGAATCTCCCGAACTAGCAAGCTATCGCTGGTAAAAGACGAGAGCCTCCACGAGGTCAACACACCTCCGAAAAAAAATGACGAAAAGCCCTGAGTTGCAAAATCGTAGGCTTTTTATACTTGGCTGGTCAGTTACGGTCCCGTCACTGTTTTTTCTCAGTTAAGCTCCCAGTTACATGAGAACTCCAGCCAAAGTTACAGTTATACTTTTTAACTGGATTCTCATTCGATGGCTGTCTCTTCACGGAATTCCCGATCGTTCATTAACGAGATCCATCAGGGAGGGTTCGTCCATTCAGTACGATTGTCAAGATACGAGACGTCACGTTATTGTCCAGGTACAGATGCAATCGACCAGCTGTTTTGGCGCGTGCTCGGACAAAGGGAAGTCTTCACACCATTGAAAATCTTTGGGATGCTCTTGGTCGTGCTGTATCTTCACGTTTTCCCACATCCAGTCACTCTTGTTGAGCTGGAAACTGCTCTACAGGAAGAATGGTTATAGCTTAATTTTGCTGTGATTGACCACCTAACTGAAAGCGTGATCACAAGGTGTAAACTTTGTATACAGATGAGGGGGTATCACATACCCTATTAATGTCCTTTTATTCATTTTATTCTGTTTACTTTCACTTTATACATAATTCTGTTTAAGTCTCCAGTATGCCCTTATCTGATGACTTACAAAAATTTAATATTGTTTTCATTTCTGTATATAATTATTGAATTTGCTTTATGCATAAATATATATGCTACTTTTCTGCCATATTTTGTGTCAATCGAAGCAGTATTTGTTGATTTCTTTGCATTTTACATCTTCGTGCTTAACTTTTGGAAGTGAGTGTATTTTGCATCTGTCAACATAAATTGCCTTGTTTGCAAATCAGGAATGCATTCTTCTTTACTAAGGTCTTAGAAACTTTCAAAAAGAGATATTTTATTTCTCTAATCGTCAATATTTTTTCAATAATCAACTTCAAGTGTTTCTGAACAACAGGTTTTCAAAGAAAGTCAAAAATTATTTTAAAAGTTTCATGTTTAATGATTACTTTTGTATGATGGAGGAAAATGGGTAATTGTTAGGCATAACAATTTATTATAAATTTCTAAATTATTGGATGTAATGGTTTAAACCAGCCATTCAATTTTATTGTAAATAATATTGCCGCATAAAGAAATCTCGCCAACGAGCTCAGTGGCGAATGGCCAAAGCACGAGATCCAGACCTGAAGTTTGTGGGTTCGATGCTCGCCATGGCGTTTGATCCAAAGTGTGGATTTTTAATTTAAAAATGTTATTTATTGTTGCCTTATGTTCTCGAATATTCTAGATCTTTCTTTAATATGTAAATTAGTTATTTCTCGAATATTCTGTTTGGGTATAAAAGCTGATACACACTAGTTGTAGGCAACTTCTGGATCTTGTAAAGTTGCGAGTTGCTTCTTAGCTCCAATAAATTCATCTGTTAAGTTAAACAGTGTGTTCATTCGAACCTTCATGACAATATTACAGTATTTTTTAAAATTTATTTGTGGTGGTATGGAATAAATTAATACAGTAATCGTAAAATTGAGCATGTAAACCTAAAAATACATGTGTTTACATGTCTGTTCTATATATCTGTGACTCGAAATTTTCTTTCATCTTTCACTGAGTACAAAAGTCTAAATTCATATGAAACTTGGATCAGGAGTAGACCACCTGGTACATTACATGTCTGCACAGAGTCAGGGTGGATTCATGATACAATGTTTCAATCTTGGTTGGGACATTTTCTCAAACAAGTGAAAATCCTGAATAAACAACTTTTTTTTTATTTGATGGTTACTCGACATACTTTTACTTAGACTTTGACTTTTTATGGTTATATATAATTTTCAATATTTATATATTAACTCATAAAAAAATGTGTAGCATTGAGATAATATCTCAGTGATATATAAGATAATCAAATACTGATTAAAAACGAGCACTTTCATGTGTCGAGATGTTCCTACTCCCCTTAAGGTTCAATAGAATTAATTTAATTCATTACAAAGATTTCAAGTCTGTTAAGAAATACTAATTAAGAAATATTTCAAACTTTTTATGCATGTTTCGATACTCAACAGGTTTTTATTGATAAGTAAACAGTTTAAAGCATAAAGCCCTTTTAAAAGACTTAAATCTTTTATAATCCCAATATGACTCAACTTAAATTAATCAGCAAAAGAAAATTCATTTAAAACTCTTTTTGAGCCTGAAATATCAATTATTATGAAAAAGGGAAGAGTAAACAAAAGCTTTTATCTCTTCCCAAAAAACTTGTTTATATGTTGCATGCATAAAATATAAAAAAGGTTTCTTTTATATGTTTTACAAAATTTAATCTGAGGTTTCGATTTCAAAGCTTTCAGGTCATAAGTCTCTATGCATATTTTAAAAACTTCTTACACGTTTCCACGTTTATCGATGTTCAGCAAGTGCACTGTTTTGTGTTTAAATTCTTTAATATGATATAAAATGCGCTTTACAAACTTTATTCGAAGTAAACCGAGAACAATTCAGATATAATTTCATTTAAGCGCCTAAAGAAAAATCCATTTATAACAGTTTCTGGCCTCGAAACATCAATTTTCTAGAAGGAGGGAAACGAAACAAGCTTTTAATTCCTCCGGAAAACCTCCTTCAAGCTTAAGACTCTTTCGGGTATTTCCAGCGTCGTCTTTTAACTTCCGTTCAAATCTAATTTGTGATGCCGGTGGGAAGGCATTTAATAGTACGAATAAACGCTGCTGAATCGTTCTCTTGATTCTATGTGTTTGTCTCATGTCATTAAAGATACTCCTACAGATAAAGGGACTTTTCCTTAAATTTATTCGGTTTGCTTTCTGATTTTCTTTGCTAGTCATACCCTTCCTTGCTTAAATTATTTGGTTTAGAATAAGAAGACTATTTGTTTTAATGTTCTCATCTAGAAATGTACGTGAAATCTTGCTTTTAATTTTTCTCTTATAATAAGGAAATTTTCCCTATTTCATACCTATACAATCCATTCTAAAATTGTTTGGTTGAGATTAAGGAGAATATTAATTTAATGTTCTAATCTACGAATTTATATTCTCCTTCTACACTAGTCATACCCTTCCTTACTTAAATTATTTGGTTTAGATTAAGAAGAATATTTCTTTTAATGTTCTCCTCTAGAAATGTATGTGATTTTGGTTTGCTTTGGTTTGACGATACGGTCTACTGTTTTGCACACGAGGGCTAATGAAATGTATGTGAATCCTTGCATTAATTTTTTCTCGTATAAAATGCTTTTTCCCTACTTTCATACCTATACAATCCATTCTAAAATTGTTTGGTTGAGATTAAGGAGAATATTAATTTAATGTTCTAATCTACGAATTTATATTCTCCTTCTCCACTAGTCATACCCTTCCTTACTTAAATTGTTTGCTTTAGATTAAGAAAAATATTTGTTTTAATGTAATCTTCTAGAAATGTATGAGAATCCTTGCTTTAAATTTTTCTCGTATAGAAAGAAATGTTTCCTTACTTTCATACCTATACAAACCATTTTAAAATACTTTGGTTCAGATTAAGGAGAATATTAATTTAATGTTTTAATCTACGAATTTGTATTCTCCTTCTCCACTAGTCATACCCTTTCTTGCTTAAATTTGTTGGTTTAGAATAAGAAGAATATTTGTTTTAATGTTCTCATCTTGAAATGTATGTGAATCCTTGCTTTAAAATTTTCTCGTATAGAAAGAAATGTTTCCTTACTTTCATACCTATACAAACCATTTTAAAATACTTTGGTTCAGATTAAGGAGAATATTAATTTAATGTTTTAATCTACAAATTTATATTCTCCTTCTCCACTAGTCATACCCTTTCTTGCTTAAATTTGTTGGTTTAGAATAAGAAGAATATTTGTTTTAATGTTCTCATCTTGAAATGTATGAGAATCCTTGCTTTAAAATTTTCTCGTATAGAAAGAAATGTTTCCTTACTTTCATACCTATACAAACCATTTTAAAATACTTTGGTTCAGATTAAGGAGAATATTAATTTAATGTTTTAATCTACGAATTTGTATTCTCCTTCTCCACTAGTCATACCCTTTCTTGCTTAAATTTGTTGGTTTAGAATAAGAAGAATATTTGTTTTAATGTTCTCATCTTGAAATGTATGTGAATCTTTGCTTTAAAATTTTCTCGTATAGAAAGAAATGTTTCCTTACCTTCATACCTATACAAACCATTTTAAAATACTTTGGTTCAGATTAAGGAGAATATTAATTTAATGTTTTAATCTACAAATTTATATTCTCCTTCTCCACTAGTCATACCCTTTCTAGCTTAAATTTGTTGGTTTAGAATAAGAAGAATATTTGTTTTAATGTTCTCCTCTAGAAATGTATGTGGATCCCTGCTTAAAATTTTTCTCGTATAGAAAGATATTTTTCCTTACTTTCATACCTATACAAACCATTTTAAAGTTGTTTGGTTCAGATTAAGGAGAATATTAATTTAATGTTCTGATCTACAAATTTATATTTTCCTTCCGTACTAGTCATAACCTTCCTTAAAATGTTTTATGTAGATTCAGATGAATTTTTCGTATTAAGTATTTAGGGTATTTTGTCCGTCGTTTTATAAATTGTGTTCAAATTTAAATTGTGATATCGAGGGACTGCATTTAATAGGACGGAAAAATACTGCTGATTTAGATCTTGATCCTGTGTTTGTTTTATAGTATTAAAGATACTACTGCAGATAAAGGATGTTTTCCTTAAATATATTTATTTATTTTATTTTTTATTTTATTTTATTTTATTTTACTTTATTTTTATTTTTTTTTTGCTACTTATACTCTTCCTTGCTAAAATTATTTGGTTCAGACTAAGGAGAATATTTGTTTTAACGTTCTCATCTACAAATTTATATTTAAATTCTGTACTAGTCATATCTTTCCTTATATTCTTTTATGTAATGTAGATAATAAATCCTTGTTTTTAGCTTTATTTTATAGAAAGAAATTTTCTCTAGCTTCGATATCTACATCCGTCCTATCCAAATTTTTTTGTTCAAACTAAAGAGAATATCAATTTAATATTTTCTTCTACAAATTGATATTCTCCTTCTGTACTAGTCATAACCTTCTTTAAAATGCTTTATGTAGATTAAGGTGAATTTTTGATATTAAATAGTTATGGGTATTTTGTCCGTCATTTTATAAATTGTGTTCAAATTGTGATACTGGAGGGAATACATTTAATTGGACGGATAAATGCTGCTGATTTATCTCTTGCTCGTATAATTATTTTATAGTATGAAATATTCTACTGAAGAGGAGGGGCCTGTTCCTTAAATTTATTTGGTTTTCTTTCTGCTTTTCTTTGCTAGTCATACCCTTCCTTGCTTAAATTATTTGGTTTAGATTAAAAAGAATATTTCTTCTAACGTTCTCCTCTAGAAATGTATGTGAATCCTTGCTTTAAATATTTTTCGTATAAAAAGAAATTTTTTCTTACTTTCATACCCAGACAATCCATTCTAAAATTGTTTGGTTCAGATTAAGGAGAAATTTAATTTAATGTTCTAATCTACAAATTTATATTCTCCTTCTACACTACTCATACCTTTCCTTGCTTAAACTTTTTGGTTTAGAATAAGAAAAATATTTGTTTAAAAGTTCAATCTACAAATGTAAGTGGATCCCTGCTTTAAATTTTTCTCGTATAGAAAGAAATCTTTCCTTGCTTTGATACCTGTACAATCCTGTTAGGTTCAGATTAAGGAGAATATTAATTTATTGTTCTAATCTACGAATTTATATTATCCTTCTCTACTAGTCATACCATTCCTTGTTTAAATTTTTGGTTTAGAATAAGATGAATATTTGTTTTAATGTTTTCATCTTGAAATGTATGTGAATCCTTGCTTTAAAATTTTCTCGTATAGAAAGAAATGTTTCCTTACTTTCATACCTATACAAACCATTTTAAAATACTTTAGTTCAGGTTAAGGAGAATATTAATTTAATGTTTTAATCTACGAATTTATATTCTCCTTCTCCTCTAGTCATACCCTTTCTTGCTTAAATTTGTTGGTTTAGAATAAGAAGAATATTTGTTTTAATGTTCTCATCTTGAAATGTATGTGAATCCTTGCTTTAAAATTTTCTCGTATAGAAAGAAATGTTTCCTTACTTTCATACCTATACAAACCATTTTAAAATACTTTGGTTCAGATTAAGGAGAATATTAATTTAATGTTTTAATCTACAAATTTATATTCTCCTTCTCCACTATCTCCACTAGTCATACCCTTTCTTGCTTAAATTTGTTGGTTTAGAATAAGAAGAATATTTGTTTTAATGTTCTCATCTTGAAATGTATGTGAATCCTTGCTTTAAAATTTTCTCGTATAGAAAGAAATGTTTCCTTACTTTCATACCTATACAAACCATTTTAAAATACTTTGGTTCAGGTTAAGGAGAATATTAATTTAATGTTTTAATCTACGAATTTATATTCTCCTTCTCCACTAGTCATACCCTTTCTTGCTTAAATTTGTTGGTTTAGAATAAGAAGAATATTTGTTTTAATGTTCTCATCTTGAAATGTATGTGAATCCTTGCATTAAAATTTTCTCGTATAGAAAGAAATGTTTCCTTACTTTCATACCTATACAAACCATTTTAAAATACTTTGGTTCAGGTTAAGGAGAATATTAATTTAATGTTTTAATCTACGAATTTATATTCTCCTTCTCCACTAGTCATACCCTTTCTTGCTTAAATTTGCTGGGTTAGAATAAGATGAATATTTGTTTTAACGTCCTCATCTAGAAATGCATGTGAATAATTGCTTTACATTTTTCTGGCACAGAAAGAAATTTTTCCTTACTTTCATACCCATACAATCCTTTCAAAAATTGTTTGGCTCAGATTAAGGAAAATATTAATTTAATGTTCTAATCTACAAATTTATATTTTCCTTTTGTACTAGTCATAACATTCCTTAATATGTTTTATGTAGATTAAGATGAATTTTTTATATTAAGTAGTTAAGGTAATTTGTCCGCCATTTCATAAATTGTGTTCAAATCTAAATTTTGATACCGGAGGGAATACATTTAACAGAACGGATAAATGCTGCTGGTTTATCTCTTTCTCCTATATTTGTTTTATAATATTAAAAGATCCTACTACAGATAAAGGAATTTTTCCTTAAATTTATTTATTTTCCATTTTGCTATTTTTTTTCTACTTATACTCTTTCTTACTTAAAATACTAAGGAGAATATTAGTTTTAACGTTCTCATCTACAAATTTATATTCCCCTTCTGTATTAGTCATATCCTACCTTAATATGTTTTATGTAGATGAAGATGAATTTTTGATAATAAGCAGTTAGGGGTATTTTGTCGTTTTATAAATCTTGTTTAAATCTAAATTGTGATAAGAGAGAACACATTGAATAGGACTAATAAATGCTGCTGATTTATTTCTTGTTCCTATATTTGTTTTATATAATTAAAGGTACTACTGCAGATGAAGACAGATTTCCTTAAATTTATTTATTTTTCCGTTCGCTATTTTTTTGCTACTCATACTCTTCCTTGCTAAAATTTTTTGGTTCAGACTAAGGAGAATATTTGTTTTAACAGTCTCATCTGCAAATTTATATTTCCCTTCTGTACAATTCATATCTATTCTTAAATTCTTTTATGCAATGTAGATAATAAATCCTTGTTTTTAACTTTGTCTTGTAAATAGAATTGTTTCCTATCTGTTCTACCTATAGCAGTACTTGCTAAAATTGTTTGGGTTAGATTAAGGAGACCAGTTTTTTTAACTTTCTTCATATACAAACTTATACTGCTACTTAGTATAATCATAAACTTTCTTAAATATATTTTGTAGATTAAGATACTTTCTTTTATCTTAACTTTCTCATGCAGAAAGAACTATTTAATTTCTTTTCTAGCTATAACCTTGCTTAGTTGAAATATTTGTTTTAGATTAAGAGCAATTATTTTTATATCTTTTGTACAGAACTTTGTATTGCTTTTGTATATCAGGTATACCCGTTTCTACCGAAAACATTTGGTTCAAATAAAAATGAATGTTTGTTTTTAACTTTTTCGTGTTCAACTTGTTGTTTCTTTTTTTGTTAGTTTTTTAATAAGAAGTGGATTAAGCCATTGTTTATTATTAACGTTCTCGTATATAGAAAAGCATTTCTGTATTCTACTAACTACTCGTTGCTTAAAATTTTTCAATTAAAATAATTTGTACTCAACATAAAACATTAAAGATTATTATACTTAAATAGCAGTAAAGAGTATTGTATAGGTTTAAAATCAATAGTATAATGTTTATAGAACTTATGTATCATCAAATATGTTAATATTGTTTATGGTAACTACTTATTTAATTACCAATATCAGTATTTCAAAATAATTACGTATTATTGTAAGGTAATTCACACAACTGAAAGACGTTATAATTTTAATGAATATTTTCTCCAGTTCAATCAGAGAATTTATTTTACTTTTTATGAATATTATTTTTATTTATTAATATTGTAACTAAAATTTTTTAATTCAAACCCTTTTATAATCTCTTCAGTCAGTAAAATTAAATAACTCTTTCACTTAAAATTAAATACACTTTTATTAGTAATAACTATACTTCCTGATTTTGATGTCAATAAAAATTATTTAAAATTTATTTATGTATGACCAAAGTTATGCATGTTAATTTATTCATGTTAAGTACTCATTTCATTCTGCCTATTTAGTTGAAAATATAATAAAAAATATAAGGAATTTTCACTGTAATATAAGAGAAAACACATGCATTGTATATTAATAGAGTATGTCAATTGAGAAATTTCGTTTAGTTAAAAATATTGAGATTTTTAAAAGTGAAATACTTTCATATTCTATGTATTCGTAAAGTCTCAGTTCATATAAAACACGTTTTAACACTGCTTGAAGTAAAGCTATAAAAACTCAAACAATTTAAGAATCCAACTCATTTGTTTAAGTTTTTGACAAGAAATATCAATTTCCAAAAGAGCCAGAATTTTAATACCTTCGGAAAATCTATTTCAAGCTTTCGGGATAGATTACTTTTCGAGGTTAAAATTTCCATCACAATGTCACAATGTTTCCGGTTCCTTATAAAATAAAAGTTCTGATTTTTTTAAAATGAATTTATAACGAGTGCTTTGATAACGCTCTAGCTTTATAAACTTATGTAGTTTTGCCATTTCAAAGAGTATATTTGGTAAAATATAAAATGTTTGGTACCAAATAAAAATACAGAAATTCACTCACTCGTAAGATAACTTTTGACGTGTTTGAGAAACAATATTTTTCTATGAAATTGAAACTGATTTTTTTATTCAATAAAAACCAAAACATTAAAGGTATTTTATATTTTAATTTTTTAAAAAAGGTAAAAGTAATTCTTAAATATGTGATTATTTTAATAAAAATCATTAATTCTATAAAATAAAATAAATAGTTGATATTAATTTAATTGAGGTTCACAAAATGAAAAAAATATATATCACTTCTTTTTGAAATTAAAGCATTTATTTCTAGTTTATATATTTCAAATCTTATGTTGGGAGTAAGTGGAATCCACTTTTCTTTTACTTGCTACACATATTTTATGCTATTTTAAAAATTGTATTACTTCGTATGGCAAAACTAAATACTTAGAATTTTATTATTAATTTTTTTTATATAAACATAACAGATTTTTTATAACTGTCAAAAATTTGATATTATGATGAAGATGTTTCTAGAAAAGCAACATGTCTCCTAAAGACTGTTTTGGTAATTTCTATGCAGTATTTAATTTTTTTAATATAATCACCGATGCCATTCGGAGGGTACTTAATTGCAGGAATAATCAAAGCTGAATGGCCTAGTTTGTGCTTGTCTTGTGTCATGAAATGTAACTGAGTTGAATAAAGTAGTTTATCTTAAATCTATTTCTATTCCAAAATTCGTTACATTACAAATTCTAATATTTCACACCCAAATTATCGTTTAAAATTAATACTTGTTTCTCATAGGTTATACATAATAAAGTTGAAAGAACAAATAGTCGAAAATTTTTCATGTGTAGAAAAATATCGACAATGTTGATAGCTTTACTTGAAATTATTAATACATCAAAATGATTGTATTTTAAAGTAAGACTCAAAAAAAGTAAAGTCTGGTTTTGAGTTAATGAGAAATTTTAAACGATAACTGGAAATTCAGATTAAAGGAAGGGAAAGTACATCATGTTTGACTCATGAAATTTGCAAATTATTCTCAATTTTTAAACAAATATTTAACTGAAGCATATGTTTTGGTTTTATCACTACTTTTGGTAATCTATAATCCGACTTTCATCTGTTTATACATCTGCCGTTTAAGTTTTCTGTTAAAGATTTCTTTCTAAACTGCTACAAGATCAATAGGTTAAGTCTGTTTGTGATTCAATGAGTATTTTTAAAAGATGCCTGAAAATATAACCTTAGGGCCGGTCTCACCAAAGTCGTTTAACGGTTAATCGAGATTAACACATGGTGCTAACCAGTGATGTGACGCAATTCTTCGTTTAAACAAAGATTAATCGAGATAGCTTAAAGAGATTTAAAAAAATGCCTCGAAACCTGTTTCATGAAAATTTACAGATTCTTATCAACTTTTTAACCAAGCGGTACACATTTTTGTTTTCTCACTCTTCTCGACAATATGTCTATCGTCTTAAATCTCAGTGTAAACATGCCTGTTTAAGATTCCTGGTTTTGAAATGCTACTACAATGTCAATCAGTGCAGCTCTTTCTGTGTCAATGAGTATTTTTAAACGGTAGTTGAAAAAACTAGCTTAAAGAGATAAAAAAATATTGTAGAAGCCGCTTCATGAAAATTCACAGATTCTTATCAACACTTTAACCAGACAGTTAACTGAGTCATATGCTTTGGTTTTCCCACCATTCTCGACAATCTATTCATCTGTCTTACATCTGTTTATACATCTGCCTGTTTAAAATTCCTATTAAAGGTTCATGTTTAAACTGTTTCAAAGTCAATAGGTGAAATATCTTTCTCTGATAATGAGTGCTTTTAAAAGCTGAAAAACATAGCTTAAAGAGATTGTTAAGAGATTGTGCGTGGAAACCGGTTTCAGGAAAATTTAGAGATTCTTATCAACTTTTTAACCAAACGGTTCACTGAAGCACGTTGTTGCTTTCTCACTCTTCTCGACAATATACCCATCGTCTTACATCTGAGTATACACATGCCAGTTTAAGGCCTGTTAAAGGTTCCTGTTAAAGGTTCTTATTTAAACCGTTATTACAAGGTTAATCAGTGAAGTATCTATCTGTGTCACTGAGTACTTTTAAACGATAGTTGTAAAAATCACCTTAAAGTGATAAAAAATGCGTTGATGTTGTTTCATGAAAATTTGCAGACACTTATCAGCAATTTAACCAGGCAGTTTAGTGAATATATGCTTTGGTTCTTCCACTTTTCTTGATAATCTATCTATCTGTTTTAGAAATGAAACTGTATCTTAAGTTTTACGGGTATGTTTGAAAGTCTCTGAAACAAAATAGATGAAGTCTGTTTCTGTGTCACTATTTATTTCTCTACGATATCTCAAATGATCAGTGAAATATATCAATGCAATTTACAAAGAGGTTTGAGCTTCAGTATTACGGAACACTATCTGTTATCATCCAAGTCCAAACAGTTAATTAATCTATATACGTTTGTTTACACACCATTCATTTCAATAAATCAAATAGATTCCGAAATAAATAATTTTGAATCTCCCATATAATAATATCCGAAATTATTCGTCCGTGTGTTCTCGAATTTATGAAGCGGTTGTACCTTTAATAGATAGAGGCATCCTTATTGGATTCTTTATGAGTTAGGGTTCGAAAAGTTCGAAATCCACCCCTTCTTCTCTTTTATAACATTTAATGCCATTATTTAAAGATTTTTCCCCCGGTTAAGAGTGGGCTATTAAATTTATCAATTTGTCAAATAATAAATAGGTAAAAATAATATTTTTTTTTCTAGCGTTATGACGTCATTCCTTTAACCATCCCATTTAATCACTTCTTGTTTTAAATTATTTATATATCGTCTGCATTATTTTCATACGTTTCATCACTGATATTACGTAAATAATTTTCTTTTATATTTGTCTTAAATATTAGATTAGGCACATATGTGATAATTTTAAATTTAATCTTCGATTATTTTTTTTTACAATGAAACTTTTACCACAGGTATTAACAAAAAATTATTTTCATAGACGTCTAGGAGTCTATTTCACGGATTAATAAATATCTAGCTTTTAAGTTATATATCTTTTAAAGTAAAGAAGTTTGTTGTTTGTGCGTTTCTTTTTTATACATAACCAATTTTCAATCGTTCGCTAAATTTTGGATTTATTTTATATATACCATAAACTAATCACTGTCAATATTAAAACCTCTACTGTTCAACCTATCACTAATATGACAAGATAAATAAAACTAACATGCGGTCAGTAAAGATAAACAAATTATTGAGAGTGTACCAGATAATTCTCATCCGAAAAAACAAACCTTTTTTTACCTGCCTCATAGAGTACTTTAGAATTCTATAAAATTGAAACTTTTACAGCTCTCGTGCTATGACGGGCTATATGCTATTCCTTATATATTAAAATAGATTGTGAAGGTAAATGTTTATATGGTAGCTATTTGTATTATTTATAAACAATTGTAAAAATGGTAGCTTCATCAAGGACGATTGTTCAAAAATATTTTGGCTCGAAGATTTCACAATACGGAAGGATGAGGGGGTTATGGTACATATGGAATAATTTTAAATTTAATCATCGATTATTTTTGTTGCAATGAAAATTTATCATAGGTATTAACAACAAATTCTATCTACCTCTAGGGTGTAGTAGAAATGATAATTAATTCCTTTACTTCCTTAATAGTTTAATTCTTTTACTTTAATTAATTACTGTGGCAAAAAAAAATTGCGAAGAACTCAACGATAATTTCGACATAGCTAGAAAAACATTGAATTATCTCTCTAAATGAACTGAACGTGATTCTAAACTGTATTCACAGTATCGGGAGACCTTAGAGGAGTATGAAGGTAAAGAAATTATTGAGCGTGTACCAGTTAAATCTCAGCCAAAACACAAACCACTTTTTTAATCTATCTCATAGGATACTTTACAATTCTGGGAAATTAAAACTTTTACTAATCCCGTCATACGATTCGCTATATTCTAGTCATTTTATAATATTTTATAAATACAAATCAAGAATATTTCGTTTATTTGGTATGATAGAGGTACAACAGTTTTTGTCTGATTTGAAAAAGGTTTCTTAGGTGATACTTGCATTTTTTATTTGTGTGTAAATCAGTTAAAAGTATTTGGTTGAGTAAAAACACGAGTCAAAGTCATCTAAACAAACAGACAAATATAATATTAAATGACTTAATAATATTTTATGGGGATTTATTTTCATATAATTTAATTCATAAAATATTCAGATTTCAAATTTTGTACACACTTGTTGGAAAGTTTCAGCCAATAAAAAAATTAGGAATATTTACCACATTCGAGTTAATATATCCTCTAAAATTTCAGTAATTTAAATATATTGCTAATGTCATATTACAATTTAAGAAAGTTTTAACTGATTTAAAATTATTATTTCATTACATACATAATAATTTTTTGAGGGCATTTATTTAAAACAAAAAATGTTTTCAAATGCTATCGTCCTTTTAAAAGCCTAACTCTGCAAAAGTGAATTATTCTACTCCGTGTATGTAAAATCTCGTAAATATTCTGATATATTGATATGGTTTACAAGTACTTGGATATGTAATTATTAAAATT
Organism: Pardosa pseudoannulata; assembly: GCA_032207245.1. NCBI lineage: Eukaryota > Metazoa > Arthropoda > Arachnida > Araneae > Lycosidae > Pardosa > Pardosa pseudoannulata. The sequence goes on along the minus strand of CM063497.1, from coordinate 87,110,116 downwards.
TTTCTCCATCTAAATTTATCATTATATATAAAATTTATCTTAAAACATAGTATGCACTAAATTATTCGATATGTATAATAGTTCAACAATATAGAGTTTAAAATTTTACTTTTTATTAACTTTTAATGTTTACATGTAAGTTAGCAAAAATGGCATTAATATATAATATTTATGTAACACAACTTCCTAACAACTATTTTGTACACAATTTCGAAACAAATATCACCTCTAAAAGTAACTGCTATTATTTTTTAACTCTCCGTAAATATAATGTTTTCTTGAATATCACTTTCAAAGTTACTATTATATAAATAAACAAGGTATTAAAAATAATATGTACTGTTATTTAAATCAACGTTGCTTTTGTTTCGATTTTTATTTATAAATACATTTTATTAATATGAATAATAAAATTAAGAAAAAACCTCTGTACGTATTTCTTATCCTGTTATTAAATAGAGCTCATTATTTATAGCTCATAAGTCAATTATTTTTATTTACTGACGTATTAGAAAAAAGAGTTAAATATATAATACGTTGAATTATTACAAGTATTTATGTACTTCATAGATTTTATTCCTATTTCAGGAAATTAGTAGGATTTCTATTCGAAGATAAGCGACTAAAATAAATAACTTTTTGATAATAGATTTTCCTCTAAGTTAATCAAATACACTTTTTATGTATATATTACATGGTAATTTAATTTTCTAAGCAAAATCTTTTCCGAGTATGTAAATTTAATATTTTCTCTGATGTTATTAAATATAATATATATATATATTTTTTTATATAAATATATATTTATTTTTATATAAATATATTTATATATATATATATATATATATATATATATATATATATATATATATATATATATATATATATATATATATATATATAATATATATATATATATATATATATATATATATATATATATGTATATATATATATATGTATATAATATATATATATATATATATATATATGTATATATATATATATGATATATAATATATATATATATATATTATATATGTTATATGTATATATATATATATATATATATATATATATATATATATATTATATATATATATATATATATGTATATTTATATATATGTTGTATATATATATATATATGTATATATATGTATATATAAATATATATATATATATATATATATATATATATATATATCTGTAATCCGTTTTTTATAAAACTCCTTAACAAGGGAAAAGTTCATGAGCTAGTAGTGATAAAAATGCATTCGGGCCGACATTGAATAGAACTGCACACTTCTACTTGAAAATTTATTCCAGAGCGGCAACAACGCACATCTTTTCTACTTCACGACAGACAAAGAAAAGCCACAGAGCTCACTCTGATCGAATATAGGTGTAAACAAGAGCGATGACAGAAACAATTTTCTCTCAGTAAAATAAAGCTTAATAAGCGAATTAAATGCTATATCAGCAAAACGCGAAATCATTTGCCGGAGACAGTTCAGAAACGTGCTGAATAGACAGAAAGTTTACATTTTTAGGATAGACAGCTTTATGACGAATGTTAAGTAGAAAATACTCAATTGATTAAAGTATTTAGAGGCTGGGAAAAAGATTTAGAGGAATTAGAATATATATATATATATTAAGGAATATAATTTATATATATATATATATATATATATATATATTTTGTATATTTATATATATATATATATATATATATATATGTATATATATATATATATATATAATATATATATATATATATATATATATATATATATATATATATGTATATATATATATATATATATGTATATTTGTATAAATATATATATATATATAATATATATGTTTATATATATATATATATTATTTTATATATAATATATATGTATATATGTATGTTATGTATATATATATGTATATATATGTGTATGTATATATATATATATATATATATATATATATATATATATATATATATATATATATATGTGTATGTTATATATATATGTATATATATGTGTATTGTATATATATATATATTTATAATATATATATTATATATATATATATTTTATATATTTTATATATATATTATATATATATATATATATATATATATATATTTATATTTGTGTGTGTGTAATGACATTTTTATCAATTTGGGTTCCTATTCCATTTTCCGGCATTCCATTCTAGGAAACCTAGCGAATGTTCTCGAAAGTTTTTCTGTGGATTCCTTCCGCTTTTATAGCTAAAAATAGATTCTGAAACTTAAGCTACGCCATCCACGTGATTTGTAGGTAATTGCTAATTGGCTGATTTCTCTCCTGTGCTAATAAAAGGCTCATTACACAGAGCAACTATCTTACCAGCAATAAAGCAATGTTAGTCTACGAGAAAAAAAAATAATAGATAAGAGCAATTTTTGGGGTGCCTTAACAAAAAGTTGCCACTATTGACTGGTTTTATCTAATGAGAAGTGAAGAAGAAAAGGACTTTATAATCGTAAATCATACTTATTGGAATTAATTAAATATTAAAAAAGGGAAATTTAGAAAGTATTTTTAAGATATCAATTATATATAAAAAAAGCGATATAAAATAAAAATTTTGTTTGATTTTTTAATTGTATCACTAGATTGCGATACTAGTTTAAAATATTTACAACAGGGATCTAGAGTATGTTGAATAGAAATTTTTATTTACCTAACTAATTTTAATTTTTAATCTAATTTATCATATCTAAATATTGCATTATCACATGAATTATATTTAAATTTTTATTATATTAGATTTACAAATTTATAGAAATATACCTAAGATATATAAAAACGATCTATGTATATATTTTATACAAAATAAATCCTAAATTAATATTTTAAATTTGTAATTTTTACTTTTTAATATCGAAAATAAATTATGTTATAAGAAGTGTGGTTTCCCTTTTTCCGAGAAAAGCAGCTCTCGAATGTTTACCAGGACAATATGTGGCGTCCAGATCTATTTGACATCGGTTTGAATAGACATTAGACTGATGACCGTTAATGAATCCTTTAATTCCGGAATGACAGCAAGCTATAAGAACAGTCTAAACATTATTATATTCGGTCACACTTCTTAACATGAATAATGCAGAGATTCATAAAAATTTTTAATGTTGTATGCCGTTTAGTGGACTTTTTTTTTGTCACAGAGAAAAAAAAAAATTTTTTTTGGCATTGTTATAGAAGAATGAACGTGAAAATCGCGTTTTATAAAAAATGCAAGAAATTTTGATTTTTTTAATCGACGCCGACTAGAGCAGTCTTTCGTTTACAAATGATAAGTTGATTCAACTATTTGTATCAAATTTATTATTTATAAAAATCATTAATCAAGACATATTTTTCATATTTTTCTTAATGAGTTTAATCTCTTTCTAAACACTAAACGAAATTATTTTTACATTCAGAAATTAACTGTAACCTTAGTTGGGTTTTCAAGTAACTATCTTAACTGAAAAAAAATGACGAGACCGTAACTGACAACCAGGTATAAAAAGCCTACAATTTTGCGACTCAGGGCTTTTCGACATTTTTTACGTAGGTGCTTGGACCTCGTGGATGCTTTTGGGTCTTTTACCGGAGACAGCTTTCTAGTTCGGGAGATTCGTAAAGTCCGCTCATATAGGGAACGGCAGAGTCTCTGATACCGAACAGGGGATAAATTGGGTTTTCATTGCTCACAAAAAAGCCTCCCGACTTGTATGAGATTATTCAATCACTTTTTCTTTTGACTGTGATCCTCGTGAGGAAGTTATACAGGTAACCATCCTTTGCAGTTGTACATGATTTGGGAATTAATATCCCCTTGTAAATATCCGAATTTAATCAAGAATAAATACCATTTTATATTTCTGTGATATTTTTCTCATTTCAATCGAGAATATTAAGTCGACAGATGTTACAGCGAAATTTATATCGTTTAATACTGGTAGAAATTTCACACTAATGTTTTCAGTCTACTTTATTTTAGAATCTTGACTAAAGTAAACCTAGTTTAAAGGTTTTGTATAGCTTTTTACTTTATAATTCATCGAAAACAGTGCTTACTAAAATTTCATCCGTAATGTTATATCTTTAATAGTTTAAGAGTTTCACACTAGATTTGTTTCAATGTCTACTTTATTTTAGCACACTCAGATGATCATAAAGTAAACCTAGTTTTAAGGTTTTGTAAAACATTTTACTTTATAATTCATCAAAAACAGTGCTTACTGAGAAGGTTTTCAGTGACCGAACGTGTTATATCGCCTTTAATCAGCTGGTAGAAAGTTTCACACTAGATGTGTTTCAATGTCTACTTTATTTTAGCACACTCATATGATCATAAAGTAAACCTAGTTTAAAGGTTTTGTATAGCTTTTTACTTTATAATTCAAAACAGTGCTTACTAAGAAGATTTCAGTGTCCGATGTTATATCACCCTTTAATCAGTTGATAGAATACAATAATGTGTTTCAATGTCTACTATTTTAATCAGATGAAAAAGTAAACCAGTTTTTTTGTACTTTTTACTTTATATTCATAAAAAAAGTCGTCACAGAAGGTTTTCAGTGTCCGTACGTGTTATATCACCTTTAATCAGCTGATAGAAAGTTTCACACTAGATGTGTTTCAATGTCTACTTTATTTTAGCACACTCAGATGATCATAAAGTAAACCTAGTTTAAAGGTTTTGTATAGCTTTTTACTTTATAATTCATCGAAAACAGTGCTTACTAAGAAGGTTTTCAGTGTCCGTACGTGTTATATCACCTTTAATCAGATGATAGAAAGTTTCACACTAGATGTGTTTCAATGTCTACTTTATTTTAGCACACTCAGATGATCATAAAGTAAACCTAGTTTAAAGGTTTTGTAAAACTTTTTACTTTATAATTCATCGAAAACATTGCTTACTAAGAAGGTTTTCAGTGTCCGTACGTGTTATATCGCCTTTAATCAGCTGATAGAAAGTTTCGCACTAGATATGTTCGAATGTTTACTTTATTTTCGCACTCAGATGATCATAAAGTAAGCCCAGTTTAAAGGTTTTGTATAGCGTTTTACTTTATAATTCATCGAAAACAGTGCTTACTAAGAAGGTTTTCAGTGTTCGAACGTGTTATATCGCCTTTAATCAGATGATTGGAAGTTTCACATTAGATGTGTCTGAATGTCTACTTTATTTTACCACTCAGATGATCATAAAGTAAACCTAATTTAAAGGTTTTGCAAAACTTCTTACCTTATAATTCATCGAAAATAGTGCTGTTACTAAGGTTTTTAGTCTCGGAAGTGTTATATAGCCTTTAATTAGATGATAGGAAGTTTCACACTAGATAGGTTTGAATGTTTACTTTATTTCAGTATTGAAATGATCATAAACTAAACCCATTTTAAAGATTTTGTAAAGCTTTTTACTTTATGATTCATCGAAAAATAATGTTATGAAGAAGATTTTTGATTTCGACACGTAATTTTTTGCCTTTAAACAGATGATAGGAAGTTTCACACTACATGTGTTTGAATGTCTATTTTATTTTAGCTCTCAGATGATCATAAATTAAACCCAATATAAAGATTTTGTAAAGTGTATTACTTTATGATTTATCGAAACAAAATGCTGTTATCGAGAAGATTTTCAGTTTCAAAACATGCTATATTGCCTTTAATCAGATGATGGTCTTTGAATATCTAATTTGCTTTAAAACTGAGATTATCATAAAATAAACCAAATACTAGCTATCTTGAAGATAGTAGAATAAATTTTATTTTCTACATCCATGGGAAAAATATTCAAATATTATGTTTAAAATAACTCAGTTGCTGTATATTAAATACGCAAAAAAAAACTTTGTCCTGATAAAAGGATAAAACACGAAATTAATTTTACAAATGTAAATATGATGGCTGTCTTTTGTTTCAGGTACTTTAAATTTTTTGCTATTTTCACATGGCTTATTTCATTTCTTTTCATCAGTTTACACTTCCTAGTTCCAAATTTCTTAAAACAGAAAACATAAATAATGTGTCAAAAGTTATGTTTCTTTACTTTTACTTTTTTAAATAATAAGTTATTTTCCTATCAGAATATTTTTTCTTTGCAGTTTTCTGTACGAGACAGATGGCAACTTCTTTGAGACATTCTCAGCGTTGTCATGGAAACAAGAGAACAGACGTCTACAAGCTGCAAGAGAGGTGAGAAAACACTTATTTTTCTTTTTACAGAAAAAGCTTCTTTCAGGAAGAAAATCAAATGACGTGGTTTTAGATTTGTTTAATGGATCTCAGACAGTCTGAGCTTTTGGTTAGGGGTTTTGCTGTAGGCTTATCGATAAAAGAATAAAGAAACTGGTTAGTGCGAATTCTTTCTGGTTAAATTACCAGGAAACTTTTCAAACACTCGTTAAATCACATCTATAGCACAAATGCAAATCATTGTCTCAGTTATTAAAGGAGAAGAAGGAAGTTGCAAACATATATTCTTTATTGTTTTTATATGCCGCATATCTTTGATTGATAATTATGGGTAAACAAGATCTACTAAAGATAATTTGAAAAATACATTGGGATCTACCTAATATGATCAGGTTGGGACATCGTGATTTTGACAACAATAACCTATTGATAACACAAAACGATATACAAAGACAGTACAATATCAAAATGTATATATAGTTAGAAATATATATAGACAACAATATATATTTTCATACCAAGGGTCTTACATAGGCAAACTTTCATATTTATTTTGTACTTTTTCTAAATATCGGTATATTACAGTTAGAACAAATATAATGTAGTTTGGTTTCCACGCTTGGAACCTTAGTGAGAATTATTTTTTCACACAGGCACAGATTCTTCAGTATTCTAATTTCATAGATCTTTATCGGTATAAAATTAAAGGAGTCAGGACATATATTTCTATTTAGTTTGTAGGCTGAGAAAATTGAGCACAAAAGGATGGATCAAAATGACAAATCCTGATGGTCTAAAGTTAATGTAACTTAAGTTTTGTTTCCCTTATTACAAATTTTGATTGTAGAAAATTTCTTAACACTTCCATTAAGACATCGATTAGAAGCAGCAATATGTCTTTTCATCGCAGTATCCAGTTTGCTCTAACAGTTCACATTTCAGCCAAAAAAAATGTAAAATTATTAAAAATTTAAAATTTGTACAGTAGACTCCGTGGCTGTATCCCAGTGTACGGTACGCTATTTTGGCGATTTTTTTGATTTGGCGCCATTTCTCGGGCGATACTTATTTTCTCCTTGTCAACTTCACCCTTTCTCTCCCATTAAAAGATGGTAACCTCGTTCTCTCCTTTGGTTTGTGTGCGTTATCGGATCCTCTTTGGAGTAACTTGCGCAATAAATGATGTGATGTCATGATGATCTAATTCTTGTTTGATCCAATTATATTAAAAGTTGTAGGAGGTAAGTTTGAATTTCAACACTTTTTGCCGTTAATTTAACGGTTTTGCAGCTTGCTACATTTCAATCTGTTTTTCACCAGTGGAGTGGTTATGTTCTGCATTCTTTTCAATCGTATTTATTTCAAAAATTTTATTTGTTCTAATTTTATAGTATTTAAATTTCTTAATTAGTATTGGTTTTTAATTTTATAGTATTTAAATTTTTGTAATTTCTATTTGGCTTTAAGTTTTAATTTCTGGTTTTTAAAATTTTCTAGGTCTAGCACGAAGATACATCGACCGCTCGCCATCGGAACATCGCCGGCGTCACGTTTTCCGATTTTGCGATGGCGAACG
>CM063497.1:87087296-87097296 GCA_032207245.1 Pardosa pseudoannulata | reverse complement strand
ACAAAAACAACAACAACAAAATTATCGCACAGTACTATTTTCTCTATGACAGACGAAACTCTAGAAATATTGATTTTGCAACTTGAATTGTGATCACCAAACGTAATTTTAAATTAAATATATTTTCTCTTGTATTTTACAAGTTAAATAACTGTATACCCTAGAGATCCTCTGATAAAATTTTTTAAAAATTTTTTAAACACTTGACATATAAGGACGTTTCTGAGACGTTATGTATTTCATGAGCCATTGTAGATTTTTAAGCCTCCTAGATGTCAAGAACTGTTTTCGGGGAACTTCGGGCAGTATAATATTATTGATTTATCACTTTCGGTTTTTTCAAACTGATTGTAATAAGTTACATTCGGTTCAGCTTTTTTCATCTCTTCCTGTGAGCCATCGTCAATGATATGCAGAACAGGACCGGTTTGAACTAGAAGAAACTTCAGACTTCTCCTAAGCAATAGAAGGTCCCGCTGGTTTGGCGCGATTCTGACCCCTCCGTTCTTGAAGGGAACCCTGTTTTTTCTCCGCGGGCAGTCTGCTTGCTTTAGAGGGCAAGGTTGTTACCAGAGGAGAGAAGAGGGTGAACGCTTCTGACATCCGCTGCTTACGGAATAGACATTTTTTGGAGTGACAAGAGAAAAGGGAAAAGCGTCGCCATATTTGCGAGACCGACGCCAAATCCAGAGGATTGTAGTTATGGTCTTCCATAACTACAAAAATAAATTGTATTCCAGTTGTATTCCTTAGGTATCTAATTATACAGGGTGTCCCAAAAGATCGTTTACAAACTTAACATGCTGGTCTGTCATATCACTATGAACAAGATTTGCATAGAAACTTGTGTCTGAAAATGAAAACTTTGACCGCTAGAGTGCTTTGATCACGAGTTTGTAACAGGGGAAACAAAATGATATCAACAGCGGTGTTAATATGATTTTTTTACTGCAGATGAGGATTGCATCGCAGCAAATGCTCAAAATTGTTTCCTTTCGTAAAAATGCACGTTTCACAACGTCGACGCATGGATTCACGAACCCGATCAGGAGTGTCACGGACACGTGCTGCCGCTGCCGCGATCCTGGAGATAAGATCCATGTCCGATGTTAGGGTGTCTCGTATACCATGGACTTCATGTGTCCTCTCAGGTAGAAATCCAGGGGAGACAGCTCGGGGGATGGCGGCGGTCTGTCTCTACCGGTCCAGCGATTTTCCTGCAATTATTGCCTTCTAGCGGTCACTGTTTGTATTTTCGGACACAAGTTCCTATGTAAATCTTGTTCATCATGATATGACAGACCAGCATGTTAAGTTTGTAAACGACTTTTTGGGACACCATGTATAAAATTATTTAATCAAGACATATTTGTCCAGGTGTTTGTTAATGAGTTTTGATTTCTTCTTTCTCAAACGCTTGGCCAACATAACATTATTTTACACTGATGAAGATGCTTTTCACTTCTTATTAATATCTATAAAAAAATTCTCACCGGCAAGCAGATACTCCACTACACATTCCTAAATACTTTTAGATGTATCACACGTTTGAAAAGTACTAAATTATTATTTTATATTATTACTTGATAAATCATTGTACACTAACAGTTTATATATAAACCTTATTTAATGTTATATAACAACTAGCATATAGCCCGTGATAGGACGGAATCAGTAAAATTTTTTATATTCTAGAATTGTGAAGTACCTTATGAAGCAGGTAAAAAAAGCGGGTAATGATTTGTTTTGGGGCTGAGAATTATCTTGCAACATAAACCAATCGATGATTAAATTTAAAATTGTCATATAAGTACCTAATCTATTATTGAAGCCAAATATAAAAGAAAATTGTTTATGTAATATCTAAGTTCAGTAACAAAACGTATGAAAATAATGCAGACGATATTTAAATAATTTAAAATAAGAAATGACTAAATAAATGAGATGGTTAAGGGAATGACGTCATAGTGCTAGAAGAAAAATGTTATTTTTGCCTATTTATTATGTCATAAATTGATGAAATTAATAGCCAGCTCTTAAAATGGGGCTTGATACAATGGCATTAAACGGCCAAGAATGCGGAAGGGTGGGTTTCGAACGTTTTAAAGAAGGGAAATATTTTCTGTGATATGAAGCATGTTTATACCAATTTATTTTATAGTCAGATGGATGGTTTAGGAGAAGATAAACTTTACTCGCTTTGAATTTTGCTAACCGTTACTCATCAAGAAACCAATATGGATGCCTGTCCATTCCAGGTCCAAGCGCTTCATAAATTTGAGGACAGACGCACAGATAACTTAGGCTATTATTATGTAGAAGTTGTACATCCAAAATAAAAAAAAAAACTTTTTCTGAGCTTGTACAAAAGCATTCACTATTAAGCCAAATGAATTGGTATTCTACACACGCGTCAACTAGCATTTTAAACCCTTTGTCAAAATAATTACTTGCAATCATCGCATAAATTGAAACCCACCTCCCATAGGTTTCCGCATTGAGCTAAATTTGACTTGGTTTTGAGATCTACGGTCTACTTTTTTGCAACACGAGGGCTAATGAGACCGGGACCTACTGCTTAAAGCCGATTTCGAACGGCTACGAATATCCATGCCATAGTGGGATTCGAACCCACGAACTCTGAATCCGAAGGCCAGCACCCTAACCAATCGGACATCTTTCTGCACCTTGAGCTAAATGAACCGAATATAACTAGCATAAGTAAATATATAGAATAAGCTTTATTATACACTTTTATTGAACCTGGGAAATCAGTATGAAATAAGAAAAATACCTTTTCGTATTAACCAAGAGCTATTATTATGACGAATTATTTTACTGTTTAAAAACTAGCATATATCCCGTCATACGACGGGATCAGTAAAATTTTTAATTTTCCAGAATTTTAAAGTACTCTATGAGGCAGGTAAAAAAATGGTTTGTTTTTTGCCTGAGAATTATCTGGTACACCCTCAAAAATTTGTTTATCTTCACTGACCGCATATTAGTTGCCAACCTTAATTTACCTTATCATATTACGTGATAGGATAGACAGTAGAGATTTTATTATTGACAGTGATTATTTGGCGGTACATATGAGTTATGTCTAAAATTGAGCGAATCGATTGCAAACCGTGTGGTTATGTACAAAAAGCAAACACACAAATGAACGAACTTCTTAATTTTCAAAGATATATAATTAAATTTTAGATATTTAGTCCGTGAAATAGACTCCTAGACTTTTATGAAAAGAATTTGTTGTTAATACCGGTGATAAAATTTTCATTGCAACAAAAATAATCGATAATTAAATTTAAAATTGTCACGTATGTATCTAATATATTATTTAAGACAAATATAAAAGAAAATTGTTCACGTAATAGCTAAGTTCAGTGATAAAACATATGAAAATAATGCATTTAAACAATATAAAATAAGAAAAGATTAAATGAGATGGTTAATGGAATGACGTCATAATGGTAGAAAAAAATATTACTTTTACCTATTTATTATGTGATCAATTAATAAATTTAACTGTCTACTCTTAACCGAGGAAAATAGGGCTAAAATAATGGCATTAAACGTTCGAAAAGGGTTAAGGAGTGGATTTCGTTTGTGTGGTTTAGAGCGCTAAGGTCTACTGTTTTGCACACGAGGGCTAATGAGACCGGGACCTACTGCTTAAAGTCGATTCCGAACGGCTATGAACATCCATGCCACAGTGGGATTCGAACCCACGAACTCCGGTACCGACGATTAACACCCTAACCAATCGGCCAGCGGAGGGGATTTCGTATCTTTTAAAAGACGACAGTATTTTTCACTGTGATAAGAACCACATTTATATCAATTTATTTCAGAATCGGATAAATAGTTTAGAAGATAAACTTTACTCGGTTTGAATTTTCCTAACCCTAACTCATCAAGAATCGAATATGGATACCTCTATCCATTCCAAGTCCAACCCCTTCATAAATTCGAGGACAGAGGGACATGTAACTTAGGTTATTATTGTATAGGGGATTTATAAATTAAAGCATTAATTACGATGTCAGATAATTTCATCTTTTCATGTTGTAGTTTAACGCTCTTCTATTATAAACCGTTATGTATTTTAATCAAAATTGATTCTGTGCAACTGAATAATTCTATCTATATTTATAACGTCTGAAATCATTTTTTTTACTATCTAATATCTTACCGTGATAAATAGAACTGTAATTGATATCTCTTTGTTTGTACTAATATGATTTGAATGCATCAACTAAATTATATTAATAAATATAAATCACATATTACAATTATCAGATATTCAATAAGGCAGTATCAGTTAACACTTCACTTCTACTAATCGATATAAATTGTTAACTTAGTCATATTGCCTAAATAACCTTTATTTTGATTGGCATTAAATAAATAATGTCCTCTGCATAACACTAATTTAAACGTTAATTCCCATTTCAAATGAATAATATCTATCGAGGCAATATTTATGCTTAATCATTCGATTGAATGATGAAAACTAGATACGGACAAACTTTCTCTTATCGACTAACTATAAAGGTAATTATTAATCAGCACATAATGAACATATTAATGTTAGTTATTAATTACTAATTATTAATCAATAATTAATGTATTATATGATAACATCGTCGAACATACTATTATAAATAAGGTATTAGCTTATTGGTCAATATTTATTATTTGCCACTTCCCGCGTATTCTTTACTCTTGGTATTGAAACTTTCCAGATAAAAGTTTATATTTACTAAAAAATTTAATTTAGTTTATAAAATATGTAATACCAGCAATAAAATAAATTTCGAAAATATAATGAATCAGTTTCATAAAGCAAAAAAAAAATATTTTGAATTTTATCTCAAACTTGATAAAAATATAACTTTAGATTCTCCCGGAGCTAAAGAAAAATTAACTACTTTTTTAGAAGAATATTTAAAAGAACCAAGATACCCATAAAATTAAATACACTTATGATTCAAAGTAAGAGGCATTTTAGATTTAGGTATCTCCAGAACTACTGGATACATTTTAATGAAATTTGATATACCCATACATTGATACTATACAAAACAAAGAAGTCAATTATCTCCAAAACTACTGGACACATTTTAATGAAATTTGATATATCCATGCATTGATACTATACAAAACAAAGAAGTCAATTATCTCCAGAACTACTGGACACATTTTAATGAAATTTGATATACGCATACATGGACCCAATACAAAACAAATAAGTTGATTATCTCCAGAATTATTGGACACAGTTTAATGAAATTTGATATACGCGTACACTGATACACTACAAAACAAATAAGTCAATTATCTCCAGACCTACTGGACACATTTTAACGAAATTTGATATACACATACATTGACACTATACAAAACAAAGAAGTCAATTATCTCCAGAACTACTGGACACATTTTAATGAAATTTGATATACTCATACATGGACCCAATACAAAACAAATAAGTTGATTATCTCCAGAATTATTGGACACAGTTTAATGAAATTTGATATACGCGTACACTGATACACTACAAAACAAATAAGTCAATTATCTCCAGACCTACTGGACACATTTTAACGAAATTTGATATACACATACATTGACACTATACAAAACAAAGAAGTCAATTATCTCCAGAACTACTGGACACATTTTAATGAAATTTGATATACTCATACATGGACCCAATACAAAACAAATAAGTTGATTATCTCCAGAACTACTGGACACATTTTAATGAAATTTGATATACCCATACATTGATACTATACAAAACAAAGAAGTCAATTATCTCCAGAACTACTGGACACATTTTAATGAAATTTGATATACGCATACATTGATACAATACAAAACAAAGAAGTCAATTATCTGCAGAATAACTGGACACATTTTAATGAAATTTGATATACACATACATTGATACAATGCAAAACAAATAAGTCAATTATCTCCAGAATATTGGACACATTTTAATGAAATTTGATATAATCATACATGATACTACAAAAACAAATAAGTCAATTATCTCCAGAACTAATGGCACTGTGATGAGGCGATTTAGATCTGATATATAATTGTTTCATTCATAAAAAAAGTAAAATGTTCGGGATCTAAATCTGACCTCATCACATCGTCAGAGATAGAGGACCATAATTTAACGGAATATTGTAGTCTTGTACGGGGGTCTGATTCCAGTCACAGATAAGAATCCTGTCTCCGTACTTGACATTAAATAAGAATGTACCTTTGTGGAGTATTTATGAGTCCCTAAGGGACAGGGCCAAATTAGAGGTGATAAGGTTACTCACGTTGGTGGTCTCAGGGCGGGGTTTGCTGAGACCAATGACTTTCTGGCAACGATCCCGATTGGGAGTCAAGAAGAAGGAGGGGACTAAGTTAGAGAATTGAAAAAGAAAGGCCCCACAGAATTGAAAGAGAAGGCCCCAGAGAATTGGAGGAGAAGGCCCCAGAGAGGAGAAGGCCCCAGAGAGTTTGGATAGAAGGCCAGAACGAGAATTGGATGAGAAGGCCCCAGAGAGTTTGGTTCGGAGGTCCAAAAGGAAGTTGCTATATACTCCAGCCAAGTCCGCCAGAAAGTTTCCTGCAAAAGTTGTACGGTCGCACCCCAGAGACAACAGATCAACGGTTGACGAAAAAATTTCCCTCTCATACCCTTCAACCAGAAGTGTTCCGGGCCCATCACTTTAGACCCACAAAGGTACCCATCTTTTTGCATTACATTTTGAAATCGAGATTAGGTCCTCACTATACTTACAAAATTTTCCTAAATATATATAAAGTTTGTCAGAAGTAATTTAAATAGTTTGACTAAGCTTAATTATTGACTTATTATTTTTTTTGCTGTATATGTATAAATGTTTTTTTATAATAAATCTACTTTTTTTATATTAAGCTAGTCTCAGTTGCCATTATTTTAGAGGTTAGTTGATTCTTCATTTTAATGTCTGTAGTTGCTCAGAACCTGTGGTTAAATTGTAGTAAAACAAATATTTAACACAACGCAATTTAAAATAAAACACTATACATTTGATCACAGGTTGTTAATATATAACGAGGACTACACGACAGACACATTTAATGAAATTTGATATACGCATACATTGATACAATACAAAACAAAGAAGTCAATTATCTGCAGAATAACTGGACACATTTTAATGAAATTTGATATACACATACATTGATACAATGCAAAACAAATAAGTCAATTATCTCCAGAACTACTGGAAAAATTTTAGTGAAATTTGATATACACATACATAGTTACAATACAAAATAAATACGTGAATTATCTCCTGAACTACTTTATACATTTTAATGAAATTTGATATACCTATACATTGATACAATACAAAACAAATAAGCATTTTTCTCCAGAACTACTGGACAATTTTAATGAAATTTATATATATGCATTATGCCTACAAAAAAAAAATAAGTCAATTATCTCCAGAAGTATTAAACTCATTTTAATGAAATTCGGTATACGCATACATTGATACAATACAGAACAAATAAAACATTCTACAGTTATATATAACAATATTGAGCAACACTCATAATAAGGTAAAAACAATGGTTGGAGAATAGACGTAAAAAATGGGTTAATAAGAGGTATGGTCTTCTCTTCCAGATATACAGGCCTTAAAACGTAATTTCATTATAGAAGTAAGGCAGTTTATGAATGAATCTGGTAATTAGTTTCACACGTTCATTAACGTTGTTTTTGGGGTGTGTACTTGTTACGAGGTTAGATTTAGATCCAAAATTTTATTAGAAGTAAAACTGTTATAACTATTCAATTAAAATTTTTTTGTATGGATCTAAATCATCTAATGACATATGCACACCCGTTTGAACACATCATCGGCTGGGTATAAAATTACGGACGTAAAACTTAAAACTGTTGCCAAGAAACATGGTTATCAGATAAAAGCAAATAGATACGACATTTGAATGAAACAAAAAACAATTCAGTGAAGATAATATATATTTATATAATGAAAGTCTTTCCATAATCAAAACTAGAACAATGAGTACCGAAATCAAAATTAATTACTGAGATACAAAAAGAATGCAAAAAAAAAAAATACTGAAAAATTAATATAATTTGATCAAATCATAATTAATACATAACGAATATGCAGATATTTTAGCAAAGAACGCCACGATCAATAAATTATAGCTTCACAGCTTTGGATAATTACATAAAATGTGAAATAAACTATAAATAATTGGCAAGAAAATGGGATAAAGTGAAAAGAAGAGCAACCTATACTATAATGTCAAAAGTTGAACAAGAGTTAGTTCGAAAATAAAATTTTAATTATTTATTAGTCATAAGTTCCAATACTGTATAAATTAGAAAACTAGAATCACCAAAGTGTAAATGCGGAATAGTAGGTAACCCTCAGAATTACATGCAAGTAAGATGTAATCTTGTTCCTATGTTTATTAAAAAATACAAAACGAATACATATCGAATAGTTTAACCCCTTCCCGTTTTTCACGGCATTTACAGCTTTCTGGCTTTACTGATTTGCCCGTACGGCGTATGGGCAATCTGATTTCTATTTCGCTTGCACTGTTTCGGCCGTATTTTTTCCAATTTTTGAAACAAATTATTCGTATAGATGTTGTCAATAAATGATAGTTTTGCAGTTTATTGTATTTTCTCTGATTGGTTCAAAAGTGGTTTTTTCGCATGTTTGGTATCAGAAGACGAATTGTTATCTTTCAGTGTATAGCTTTCTGGTTATATTTTACTAACCACCTGATAATTTTTTTGTATAAGAGTGAATAATATATTTTACTTTTAAATAATGGATAATTCAGAGCGTATGGAGCTAATTTCTTGTGATTCGAACTGTGACTCGGAATCAGAAACTGAATTATCTGTAAATAATAGTAGCGAAATTTAATAGATGACCTGGATAGTAGTGACTCTGATAGTAGTACAGATGGAATCAGTCAAGTAAGAGAATTATTTTAAATTAATTGTGATAATCCTTCGAATCCGCCTCCTATATTTGCTTTCACTGGAATTCCAAAAATTAACTTGGATATCGATGAGACTAAAGGTAAACTTCAGTTCTATGATGCTTTCATAGAAAGAAAAAAAGTTGTAACAAATGCTTAAAAATATTAGAAATGTTAATTTTAATAACATATCTTTACTTAAAAATGTAAAATGAACAAAAAAAAATTGCAATAAAAAATGTGACATTTTGTGGGCGAATTCTGGAAAAAAAAAACTGTCAAATTTAAAAAGAATAGATAATAATAGCTATCACATTAAAAAATTAAAGGAAATTTATAATTATTAAATTTTAAATACTCTTTTAACAAATTTAATTTGAAATGAATGAAATTATTTAGTAAAAATAGTGATAATAATAAAAAAAGTTTTAAAATTTTAAATCAATAATCAGTGTATAATTTTAAAATGTATGATTTTGAAAGTTTAATTTTGTCAAAAGTAATAATGTCCAATAGGGGTATGGTCATCTAAGTCGTTTACACATAAAATTTAACAATCAAAATCATTTCTATAAAGTGCAACGTCTCAATATTCTATGAACATTCGAGCATTTAAAACTAATTCGAAGAGATTAAAAAATATTTTTTAAATTAATTATATTTTTTGACAGAAATGTATTTGTCTTTAAAAATTTAGATTATAAAAAAAAACAATAAAACTAAAAATTAAATATTGAAACTAAGAATGTTAATAGAAAATTGAACTATTATCTTCTAAAATAATGAAAAATGGGATAAAAATACGCTTTTTTTTAAGTTTTTAAGGTAAATTAGTAAATAAAAAATTCATATCCACGTCCATAAAGAGAAAAATTTTAAATAAATATTTTAAAAAAACTTAATCTTCCAATATAAAGAAAATTTCGAAAATGATTTTTTTTTTCATATATATTCAAGT
>CM063497.1:87077296-87082296 GCA_032207245.1 Pardosa pseudoannulata | reverse complement strand
TAAATATTAGACAAATATTAAATTGAAAGGACTAAATAAATACAACTAATGTAAAACTTTAGCTTGATATACTGAGAACAAAGTCTTCATCAGACTCAAAACTTGATAAGCTTTCTGTATCACAATCATAATCATCATCATAATTATGTAACTTTCACTTTGAGCCATTTTACTTTACAAACACCCTAAAACACGCTCCAAAATACGCATAAGAAGAAGAAGGTAAAAAAAAAAAAAACGCCCCCCTCATTATGAAAAGAAATTTATGGAACCCGCACTGCCATATGTAGGCAGTAAAACTAAATTTCGCGAGTCGGAATCGTTTGTAACATAATCAATGCAGAATAATAACGGTGAACGAGCTCAACTCGTCAGCGCGCATTGGGGAAAATTTTCACTACGCGAGTAGTGCTCGTTTCTAACCATTTCGGTCAAAATTTTGCCCACGAGCGGAACTCGTTTCTAACCATTTCGGTCAAAATTTTGCCCACGAGCGGAACTCGTTTGCGCGCATTATGAAGCAAGATTCGATTGCGAGCTGAACTCGTTCATAACCGTCAAAGGGTTAAAGTCATTGGAGCGGTGTTGTACTCCACGTTTCAATACTTTCAATGCAATTTAGAAGATGAGAAATATTTAACTGCTCTGCATCATTGAGCTGACTTATATTTGGTAACCTGTCATACCGATTTAAACTTTCGATATTTAGTTTTAACGTTAAATCATTTCGCTTTATGGCTTCCGTATCGACAAATTGCATGTAAGCAAGCAAGGCATAAAATGTGAATACGCTTCTTCTTAGTGCCGAATAGAATGTGTTGCCTTCTGGTTATATGATGACTATTGCCAACCAAGAGGGTGTGCGTATTTCTAAAAAAAATCAGGAACGTGTAGAACCTAACTCCTTTCTTCATTCTCCATTTCTCTAAGTGAAAAAAGGAGAATTTTAAAAAATTCAAAATACAGTGAAGGAAAAGAAAGGATGATTTCCTTCTGAATGCATTGTGAATATCATTTTACCAGTTAAAAAGAGGTTCGAAAAGTGATCTCATTAACCGATGTAACGATCACATAAAGCGATAATTTTAATATACAAGTGAATAGAGAAAATTAGAACCAAGTGATTTCGATAACAATAAGCGATTGATATTATTAACCTCGATCCCATTAACCCTCCGAGTGGAACACATCTAGAAAAAATTCTCCAAAATACGCTAATGTCAGTGGCCAAAAAGTTCTATGATTTTTACCTTCACCCTTTGTCGACTATAATGGAATATGGAAAATCCAACCTCGTTATTGCCCATTTACTTCCGGAGATATATTGATATATAAATAGATATTATAGATTGTTAATTTTTAATACACATAAAACTTGTGAAGTCTCGAATATTATCCCATAAGAAATAATGGATTCTAAAATTACAGATAAAAATATTCTGAGACACTTATTTATATTTTTTACGAAAGTCCTCGAAGATATTTAAGTGGTGCAATTAGAGATACATCTGTTACCGCAAACGAAATACTTCGAAATAGAGATTTACAGAGCCATGGAAATCTATCAGCGTCTTTGTGCCTCAGGGGGTAGGGTTGCATCCCTCAAGAAATGTCAGTGAAAGAGGGGTGCAGTTCCTAAACAATAGACCTGACCCTCCTACCTCAAAACTCCATGGGGAAATGCACTGACAAAAATGTGCATTACATTCATTTTCGGAGCGTTTTTGGAGGTAGAAAATTGTACGTTTGAAGCATGATCGGTTTGGTGGAATTGTACGTGCGAACCGCTTAGAGGGTTAAGCGGAGTCCACTGTATATATAAATGAAAAAGCAAAATTGATGAAAGATTGGAATATATAAGTAACATCTGCTACAAAAATTTGGAGGTCTTTTGTATTGGTATCATAAAACGCAAAACCAATTTTATTTTATGTAGAAGGTTGTTAGACAGGGATGTTCACCGACCGGATTTCAAGAGAAAACAGTCATTTTATGTTCTTAAAGTAATCCCACGTGATCGAAATCTTAACACTCTAAGCGGTTCGCACGCACAATTTCGCCAAACCGATGAGGATTTCAAAACGTACAATTTTCGACCTCCGAAAATGGATGTAATGTACATTTTTGCCAGTGCTTTCCTACATGGAGTTTTGAGGTAGGAGGGTCAGGTCGATTGTTTAGGAGCTGCACTCCTCTTTCACTGACATTTCTTGAGGGATGCACCCCTTCCCCTGAGACACAAAGACGCTGATAGCTTTTCATGGCTTTGTAAATCTCTATTTCGAAGTATTTCGTTTGCGGTAACAGATGCATCTCTAATTGCACCACTTAAATATTTGATGAATTTCGTAAAAAATATAAATAATTCTCTCAAGGAATATTTTTATTTGTACTTTTAGAATCCATTATATCTTATGGGATAATATTCCAGACTTGACGAGCTTTATATGTATTAAAAATTAACAGTCTATAATATCTATTTATATATCTGTATATAACCGGAAGTAAAGAGACAGTAACGAGGGTGGGTTTCCCGTATTCCATCCTACTCGACAAAGGGTGAAGGAAAAAATCATAGAACGCTTTGGCTATTGACACAATAAACCTTTAGCGTATTTTATTTGGAGATTTTCTTCCTTGATGTGTTCCACTAGAAGGGTTAAACATTGATTCTCTGAGGCAGAACGCCGAACGATGGCCGACTGATTAGGGTGCTGGCCTTCGGTACCGGAGTTCGTGGGTTCGAATCCCACAGTGGCATGGATGTTCGTAGCCATTCGTAATTGGCTTTAATCTGTAGGTCCCGGTCTCATTAGCCCTCGTGTTGCAAAAAGTAGACTGTAGCACTCCAAATCAAAATCAAAAAATCTGAGGCAGAAAAAAAATAAATAATTGACCACTAGCAGGGTGTGCGTATTTCTGAAAAATTCCAAGACCGTGTAATTTTCCACTCCTTTGTTTATGTCCTTTTCTCTAGGTGGATGAGGGAGAAATCTCGGAAATTAAAACAAGAACGAAGGGAAAGAAAAGAATGGGTTCCTTCAGAATATCATTGTGAATATTCCTTTGCCAGTTAAAATGATGTTCATTCACCCCCTGTCCCTTTAATTCACAAGTACTAAATTTCAAAACAAAATGAAAAAAACCTACCTTATATTATCCTGCATTTATGTGTATTATCCTTTAAAACATAAGAATTGTATGCATAATTAATGAAAAATTGATCAACTGTTGGCTGTCTACAATTTCTTCTATGAACTCATTGTTAAATTGTTTCAGCCTGTCATAACGATTTAAAATTCCGATCTTGTTCTAACGTTAAATCATTTCGCTTTATGGCTTCTATATCGGTAAGCGAGCAAGGCATAAAATGTGAATACGCTCCTTCTCAGTTCCGATAAGAATGTGTTGCATTCAGATTATGTGACAACCATTGACCACCAGCAGGGTGAGAGTATTTCTAAAAAATTCCAAGAACGTGTATTACCCCACTCCCAATTAGTTACTTTGCACCTGGTATTTTCAAAGCTCATACTATGCGAACGCTGACGTGGCGGACTACCGAACCGCGATCGACAACTGCTGCGAACAACTGCCGCGGCCAAGTGCGGATGATAGTCAACTGCTAGCAGCCTCCTCGGCTACCCGCTTAAATCTCAAAAGCACATTCGCAAAATCTGCATACATCTGATGCCACTCAGGTGCAGCATAACGCTCACAGCAAACTCTGCCACGCCCCCCTAAAACATGCACGTAAAACTTGATCGCTTAAACGTATCCCGTTAAAGGGCGTTTAAACGTTTCAAACATCGCGGCACTGTAAGAATAAATGGGGAAAGTTGAGATTTCCCAACATTATGCAATAAATTGGTAAATTTAATGTCCTGCTCTTGACCGGGGACAACAGAGCTTGAAATAATGGCATTAAACACTCGAAAAGAAAAGATGGGGTGGATTTCGAACGTTTTCGAACTCGCTTTGAATTTTGTTTACTCATCAATAATACAATATGGATGCCTCTATCCATTCCTGGTACAACCGCTTCAAAAATTCGCGGACAGAAGGACAAATGGTCAGACAACTTAGGCTATTATTATATAAGGGATATTGTAAAATCTAATTAGTGAACATTTAAATGAATTTTATATCTATTTAATTTAACAAAATGTTATTTTCATCTACTTATGTGATTAATGGATGAATTTAATCATCGCCTGCCCTTAACCTAGGAAAATAGGGCTTGAAGTAATGGAAATAAAAGACCGAAAAAGAGGTGTGATTTCGGAGAAAGGCTCACTTTGAATTTGCTAACTAACTCATCAAGAGCCCAATATGGATGCCTCTTGTTCATTCATTTCCTGAGGTGGAAAAGGTAGAATTTCAAAAATTCAAACAACAGCGAAGAAAAAGAAAGGATGGGCTCCTTCTGAATGCATTATGAATATTCCTTTGCCAGTTAAAATGAGGCTCAAAATTGATAACATTAACCGATGAAATGATCACATAAAATGATAATTTAAACATAATAATACAGAAAATCGGGATTTCGATAACAATAAGCGATTGAAAAAATTAACCGCGTTCACAATAAGAGGAGTATATAATTAGTTTCTATGACAAGAAAACCAATATATAAATGATAGATCAAGTGATTCGTTACAAAAAGATTGATAAAATTAAAGTATCACATAAAATATTAGTTATTATTTAATTTATCTATAAATTAATCTTGTAATATTCAAAAATACAAAAATAAAGACAATAAAATTATCTTGACAGGTATGTGTGTGTTATATTATATAATATTATGTATATATATATATCTTATAATATAAATAAATATTATATAAAATATATAAAATATATATATACATATTATATAAATATATATATATATAATATATACACATATATACATATATATATATATATATATACATACACACAAATACACTATATATATATATATATATATATATATATATATATATATATATATA
>CM063497.1:87054796-87064796 GCA_032207245.1 Pardosa pseudoannulata | reverse complement strand
TATATATATTATATATATATATATACATATATATATATACATATATATATATATATATATATATATATATATACATATATATATATACATATACATATATATATACATACATATATATACATATATATATACATATATATATATATATATATATATATATATATATATATATATATATATATATATATATATATATATATATATATATATATATATATATATATATATATATATATATATATAATATATATACATATATATAATATATATATATATATATATATATATATATATATATATATATATATATATATATATAACTATATATATATATATACATATATATATATATATATATAAAATATATATATATATATTATATATATATAATATATATATTCAATTGAATTACATATATATTCTATATATATATATATAATATATGACTTTATTATTTAATATAAATATAGTTCTCGTCTACAATTCTATTTATTACAAAATTAAACTCTAATACTGTATATAATTTATGCCATGGTTACAAAAATTTAAAATAAATTTCTTTAAGTTAAAGGCTATTTATAAACACATGCCGCGAAATCCATGAGCAGTCAGAGGGTTAAATATAGTTCTCGTCTACAATTCTATTTATTACAAAATTAAACGTCTAATACTGTATATAATTTATGCCATTGGTTAAAAGGTGAAAAGACGGGATGTGGTCTTTAATAAAGGCAGAAAAACACATGCCCGCGAAAATCGCGGGATGAGCAGACAGAGGGTTAATCATCGCCTGCTCTTAACCTAGAAAATAGGGTTTGAAATAATGGAAATATAAGACCGAAAATGGGGGGAAGTTGTGGATTTCGGGAAAAAGGCTCACTTTGAATTTTGCTAACCCTAACTCATCAAGAGCCCAATATGGATGCCTCTATCCATTCCAGGTCCAACCGTGCCATACATTCGATTACAGACGGACAGATACCTTATGATATTATTATATAGGGGAACACACCGAGAACCCTCCGAGTGGAACACACCGAGGAAAATAATACGCTAAAGTTTTACTGTGTCAGTGGCTAAAGCGTTCTATGATTTATTCCTTCACACTTTATCGACTAGAATGGAATACGGGAAACTCACCCTCGTTATTGTCCCTTTACTTCAGGTTATAAATAGATATATAAATAAATGTTATAGATTGTTAATTTTTAATACACATAAAGCTCTTTAAGTCTCGACGATCATCATATAAGAAATAATGGATTCTAAAAGTACAAATAAAATTATTCTTCGAGAGACTTATTTATATTTCTTTACGAAACGTCGTTCAAGATATTTAAGTAGTGCAATTAGAAATACATCTGTTACCGCAAACGAAACACTTCGAAATAAAGATTTACAAAGCCATGAAAAGCTACCAGCGTCTTTGTTCTTCAGGGAATAGGGATGCAATAAATGTCAGTCAAAGAGGGGTGCAGTTCCTAAATAATCGACCTGAGCCTCCTATCGCAAAACTTCATATGGGAAAGCACTGGCAGAAATGTGCATTACACCCATTTTCGGAGCGTTCTTGGAGGTCGAAAATTGCACGGTGACAACCGCTTTGAAGACATCACCGGTTTGTCCGAATTATACGTGCGAACCACTTAGAGGGTTAAGAAAAGTATGTGCTAAACATCTCAAAGAAATTGAAATTATCTAGTAGATTTCTAAATTTGTTTTCAATTTATTGTACTTATTTGAAACTAATCTTCTACAACCATAATTGTTTTTTTTTTCTCTTTTGACAATGCATTATTCTTTCTTCTCTTTGAACTTTGCATTTTGAAAGTAACAGAAAAATGTCATTCTTAAAAATCGATGCATCTGATTGTGTGCAGAATAATGAAGTTCGGAGGAAATTTTTATTTGATTACTTCCTGATAAAAATTTATTTTTCATTTGAAGCCTTTGGGAACATTTCTCAGATATTCAAAGATGAATAGAAGAAAAAGTAAATTTAGAATAGTTGAATCTTTATTCTTTACGTTTCTCAGCGATGAAAAAATTGTGTATAAGTTTCAAATTTTATACCTTGTTATTTATATGCATAGGAACATAAGTGATAGAAGAACAAAGTATGTTGTTACAGATATTGTAAATCTATTCGGGTCTTTACATGTTTTTTTTTATATTAAAGTAAAAAATATCATTTCTGTTTTTGAAAGAAAAATTTTGAGAAGTATTTTTGGTAGCATAAAACATTAGAAGAAGAACTAAATCTGAATTCTATAAATCTTTTAAAGATCTATATATATATATATATATATATATATATATATATATATATATATATATATATATATATATATATATATATATATATATATATATATATATATATATATATATATATATATATAAGGACAATATATAAGGTTTCGGAGAATTAAATGGCCAGGACACCTGTGCAGAATGGACGAAGATCGTGTAGCAAAAAAGATCTTCTCTGCCAGACCATTTGGAACTGTAAAAATAATGTTACGTTTGTCTAGTGTTTGAGAAAGAAAAAATTAAAACGCATTAAGAAACACATGGAAAATATGTCTTGATTAAATGATTTTATACAATAAAATAAATGCCTAAGGAATAGATCTGGAATGGACTTATCATTTGCAGATCGAAGTCAGCTTTATAGTCGATGTCGGTCCTAAAAAAATGGCGAAGCTTCTTCTGCAAAGGGTTCACCCACAAACCATGGACGCCAGCCGTTCACCTTTTTTCTTCTTGTAACAACCTTGTCCGCTCAAAAATTTTCGACTACTCGTGGAGAAAAAACAGGGATCCACTCCAGAACGGCGGGGGGTCAAAATTCCCCAAATGAACGGACACCTCTATTGGCTGGGAGAATTCCGAAGTTTCTCTGCATTCCAACCGGTCCTGCCCCGGCATGTCCTCTAGCTGAACCTAATGTAACTTATTGTTACAGGAACCCGAAAAAGAGGGAGACCTAAACTTAGCTGGCTCGAGTGTTTGGAATCAGACTTGAGACTTTTAAATATTACTAACTGGATGTCCATGGCCAGGGACAGAAGAGCGTAGAATTCTATTCTAACGATGGCAAGGACCCATCCTGGGCTGTCTGGCCATTGAAGAAGAGAATAATATATTATTCGAAGAACATTCCCACAAAAATACAGTTTGTACAAAAACATGATTTTTTGCAATTTAAATTAATATGATATTTTACAAATAATACCTTCCAAATTTGAAGACAATAACGGAATTTAAAATATCGATTATTTGTTCGAGGATGCAGTTACAAAAAAATTAACGTACGAATAGAATACTGTTGTTCATTGAAAATACTTAAATTGAAATTTGTTTATGCAAAAAAATTGAATTCTTAAAGCTTTTGCGAGATTAATTTTATTAGATACAGTAATATTGACCAACTGGTTATGTAGTATAATGAAATGTATAAAAAATACAAATGTACTTGAAATTTTGCTTCTTTCTCGCTGTTACCTTCCAGATACTAGCAACACTCTAATTACTTTTGAGATTTCTTAATTCGTCACCTAGTTTCGAGCTATATGTGAGTGTCTTTAGGTATGTCAGTTGAATATAACCAAACAATCCCTGACAATGAAAAAATACGAGCTATGTACTTTCGGTGTAATTCTATTAAAAAGATATTCTGAAGATACTATTTGGTGAGTCCTAATATGTATATTGTCACGGAGAATCTAATTAACACACCGCTTAACTTAACAGATGAATTTATTGAAGCTAAGTAGCAACTCGCAACTTTACAAGATCGGGAAGTTGCCTACAGCTAGTGGGTATCAGCTTTTATACCCAGACAGAATATTCGAGAAATAACTAATTTACTTATTAAATAAAGGTATAGAATGTTCGAGAACACAAGGAGACAATAAATAACATTTTTAAATTAAAAAACCGTACTTTGGATTAACCGCCATGGCAAGCACCGAACCCAAAATCTTTAGGTCTGGATATTTCGCTTTGACCATTGGGCCACTGACCTCGCTGGCAAAGCTTCTTTATTCGTCACCTAGTTTCGAGCTATATATGAGTGTCTTTAGATATGTCAGTTGAATATAACCAAACAATTCCTGACAATGAAAAAATACGAGCTATGTACTTTCGGTGTAATTCTATTAAAAAGATATTCTGAAGACACTGTTTGGTGTGTCTTAATATGTATATTAACCCTCTAAGCGGTTCGCCCGTACAATTCCGCCAAACCGATGAGGACTTCAAAACGTACAATTTTCGATCTCCAAAAACGCTCCGAAAATGGATATAATGTACATTTTTGCAAATGCTTTCCTCCATGGAATTTTGAGGTAGGAGGGTCAGGTTTGTTGTTTAGGAACTGCACACCTCTTTCACTGACATTTCTTGAGGTATGCAACCCTACCCCCTGAGGCACAAAGACGCTGATAGCTTTTCATGGCTTTGTAAATCTCTATTTCGAAGTATTTTGTTTGCGGTAATAGATGTATCTCTAATTGCCCCCCTTAAATAGCTTATATAAATATATAAATCTTATATAAATATAAATATGTCTATTGAAGAATATTTTTATTTGTACTTTTAGAATCCATTATTTCTTATGGAATAATATTCCAGACTTGAAGAGCTTTATGTCTATTAAAAATTAACAATTTATAATATTTATTTATATATATTATAAATTGGACCGGAATTAAAGGGAGAATAACGAGCGTGGGTTTTCCGTATTCCATTCTAGTCGACAAAGGGTAAAGGTAAAAATCATAGAACTCTTTGGCCACTGACATCAGCGTATTTTGGAAATTTTTTCGATATGTGTTCCACTCGGAGGGTTAAGGGCACTGCGGTAGCTCAGTTGGTAAAGGCAGTAATCTCGTAATTGAAAGATTCGGGGCTCGAGCTTTCCTAAGATCCGCCATGTACGATAAAAGTGAGTGATGAACGTGAAATATGGTCGTGGTCACAAATCTCTCCAAATCCTCAAACGATACCTCTGAGGGTGTAAAACCAACTGTGGAGCTCTTCTCCTTGGTACCTTCTTTTAAGAACCGGTCTCACCAAAGTCGTTTATGTGCTAACTGTGATTAACCCAAGGCGCCAACTAATGATGGGACGCGAATCTCCGTTTAAACAGAGATTAATCGCGGTTAACCGTTAAAACGACTTTCGTGAGACCGACTCTTAATTACGTTGACCCAGCGAGGGTAATGTTACTCGCGTCCGTAGCATACGTTATGCTACACCTGCTCTCTATGTTGTGCTAAATAAGTAACAGGTTCTTAGCATTGTTCAAGCGTTAGGCTAATATCTAAGTATTGCCTGCTACATTCGAAAAATAATATATATGTCAGGTCTAAAAAAAGGGGTAGTTGTAAATTATGTAAGTTAAAAAAGATTTTAAAAAGAGAACTCTTTTATAATAATAAAATAAATGAAAAAGTCCTACGCTCGCGTAATTTTTCGTGATAATCCGGTTAGGAGGAAGCATTTCTCAGCGATATGAGGAGATTGCAAACAGGGAGAGAGGAGATTTTTAAAGAAATATTAAATTTAAATTACTTAGATATATACACACACACACACACCCACATATATATATATATATATATATATATATATATATACATACATATACATATATATATATATATATATATATATATATATATATATATATTTGTGAGTGTAAAATGTAGTTAAAGTACTGTAGCAAAAAATTTTTCAGACAGTAACATTAAATTTGGACAGTAACATTAACATCTCTATAGACTGCTTTCTATACTATATGCTCTATAGACTGCTTTATATCATTAACATCTCTATAGACTGCTTTCCTGTGTTTTGAATGCATAAGAAAAAGATCCATTCTCGCGTAAGCTATTAGGATAATCCGGTCAGGCGTAAGCATTACTAAGCTATTTGATGAGATTTGCAAACAGTTAAATTGGATTTTGGCGCGTGGACATGGAGCGGTCCACACCTTCACGCATAGCTCCGGGTCGATTAATGAAAATGGGGCAAGTTGCTTTTCTTAAGAACGATGAGTTCATAAAACTTATTATTATCAAGAAGGCTGTTTTCCATTCGCCTTAACTCTGTATAACGACACTTTACATATATACTAAATTTACAAGCAGGGCTACGAACCATGATTTTCCAATTTCCTTTCCGGATCAACTAAAAAATATATACCTATTAAGTTCCGGTTTTAGTTCCGCTAAAAATAAAGGTTTTCGTTTTTCATTTGAGTTTCGAATGAGTAATTTTATTTTATGTATTTTCTTATGTGTACTAAAACTATAATTCTATCATAAACAAAATATGTAATTATATCAAAATTTAGAAGATTTTATTCTTTTTTTTAATTGGTACACTATGTGAATGAATACAATTAAACAGCTGTAATGAAGAATATTCATGTCCTTTCATTACATATTTTCCTTGTAAGTTGTACATTTGAACCTACATTTTGCTTCCTTTTTTACGCATACTGCCCCTTGCAGGTGAAGCTCTAACTGTTTTCTTGCTATAGCAGCTTTTCTCTTTAAACAGGGCCGCCCTCAATCTGGAATTAATTGTCGGACCGAACTGCATCCGCAGGTCTTTAACCTTTCGGTCATCATTTGCACCAACCTGCTCGTATTCTGACGTTCTGCGGGCGATATGTTTCGGTTTTCGCTGACAGCCACTCTTTTTCAAAAGTGCCGCGTTGTGGTATATTGCCAAATTCTGCCTCTCATCACCCTTGGCTAATTTTCACGGCATTGAATCCGGCTACATGCAATTGGCCTTTTCGTTCTTCGCACTCACTGTATCGCTTTATCATTGGTCAGGACCGAGGGAGCCCTATGTCTCGTTGAGACCGCGGGGTTTCCTTGACGTCTAGGAACCCCTTGCTGGCTGTGTTTTGGGTGCTTTCACCGTAAGCGCAGAAAAAAGTTTTCTTATTTTTTTAGAGAGGGAGAGAAAAAATTTTTATACTCTTTTACTCTCATACTCTTTTTATTTTTTCGGACAAATTTTCTGTTGGAGCCCACTTCGATATTTGGTTTTATTGCGTCGTTCCTGAAATTATTTTAATAACCAACGACAATCGATCCCCATCCACCGGTCACACTCCCCACCTTTTTCCGTTTCAAAACAGTCACCCTTTTCGTAAATTCCAGACGGAACTTACCGTGCCATACTAGAGTTGCCGGTTTAAAAGTTGTCAGGCTAATTTTAAGTTATTTTCCCTGCAAGGTAAAGGAGTTCCGTTACGCAAAAGTAGTTTCTTTCATTTATTATAGCTTTGCAATATTTTTTCCCTCAAAAGTGTGTTATACGAGTGCGAACGAGAAGGGGTCGATAGGTCCGTTTTCGAACAGGAATTCGCTGTTGAACCCCAGTCGACGCGTTCTTTCAGTGGGTTAAAAAAATCTCTGTTACCCACTATAGAATAATGGTAGAAGTGACAAAGCAAATAAGCTTTTTATAGAGTATTAATAAGCAATTGTAAAATATCAAATAATAAAAAAGGCTGTGTTTTCATCAGATCTGCAGCTGGTTTTTATCTACCATAGCATACGATTTATGATGCCAACTCCTTCCTACATATGGTTCAGAATCCAACCTACTGTAACAATAAGTTACATTCTGTTCAGCTTTTTATACCTCTTCCATTGAGTCATCGTCAAAGAAATACCAGAACAGGACCGGTTTCAACTAGAAAGAAACTTCGGACTTCTCCCAACCAATAGAAGGGCCCGTTGGTTTGACTTCTTCTAACCCCTCCGTTCGTTAAGCGAGGCCTTTTTTTCTCCGCAGGGCAGTCTGATTTTTTTAGAGGACAAGGTTGTGACCAGAGGAGAGTAGAAGGTGAATGCTGCTGGCATCCGCTGCTTGCTGGATAGACATTTTGAGGAAAATCATCGCCATACTGTTTTTTAGGGCCGACGCCTACTCGAGAGAAGTCTTTGATATCTATAAATGATAAGTTGATTACAGTTGTATTCCTTAGGCATTTATTTAATTGCATAAAATCATTGAATCAAGACTTATTTTTCCATGTGCTTAGTAATGAAAATTAATTTCTTCTTTCTCAAACACTAGGCAAACGTAACATTATTTTTACAGAGAAGTTATCAGTTAAATATTAAAATACGAGCAAAATCATTTGAGAAACTTTGAGAATCAAAGAAGGAATTTCGGGGTTCGGCTGAAGAAATGAAATCTTCCTCGTTCAAATTGAATGGCTGGGAAAAATAACATAAATAAATATTCATAAAAATTAGTATAGGGATTAACATAAAGAGAAGATATTAAAATTTAGAATAGTCAATTAAAAAAAGAGATAATTTCGGACAGACTTAGGGGTTTAGATATTGATATTATTACACATACACACACATATATATATGTGTGTGTGTATCCAATTATATATATATATATATATATATATATATATATATATATATATATATATATATATATATATATATAGTTGGAGAGATAGATAGATAGATAGATAGATGTCAGGTTTAAAAAGGGGGTAGTTGGAAATAACATGAGTTATAAACGATTTTAAAAAGAGAACTCTTTCATAATAATAAAATAAATGAAAAAGACCAACGCTCGCGTAAGCTTTTTAGGATAATCCGGTCAGGCGGAAGCATTTTTGAGCTATTTGATGAGCTTGCAACTGATAAGTTTCAATCAGCGCGTGGACATGGAACTGTGGACACTTTACGCGTGTCTCTGCCACGAACAATGAAAATGGCGCAGGTTTTGATTTTAGAAGAAAAGATGATTTAATAAAATTGTGATTATCAAGAAAACTGTTCTCCATTCGCCTTAACTCTAGATCACGACATGCCATATATATATATATATATATATATATATATATATATATATGTATATATATATATATATATATATATATATATATATATATATATATATATATATATATATATATATATATATATATATATATATATATATATATATATATATATATATATATATATATATATATATATATATATATATATATATATATATATATATATATATATATATATATATATATATATATATATATATATATATATATATATATATATATATATATATATATATATATATATATATATATATATATATAATATATATATATATATATATACATGTAATACACTCATGTCCATAAATTAAGGATAATGAAGTTCAGGCAATGAAAGAGACAAAAGCAAAACAAATTTGACTTATTTGTAAAGTCTATTTATTAAACAAAAGATAAAGAGCAAAAAAGATGCTATATGTTTGACATAATTAATAAAAATTGCGATTTTTACTCCCTGGAGCAAATTTAAAAAAAGAAACTATTTACAGAAAACAGTATAACATGGTTAGTATGATGGTTAATACGGAGTATGTCTCCCGGACGATGCAATACAAGCGTTACAACGTCTACGCATGCTGAGTATCAGATTATCAATCTGATCTTGGGGAAAATTACACCACTCATCAAGCAATGCCCTCCGCAGTTCCGATAGACAGTTGGGAGGGGGTTGACGGGCTGCAATTCGTCGGCCAAGCATGTCCCACACATGCTCTATTGGATTCAAGTCCGGTGAGTATGCTGGCCAATCCATACGGGTGATATCCTCCGATTGAAGGCATTCGTCTACAATGTTTGCACGGTGAAGTCGAGCGTTGTCATCCCTATACAGAAATTCAGGACCCATGGTGCCCCGAAACAAACGTACATGTTGTTCCAGAAAGGCTTTTAAAGCGCTTGTGGACAATTTTACTTCTTTGCTACCATTCCTTATATAGCCCTTTCATACACTCTCGTCATTGTGACGTACTATCCACGCCATCTGGTGGTTTCCTGCACATTGCATATTCTTCTTCAAGATGTGTGTGGTAATTCAACAGGTGAAATTTTTATTTTAGAGCTCAATTTCTGTGTGATGCTGAATTATCCTTAATT
>CM063497.1:87047296-87049796 GCA_032207245.1 Pardosa pseudoannulata | reverse complement strand
CCTTGTCATCCTATTAAGAATGATTTTAGTATAAAAATTTATTTGATTTTACTTTAAACATGAACTGGTGAAAACTCTTTCTATTTACTGACCGTATGTTAGTTGCCAGCTTTAGATTATCTTGTCATATTACATGATAGGATGAAGAGCAGAGGTTTTAATATTGACAGACATTATTTGGTGGTATATATGAATGGTATCGAAAATGATAAAATTAATCGCCTGCTTTTAACGGGGGGGAATAAGGCTTGAAATAATAGCATTAAACGCTAGAAAAGGGGGGATGGCTTAAATTTCGAACTCGCTTTGAATTTTGCTAACCCTAACTCATAAAAAATTCAATATGGATGCCTGGATCCGTTCCAGGTACAACTGCTTCAAAAATTTGCCGACAGACACCTTAGGCTATTATTATATAAGGGATATATATATATATATATATATATATATATATATATATATATATAATATTGGGAGGGTGGCTTAAAATATTTCTGTTTTGGTTACAAAATTTTATATGTCAATTCTTATAAAATTGCGGCGTTTTTCTGGTTTTGGGATTAGCACACGGCACTCTGTCAGTGAAATGGCTTTCTATAATTCGCGTGAACTTTCTATGCGGCATGATTGGCTGTCTCTTGACATTAATCATGACGTAAATTAAGGTTTAAACACAGCCATCTATATAGAAGGCCTGCGCACTTAAAAACATGGCGGCGGCCGAAGGCGGTTTCCCTCCTATAATCCTCAAGTAAATTGTGTTATGCCTTTTACTACTCATCAAAATATTTTTTTCAAAAAATAAACTAAGGATATTCAATTATTTCACTAACTTGAATATTGATTAGTAGAAAATTATTTTGCTATAGATTTTATTTGTGTGTCAATTTATATTTAAATTTTAGTTACCAAAATAACTTCATACACTACACGAGAACAGATACGATACATAGATAAAATTTTAAGCAAAGAAATTACATTTGCAAAAAATTACACAACTGGCATCTTTTTTTTCTTTTTACTTACCTTTTATTAAATGGTCCCATGGAAATAAAATGTCTTAATCTTTATTCATAAAATATGATCCTTTACGGATCACATTAAAGTTAAAATAAATAAAATCCTTAAGGATTATATTAAAGGTAATGTTAAAAAACACTGCCTTAGTATAAAATCATAGAACAATTTATCACTGACAAATTTCACAAACTCATGCAAAAATATTATGCTGAGGCAAAATTTTTACAGTTTTATTTACGTATAACATCTGATACTGATTTGTACTACATAAACAATGAAACATAATTCAATAGTATACAGAAAAAAAAGTAAAAATGTTGTTACAAGAAATATTTAAGAATTTTTTTTTTATTTTTCTCTTATTGGATTTTTCCTTAACTTCTTCAATATATTTTTCAGTCACTTTTTTAGAGTAGTTATTCAGAAATATTTTATAAGTAGTTAAAATTATATTTTTGGAGTGAAGTAAACAATCATGCAAACATAATTTAGAAGACCTATTTATATCATCTATTACATTTTTAAGATATGGTTAAGTGACTGTTATTATTAAATTGAGTTGATTATCATTTGCTATAAAATTACTGTTATATTTTAATAAAACATTTGTAAATATCTGAATACATAAATGTAACTTTAAGTGTAAATACAGTTTTTTTAAGTTCCTCTACCTAAAGAATCTATTAATTAAAATTTATTTATATAATTTTAACAGCTTGCAAATTTTATTTAGATGGGATTTTTCTACTTTTGGCTGTTAGACATAGCTATTCAAAAACTTTAAGCATGTTTATTTAATTACTTTTCTACAGGTTATATGAGAACTTACCTGTTATAAAATAGTACAGCATTGAATAAAGGTTATATTTTTATAATAAAAATGTGTAAAAACATTGCTTCTGTCGATTACTTTAGATTAATTTTTTTCTTACATTTATAAATTTTCTTTTGGTAGTTTAATTTTTATTACATATATGTCTTCTTTACGCTTCGACATTCAAAATTTTAAATTGTAGAAAGTTAATATGAAAATCTGGAAAAAGAGCTCAGGACGTAAAAAATATGAAGTTGATAAATCAGAAACAAATTTAAAGTGCAGATAACGTTGATTCTACATAGAAATTTCCCAGTTGCTATTGTAGTATGGGAAAGAAGTTGTACATCAACTTTTATTAATAAAGCCCCTTAAAAACACATTATAAATCAATGAAGTAAGGATACATTAATCTTTTATTGTGGTAATAATAAATAGTTTTCCTTTAGGATAAAACAGAAATTGTAATTTGTGAGTTATCAACAATAGCCAAGTTGCAATACACAGCAAAAACGAAACTTTAACATAACTTAGAATACATTTAACTTACGGATATTAAATGTTGTATTATATAAACTCCTTAATGAGATCTAACAATAAAATGAAACTTATTTTTAAAACGACAGTTATAATATACAATATGATACAAAGCACATACTAATAACA
>CM063497.1:87037296-87044796 GCA_032207245.1 Pardosa pseudoannulata | reverse complement strand
AACTTAGTATCTCTTTTATGTTATTAAATATGCTTCAAAGATTGCTCCTTTTTTTCCATGGAAAAACACGGAATTTTTTAGAGATCAATTATAAACGGAACATTTTTTGTAATAACAATTTCATTTTTTACTTTGAATATTTTTCTTTCATAATATTTTTTGTGTTTGGGGAATGAAAATTTAATTTGAGCATTTGATAAGTTTCCAAAATGAAAAAAAAAAGTTATTTTTAAAGACGTATAAGTTTTCATAAATACTTCTCGGTTATATAATATACTTTTATCATTGGTCGAACAATACCTGAAGTGGTATTTTCGATTTGAAAAGTTTCTCGGATGGGAATGATTCTAAAATGGAAATAACTATTTATGTATACAGTGCGGATTTATCTGAACATTTTGCTGTTCTAATACTTCTGTATAATCCTACTGCTATTATACTACTTCTATTGAAATGGTGTATACACTGTTTACCAATAAGTATTTGGACACCTGGGATAGAAAATACCACTAACTTTATTCAAAATCAATAGTTGGTAGAGCCTCCACGAGAGGCAATTACAGCGTGAACCCTCCATTACATACTTTCCACAAGTCTTTGTATTACAGCTAGTACTATTGTCTTCCACTCGGCTTTGAGTAGACATACAAGTTCCTTTACCGATTTGGATTTAATTAAAGGGTAGTGCCACTCTTAATTCGACGATCCAACTCGTCCCAGAAGTTCTCGATAGGGTTGAGGTCTAGGCTCTGGGCAGGCCAATCCATTCGATGAACTTCATTGCACCATATCAAGGCTTGGTAAACCTCTGAACATGACAACTGCCATTGTCGTCCTGAAAGTAACAGGGGTACAACCCGTAAAACTGCCACAACGTAGGAAAAACATTGTCATCCAAAATAGTGCAATAGGCATAGTCGTTGAGCTTACCGTGAATGGGGATCAAAGGTCCCAGTCCATACTAGGAGAAATGCCCACAGACCATAATTCCACCTCCGCCGAACTTTACTATTGGTACAATGCATTCTGGCTAAAGACGTTTTCCAGGCAGACGCCAGACCCAGACCCTGCCATCAGAACGGTAAAGGGTGAAGCTTGATTAGTCGCTCCAAAGAACCCGTTTCCACTCATCTCCGGTCTAATTTTGATGTGCTTTGCACCACATTAACTGAACAGCGCGGTTGGATTTTGTGATCAAAGGCTTATGGGCAGCAGCAAGACCATGAAAACCAAGATGTAATTCCTTACGGATAGTATTCATTGAAACAATGCTCCCAGATACCTGTTGAAACTCCTCGCGGATGAGGGCCATCGGTTGGGTGCTGTTCTTCCGAATTTCTCTGGACAGCACTCGTCGGTCTCTGTCTAGCAGTTTCATTGGTCTGCCGACTTGGGGCACATTCCGACAATCACCTCTCAACTTCTACTCCTTAATCACAGAGGTCATTGTCGATTTTGGGTACTTCAGATCGCTAGATATGTCCCTTAAGAATCGACTACATTTGTGATACCCGATAATTATACCTTTCTCGAAATCAGAGAACTCCGAACTGAGCGGCATCTTGCATACGACTAATGCCGATATTTTGTCCTACACGATTTATACCGGCGGAGACCGTGACGTACCTCAGTTATCGTCATTTACATAAGTGTCCAAATATATGTTGGTAGACAGTGTATAAGTACCAAATTTTGTTAGGTATTGTGCTTGCATTTAGGTTTCCCCAATGATCTTCTGTAATTTAACTAAATTTTACTTTAAGAGGATACATAATCATTAACCAAGTTTCAATACAAGATTGCCTTACGAAATTCTTTTTTATTATTATTGTAAATACAGGGGATTTTTAGAATTTGTTCGATATTTACATTTATTTACTTTTACTGAATTTAATGTTTTTTTAAAAATAAGAACTTTTTATATATATTGAAAAGTGAGACCCTGTTTCAAAAATTTCAAAACTCATCTCACTCTTTGTGTGCAGATTTAAAAGAAAACGTAAGGTGTGATTCATAATTAATTTTTGCTTATTATTGAAAATAATAATTTTAGGTATAATTTCCCAACTATTTAAATGTTTAATACTAATCAGAATATTTGCAGAAGGCGATTAAATTTTAGAAATAGAATACTATGTAAAAATTATACACTATACATATTTATACACTATAAATATTTAAATTATTGTCTATAATTGTCCGTACCGGGAGATTGTACTGGGACGTCAGTTTTGACTTTCGCTTTGTTTGATCCTTAGTTTAGTTTGGAACTCTACGGTCTACTGTTTTACTCACGAGGGCTAATGAGACCGGGACCTACAGCTTAAAGCCGATTCCGAACGGCTACGAACATCCATGACATAGTGGGACTCGAATCCATGAACTCTGGTACCTACGATCAGCCCCCTAACCAATCGACCAGCGTTCGGCCTGTTTGATCCTTGGACGGAATAATATTCACCTACTGCATGCTTGGAGCTTTTTATAAAAACAAAGATAATTTAATTTCAGTTATTTAAAAAATTTCAGTTTTTAATAGAATTTGTACCGTGACAATATATAACGTTGAGGTTAATTCCCAGTGAACGGTACGCTCCTTTCCGCCATCTTGTTTTTGGCGACTATTGGCGAAACACGACTCCGCGAAGCACACTCCAAGTACCTAAGCCTAACACGCAGCGAGACACCGACCGTTCACCATCGCAAAATCGGAAAACGTGACGCCGACGATGTTCCGATGGCGAGCGGTCGATGTATCTTCGTTCTAGACCTAGAAACTCAGCGTGAACTCTATGGAGTCGTGTTCCGAAAATAGTCACCAAAAAACAAGAAAATACAACAAAACAACAATAAATTTCAAAAATTTTAGAAAGACAAAAACACTTTCATAAAATCAACAAAGGCATAAACACTTACTTTAGTACACGAAGTTAGTTTAGTTTACGAAGTTGACAAGGAGAAAATAAGTATCGCCCGAGAAATGGCGCCAAAAATACGCCAAAAAAATCGCCAAAATAGCGTACCGTACACTGGGATACAGCCTAACGTTGCTGTATAAACCCATGTCCAGTGACTTTGTATTAGCTCTTCGCACTCGTCTATTTTCCTATGACAATCTGACAGACTTAATGTGGAAGCTACTATAATGTGTCTCCTTATTTTCATTTTGTTTATTTCTTCTAGTAAGATCATCAATAGTTTTCAAAATTTTACACAATAGAAGCTGAGAAATGTTGCGCTGGCTCATATTTGGTAGCCTGTCATAACGGCATTAATATTTTGATCTTATGTTTTAATGTTAAATCATTTCGGTTTCTGGCTTCCATATCGACAAGCTGCATGTAAGCTAGCAAAATTCCAGGAAAGTGTAACTTCCATTAACTACTTCCATTAACTACTCCCTTTACTTCCATTAACTACTGTGGCAAAAAAGTTTTGGAAAACTTCGATAGTTACGATAATTTCGACGTAGCTAAGAAAACTTTGAATTATTTTTCTAATTGAATTCAAAGTGATTCTAAACTACATTCACAGTATCGGGAGACTTTAGAGGAGTATGGAGATAAGCAAATTATTGAGTACCAGATAATTCTCAGCCAAAAAAAAAAAAAACTTTTTATCTGCCTTATAGGTTTCTTTACAATTCTGGAAAATTAAAAAATTTATCGATCCCGTCATATGACGGTCTATATGCTATTCATTTTATAATCTAAATATATAAAAATGAATTTGTGTCTGTCTGTCTGTCTGTCTGTCCGTCTGTCTGTACTCCATAGACTCAAAAACCATGCATCCAATCGCCGTGAAAATTTGGGAAATGTTTAGGTATATCCCTGGGAAGGTTTTTGTAAATTTTTAACGTTCGAAATCCATTTCTTCTCCCATTTTAGAGCATTTCATGTCACTATTCCAAACATTATTTTCCCCGGTTAAAAGCAAACGATTAAATTTTTAATTTATCGCGTGATAACTAAGTAAAAGAAGCATTATTTCTAGTAATGCGACGTCATCCCAAGTAATTGTTTTAAACTCAGTTTTCCTCGGTTAAAAGTAGAAGATTAAAATCTTTAACTGTTTTACATAATACATAGGTGAAAATGATATTTTTCTATCATTATGACGTCATTTCTTTAAATATTTCATTTATTCATTTCTTATTTTATAATCGTCTGCGTAGTATCAATTCGATTTGATCTGGAGATTGAGATATAAAGTAATTCACTTTCATTTCTATGTGACGCTAATTATAGCATTTTTATATGAGAACGAATTTTAAATTTAATTCTTGGTTAATTGTTAGGTTACAATGAAATGTTTATCAATAATATTCTAACAACAAAATGTACAAATTTCAGTGACTGTATTAAAGCTTACAAGTACTTAGCCTTAGTACTATAACAAGTACTTTATATGTCATAAAGGTAACACAGTGCACTTACTGGACATTCAGCTATTAATAAACTGTTATAATCGTCAATAATCTGAAATAAACGAGATTTATTTAGCATTTCTATTAATACGTCTTATTATCTTTAAAAGTGGTTCTAAACCTTTCATAAAAATATTTTAAAACCCAGTCCGAAGGCTGGGTGCGTAGCAGCTAGTCTATATATATAAAAATGAATTTGTGTGTGTCTGTCTGTCTGTCTGTACTCAATAGACTCAAAAACTATCCATCCAATCGCCGTGAAAATTTGGGAAATGTTTAGGTATATCCCTGGGAAGGTTTTTGTAAATTTTCAACGTTCGAAATTCATTCCTTCCCCCTTTTTCGAGCATTTCATGTCATTATTCCAAGCATTATTTTCCCCGGTTAAACGCAAACGATTAAGTTTTTAATTTATCGCATCATATCTAAGGGAAAGAAGCAATGTTTCTAGCAATGTGACGTCATCCCAAGTAATTGTTTTAAACGCAGTTTTCCACGGTTAAAAGCAGGAGATTAAAATGTTCAATTCATCACATAATAAATAGGCGAAAATGATATTTTTCTATCATTATGACGTCATTCATTTAAATATTTCATTTATTCATTTCTTATTTTATATTATTTAAAATCGTCTGCTTAGTATCTATTCGATTTGAACTGAAATTTGAGATATAAAGTGATTCACTTTCATTTCTATGTGACGCAAATTGTAGCATTTTTATATGAGAACTAATTTTAAATTTAATTCTTGGTTCATTTTTATGTTACAATGAAATGCATATCAACAATATTCTAAGTACAAAAAGTACAAATTTCAGTGACTCTCATGGCCAAATAAAACCTATCATTTTATATAGTTATCTTCATATTCATATGGTTGTCGATATGAATGTGTGTTTCTGTTTCATACAAAACTATGTGGTTTGTCATAAATTTCCTTAATTTTGGAAAACATTTATTACTACCAACAAAATTAGCACTGTTGCTGTCAAAACCTGTGCTTCCTATGCAAGATCTGTTAACTTTGCTAATCAACGTACAGTAGTAATACAGTAATGCAATTTAGGGTTAAGCTTATATTTTACAATAAAAAAAGTTTGAGCAAATTTAATATAAGACAAATTCGATTATAAAAACTGAATAATGTTATAATACGCCTATGATAGAAATATATAAATGGACTCGAACTGTACTGTGACGAATTTAGAGAGTTATGCACGAAAAATAAATCTTTGTTTAAAAGTAATATATTAAGTTCACCGTAGCGAAGCACGGGCAAACTTGCTAGTATTTTATAAATACAAATCAAGAATATTTTGTTTATTTGGTAGGATAGAGTCACAACAGTTTTTGCACAACAGCTATATGCTAGTTACAAAGATTTATCAACAGTTTTCATTGGTTTGCAGTATTAAATCTTCTCTAAATCAAGTAAATACCTTGATATTTTTATAAGAATACGCGATTTAATTTTTTGCAGAGAAAATTTGAGAAAAGAAGTAAATGTGTGAGGAAATTAACATACTGCAAAATTATTCTTCAAAAAAGTTTTTATGACGACGAACGTTTGAAAGAAATATATGT
This sequence comes from Pardosa pseudoannulata, assembly GCA_032207245.1. Taxonomy (NCBI): domain Eukaryota; kingdom Metazoa; phylum Arthropoda; class Arachnida; order Araneae; family Lycosidae; genus Pardosa; species Pardosa pseudoannulata. Next base: position 87,038,783 of record CM063497.1, on the reverse strand, counting down.
AACTGTTTGAACTATGATAAAAAGATATTTTTTAGTGCTGAGTCTCTTCTACTTTACTTTAAAATTTTACTTTATTTAATTCGTAATCATTTATTTTATTCAATTTAATTAATTTTATACCCAGGTTCATTCCTATATTAGTTAGTGACACAGAACAATTAATTTCTTTAAGACATAGAAAATTTAGATTAAAAATAATTTATTTACAATTTACATATGTACACAAAAAATTAAATCGTCACTGCTTTAAAAATAGTGAAACAGAACTTACCCCACTGAAGCCGAATAAACATAATTGACCAGAGCTCAAAAAATCTAAGCATTCAATAATAAAAAATATTCTTCATATCTCCTATTTTTTTTTCTCGTATATATATCCCTTTACATTTTGCTTAGCCCCTCCATGGTTCCGTTCCCATTCGTGTATTAACCAATCTTGAAAATTCAGGTGGTCACTTTTCAAAATCTGGTGTTTCATTGGATTAGAGCACCCCACGCTCATATTTATTTATTTATTTGCATTTTTTATTTTTATTTCGAGATTCCCTTCTCGCACAACTTCTCGAAAACATGCCCATATACATTTTTCCTCCTTTTTATACACTGAACCCTCTCTCAACACCTTTTTGTACTCTCCCTTATTTTTTGTATTGAAGAGGTATCGGGGTTATTCGTAGAAGAGGCTTCTTTTATGACTTTCAGAAAATACGTTTCCCTATGTACTATAAATGAAGTAAATTTGTATCTATTACAACTGGCTTAAATTCCGTTCAAATCGAAAAGATGCTTTTCGAAAGCTCGCAGCTTTGCGTAAGTTTTACGAGCCGGTTTTCGTTTGAAGTATTGACCACAATTTTATATAACTCTGAACTCAATGTGTCATTTCTCCAATTCCATAATAACTAGCTACTAACTTCTATTTACAAAAATATGCGAGGCGTGATCATTTCTTATTGTAACTTTTGCTTTTTATCTACCAGGTGTGGTGGACCTAAACGTAAGGCGTATCTTCCTTCTTTCTGGATAAATCCTTAAATTTCTAAAAGGGGTTTGTGAATAACATTGTAAAATTTAGCATTATACCTTCCAGGTGTGGCGTGACTCTACACCATAAGGCACATATTGTATATATGCAAAGAAAACTCTAAAATGTGGAAGGGGTTTTCCAGCATTAGACAAAATACTGAAAACCTTGAAGCAATGACTTATGACTACCGAATAAACAGAAAATGAGAATATAATTAAAAAAGTAATAGTTCATATATAATGTAAGTAAAGAGGTACAAAAATGACACATATGCTTAAAATGACAAGGGGTTTTATTATAATCACAACAAAGGTTAAAGAAATGGCCAGTAAATTTTGCTAGACAGTAAAAATGTTAATGATGATGCATGAGTATCGTGCATAAAAGACGCTGTAATGGGAGAGTTATTCAGATGCACCAACGGTCGTAGCATGTTGACGTTACCAGAAAAGGCACTGTT
>CM063497.1:87011981-87019696 GCA_032207245.1 Pardosa pseudoannulata | reverse complement strand
ATATATACATATATATACACATGTATATGCACATATATAATTTACACGCTACAACCTTTAACATATTGAATAAAAAATAGTAATATAATATATATATATATATATATATATATATATATATATATATAATTATTTTACATGTGTATGATTACTATTGAGTAATGCGAAAGGGAGCATGAGAAAGTCCAGCAGTTGTATATAAGAATGTTATTTATTTCTTTTTCCGTCTCGAATCATTTCAGAGGTTTCTGTTGATATAATATTTGCCGTAAACACTCTAGAACTTGTTTGTCTTCTTGCAAGCTATTCTTCAGCGTCTGGAGATCTTTTATATTTTTTATCCAGTAGTTGAACGAAAATGACATGAAAGTGAAAAAAAAATACATGATAAAATATAACGATATTTTTGAAAAAAGGTGTTTTGCTGTTCTATTTACAGAAACATTTACTGTGTTAGTTCTAGAAAATAAGGAATGATTTTTTGTATGTAATGTGTATATATCTTTTTAAACAAGGTGGGTTACCATTATTGTAAAGCGGGTACTATTTATAAGAAGTAGAAATTGCAAATAGTTTATAAATTTAAAAATCGTCATATTGATATGAAAATATACAAAGTACAATTCATTGATCATATTGTAAATATTTTTAAAACAAAACATTTTACTGATAATAAGAATCACTCATAACAGCCATCAACATGGGCAGAGTGATCCAATCTCTCTCATACAAAGCGACGAATCTTACTTTGTATAAATCTTTCTCTGTGTGTTTTTTGTGTTCTCGTGTAAGAATAGCCCTCCAAGTGGAACACACAGGGGAAAAAAGTCTCCAAAAATATGCTAAAGTTTTATTGTGTTAGTGACCAAAGTGTTCTATGATTTTTTACTTCACCCTTTGCCCCACCCTCGTTATTGTCCCTCTACTTCCGGTTATAAATAGATATATAAATAGACATTATTGATTGTTAATTTTTAATAAACTTAAAGCTCGTTAAGTCTCGAAGAGCATCACATAAGAAATAATGTATTCTAAAAGTACGAATAAAAATATTTTTAAGAGAATTATTTATATTTTTTACTAAAGTCATCCAAGATATTTCAGTGGTGCAATTAGAGATATATCTGTTAAGGCAAACGAAATACTTCGAAATAGAGAACAACAAAGTTATGAGATGCTATCATCGTCTTTGTTCCTCAGAGAGTAGGGGTGCATCCCTCAGTAAATGTCAGTCAAAGAGGAGGACCTGGCCCTCCTACCTCAAAACTCCATGGAAGAAAGCACTGTCAGAAATGTACACTACATCTATTTTCGGAACGTTTTTGGAGGTCAAAAGTTGTCTGTGACAGCCGGCGAAATTGTACGTGCAAACCGCTTAGAGGGATAGAATTCATACCGGGTTGTAGCATAAACTTAATTGTCAACCACGTTTTCAGTGTACATATGTCTGCTATCGTTGTTTTTAATGTAATAACCTCAAGCATGCCGATCTGCTATTAGTTTCTGATCTTTGGTGCTTTGTATCATTCTTCCTCCACTGACACTACTACATTAGTTAAACCAGAATTCGGTGTAGATTAGCGATTCTCAGTGTGTGTGATGATCCTCCATAGGGCAGCACGAGCATATCCAATAGAAAATACAGTAGTCTCCGCTTAATGTGATCGCTGTTAATGTTATCAATCGCTTATTGTTATCGAAATCTTTTGGTCCCGATTTTCTCTATTCATTTCTATGTTAGTTAAAAACTATCGTTTTATATGATCGTTACATCGGTTGCATGTTATCAGTTTTCGAACCTCATTTTAACTGCCAAATGAATATGCACAATGTATTCAGAATGAACCCACCCTTTCATTCCCTTCGTTGTTGTTTGAATTTTTGAAAATACTCCCTCTACCAACTAGGGAAATAGGGAATAAAATAAGGAGTGGGGTTTTAGAAGTTCCTTGAATTTTTCAGAAATACGCACACCTTTCTGGTAATCAGTGGTTGTCATATGAGCAGAAGGCAACACATTCTTATCGGATACTGTGAGAATTAAACATGATTACACAGTGGACTCCGCTTAGTGTGATCAAGGTTAATGTTACCAATCGCTTATTTTTATCGATCTAAATCACGTGGTACCGAATTTTTCTATTCACTTGTATGTTCAAATTATCGTTTTATGTGATCATTCCATAGGCTATTTTTATCAGTTTTCGAACCTCATTTTAACTGGCAAAAGAATATTCACAATGTATTCAGAAGGAACCCATCCTTTCTTTTCCTTCGCTATTGTTTGCATTTCTGAGAATTCTCCTCAGGAATGCAAACTTGGAATAAACAAAGGAGTGGGGCTATTACACGTTCCTGGAATTTTCAGAAATACGCACACACTGCTGGTGGTCAATGGTTGTCAGTTAAGCAGAAGGCAACACATTATTATCGGAACTAAGAAGGAGCGTATTCACAGTTTATGCCTTTCTCGCTTACATGCAGCTTGTCAAATTGGAATCCAGAAAGCGAAATGATTTAACGTTAAAACAAAAGATCAAAATTTTAAATCGATTTGACAGGTTGATTATGATTACGAACAATTTATCTATGAGTTCTTAGAAAAAATTGTAGACAGTCAACAATTGATCAATTTTTTTAATTATGCATACAATTCTTATGTTTTAAAGGATAATATACATAAATGCAGGATAATATGAGGTAGGTTTTTTTCATTTTGTTTTGTAGTTTAGTGCCTGTGAATTAAAGGAGTGGGGTAAATTTATCTAATTTTGCATATCGTTTATTGTTATCAATCGGTTATTTTTATCAAAATCACGGTGTCCCTAGTTGATCACATTAAGCTGAGTCCCCTGTATTATCTTTAAAAAAATATTAACTGACTAAAAATAAAGCACACACACATACAAAACAAAATATATTTAGTCATAATATTTAATAATTAACTTATTAAATTTTAAAAATTACTCAATAAAAACTTATTGAATTAAAAACACTTTTAATAATTCTTAAAGTTTTCCTTGGGCATCTTTTTCGAAGGAAAGTTTAATATTAGAAAAAGACACTCTCCATTCGTTTTCTATATTTGGCTGAGATCTACATTTTGTATCTAATGAAACCACCTCAGAAAATCCAGTTTCACAAAGGTAGGATGGTGAAAACGGTAATAAAATACAAAATGTCCTTTTTTTAGAGCACTCAGTATTCACTCCTGCCCAAAATTCAAAGTGATTTATTACTAAATTATCTTTTGGTTTCTCCACTTCTCGAAGTCTTCAAGAAGACTTCGAGAACTTCTTGATAGGACTTTGGAGTTCTTCCACTTCTCGAAGTTCCAAGGTTTCTTCCTTGGCATTTGAGGGACCTTCGGGATATTTTGAAATGGATCTCTAAACACTCGTGACTTTCTATCAGTTTGTCGTTAGCAAGAAAATATTTTTAAAACTCTTTGCCAGCATGGCTAAAGGATTTTCATTGATTACAAAAACCATTTTTACATCTTGTTCTTCAGCCTTGTAAGTATTAATACGATCATTCACATTTGTAAACATTGTTAGGTATTTTCGCTTTACATTTTTGCCCCACGGTTCCAATTTTCTTCAAAAAGTACTAACTTTATCCAATACATGTTCATGTGTTCCTTATAGTTGAAGATTCAACTTATTTAATATATTGAATAAGTTGTAACGTCACTGGATCCTCTGGTAGCGTGTGGGTGTCGAAGTTGTAGTGACACGACGTACAGCTTAAAGCAATAACAACTTTGATTATTGTCTAAAATATAAAGCTACTGACACAGTTTCCGAATGGAAATCACTGGGTCTCGAAAGCTTCGTGAATCGAAAGCTTCGTGTTAATTCCTGTCGTTACCATCGCCTTAATTCGTGTAGATTCTGGACTCTATGCTTGTCTTGTCCAAGTTACATTGGCAGCAACAACAATATGTGACTTTCCAAAAGTATATTTTGTCTATTTTTTATGTTTCATTTTATTGTTTTTACTAGCATCAGGTAAGAATCAGTTAAGAATCAGACCATCAAGAAGGCTGAGAAATTTTACAACCCCTATCCCTCTCTCTCTGTCTTTATATATATATATATATATATATATATATATATATAATATATATATATATATATATATATATATATTAATTATTCAGTTTTTAATGTAAAATGGGATTTTAAACCATCATTTCTGTACTAACTCTGTATTTGTATTAAATGTAATGAGTTGTGTGTTCAGCCTTGTGGAGATTGATTAATGATTATGATGGAAATTAATAAATTATTATTAATGTACATGAACAAGTGTATGGCGATATTGATAATATAATATTCATTATGACTATTTAAAAACTAAATTCATATGCATATTCCAGTACGGAAAAGAGAGTACATAAAGTCAAATGCACATTACACATACACATACATAAATAATATTTTAATAATTTTAAAATTCTGTCCTTTAATGGCAAAGCATCTTTTGTTCTTTCTATAGTGTTGGTGAATACAAAAGAAACAAAAACTAATTCTTACTGATTTCCGCTCTTCTTTCATAAGTTAGAGACGTTACAGGTGTCATTTATGTGAGTAACCTTTGTAAATATGAGTTCCTGATGTAAGAAAGAGGCACACAAATGGCACGATGAATTCATTAAAAGCGTCATGTTGTGCAAATAATTTTTTCCATAATATGAATTACATTTTGATTATTAATGGATATTCGTTGCATATATTTTCATATGGGACAACTGAAGAATTGGGTTAGCCTTGGCAAAGTTGGCGAAAATATTAGCAATCTATATATATATATATAAATGAATTTGTGTCTGTCTGTCTGTACTCAATAGACTCAAAAACCATGCATCCAATCGCTGTGAAAATTTGGGAAATGATTAGGTATATCCCTGGGAAGTTTTTTGGAAATTTTTAACGTTCGAAATCCATTCCTTCCCTTTTTTTTGAGAGTTCATGTCATTATTCCAAGCATTATTTATCCCGGTTAAAAGCAAACGATTAAATTTTTAATTTATCGCATGATAACTAAGTGAAAGAAGCAATATTTCTAGCAATGTGACGTCATCCCAAGTAATTGTTTTAAACGTAGTTTTCCTCGGTTAAAAGCATAAGATTAAAATTTTTAATTTATTACATAATACATAGGTAAAAATGATATTTTTCTATCATTATGACGTCATTCCTTTAAATATTTCATTTATTCATTTCTTATTTTATATTATTTAAACATCGTCTGCGTAGTATCAATTCGATTTGACCTGGAAATTGAGATATAAAGTGATTCACTTTCATTTCTATGCGACGCAAATTATAGCATTTTTATATGAGAACTAATTTTAAATTTAATTCTTGGTTGCAATTTTTTATTTGCAATGAAATGTTTATCAACAATATTCTAACAACAAAAAGTACAAATTTCAGTGACTCTCATGGGCAAATAAAAACCTATAATTTTATATAGTTATTTTCATATTCATATGGTTGTCAATATGAATGTGTATTTCTGTTTCATACTAAACTATGTGGTTTGTTATAAATTTCCTTAATTTTAGAAAACATTTATTACTACGAAAAAAAATAGCACTGTTTCTGTCAAAACCTCTGCTACCTATTCTATCACGTAATTTGGCAAAGTATATTAACGTTGCTAATCAACGTACAGTGTAATACATTTTAGGGTTAAACTTATATTTTACCATACAGTTTTGAGCAAATTTAATATAAGACACAAATTCGATGCAGATTTAATGTAAACATATATTTTGTTATTTTTATTTATAGATATTAAGAACAGTTTTCATTTTTATGTTTTTTTATACAAATCTATCCGATAGTTTACATAGTAACTAACTTTGGACAAAAATCCTTGATACCGCCAAATGAACATATTCCACATTAACACTAGATTGCCCGAGATTTCTTGTATTTACTGAAACAAAAAGGTAATCCATCCAAACATTGCATTTCTTGCTTTTTCTGGCGACTTTAATTAATTCACAGTGCACCATCATAATAGAGTTATATATTCTTACTTAATTAAAGAAAACGACTTGAAAACCGGACATTTATATTTATGGGCAATTAATCCCTTAACTGTTTACAAACGCAACAGCTCCAAATTATTAAAAATCAGCCATAGTGAACCATTAATGGTTTGTTATATCTAATTTCTTTTAAGAATTTCTCACTTTTAATATATAAGAAAAGAGTTACACAAGGAGAGTTGGATGCAAATAACATATAAATTGTAATATAGATACAGAATGTACACGGTGATATCAGTAGAAAATGTTAGGCGACCATACTCAAACCATTATCGCCAAGTTTACGTTGAAACCCAATTCTTCAGTGAACCCTTTACATATATTTTTATAAGGAAATTGAGTGCTAGACAGGAAATATTACCACAGATATAAAAAAGATGAATGCCATTTCTAGGACGAATTTCTTAAAAGCATCGTGTTAAACAAATCATTTTTTTGTATAATCAGAATTACCACTTTGTCTAATAATGCAAATCCTTTGCGTATACATTATGCATATATTTTTACCAAATTTACCAAAATTCATGAAAGGGAAGGACAGGATGTAAGGGAGATTTATTACTTTTTTAGCGTCACACGGAGTGCATGTATATCTTAAGTTGTGCTGCGAATAAGGGTATTGTTGTCCTAGCAAAGGTCTTGGAAACCACGTCCCGCTTTTGTTGTGTGGTTCAGTAAGTCGAGGCCATGACCGTAAATCCTTGCTCCCGCTGCTTTAAGCCAAAGAGATACCTCTTCTTGGAAACCACGTCCTTTGTGTGCGTGTGTGAATCGCGTAAATCGAGGCCAACACCCCAATGGCTTGCCCCAGCGGCCAACTCACTAGGGCAAGAGGTGGTCTCCATAAACCTCTTCTTGGCTGTCATGTTCCCCCCCTTTCTTTTAAGCCATTGAGGTTAGGGCTTTTTCTAGTTCCTGGAGCCAAGCGAAGCTTCAGTGAGCCTTCTTCGAGCAATCCGAGTCACGGGGGCTCCACAGGGTATGCCAAAGTTCCGTCGCAATGACTTATGAGTGATGGTTCCGAGGCACAGGATTGCAATTGTCGCCTCTCAAAATTCCCTGCTCCCTTTTTTGGTTCTCTCGGTTTCCCGCCTCTTTTGGTGCAACGAGGAAAAATCCCTCTTGCTTTCTTCTATTTTGGCTCTCGTGGTTCGCTCCACCCTCACTAATTCCAGCGTCAAGAGGTCCGCTAAGCATCCAGTAAATATTCCAAATTCTCTCCTCAGTGGTGCTCGTCTTCTGCGTTCGCTCGTGGACTGCGCCTGCCTCGCTACTCGGTACTTCTAAGGGTTCAGTGTGGGGTCGGATGGACCAATACTCGCGATCTGCCCATCGCCGTCGGGATAAGCCTGAAGGGCCTCAAGGCCATATTTGGGCCCGATTTGGCGCTTGATTAATCAATTGGTTGTCCTACTAAAGGGGTTTAAAAATCATGAAGAAGACTTCATCTTTTTGTCAGCCATTCCCAGGTATATCATTTGAACTTATAAGACATTGTCCCCACGAATCTATTTTTCATGTCCCAGCCACCATTAGAAAACCATTCTATTTCATTAGCCGATTCAAGGCTTGAACCCACGACTCTCCGGCTAAACCTATCAACATGTTTGCAAACTAAACTGCTGCTGATCTGTAGGTGACTAATGTGATT
>CM063497.1:87004481-87006981 GCA_032207245.1 Pardosa pseudoannulata | reverse complement strand
CAGGCAATTTAATTTCAAAATCCATTTCAAATACTATAAATATTAAAGTTATAAACAACAACAGAAAACCTAGGTGGAGTTTTATCGTAGGTTTATAATGTAAGTGCTGTGCAAATTTGAAATTTAGATGTGCAAAGCGTTTTTATTTACAGTGTAAAAACACCAGGGGCGGACTAAGGCTTAGGCAACCTAGGCCTTAGTCCGACCCTGGCGTTTTGGTAGATTAGGAACCGTAATTTTCTGGGCCGGATAATTAAAATTTAAATATTTATTTTTATTTAACAGAAAAGCGTGATATTGATAATTATTGCTGAAACGTATCCAAATTTTGCCGAATCTTTGATTGATAAAGTCGACAAGTGTGGACAAACGTTCCCCTTCTTATGCATCCAAGCCCGGAAGTGTAAATTTTTCATGATAGTGATGTTAGTGGCTCTTCAATAAAGAAATTAAAATTCTATGAACAAGATTTAAACCTAGCGTAACTGAAAAATGAAATATTACAATTTAAGAATTTTATAAGTAAAGGAAATATAATTTCCCCAATATATAATTTCCCCTGCATCCATGTGGTCTTTTATTCACGAAAATAATATTATTGCAACATTCCCTAATTTAAACATAATTCTGAGAATTTATTTAACCCTTCCAATAAGCAATGCAAGCAGTAAAAAATCATTCGCAGTAATGGCCCGAATAAAATAAGTTTTAAGATCCACATTAGGCCAACTAAACTTATATAGTTTATCATTACTTTATATAGAAAAAGAGTTATTAAATAACTCTATTAATTGACGAGTTTGCAGAATTAAAAGTGAGAAAAAAGGCTATATAACTAATCAATCTGGGTATATTTAAGTATTAGTTTGTTTTAATAAATTATGTTTATGTTTGTTTTAATAAATTATGTTTAAATTTTGTACATATATATTATATTTTTCCTTTGTTTTCTTGGAATCCGATAATTAAACAGAACTGTGATGAAGCGATTTAGTTCAGTAATATAATGGATTAATTAATACGATTAATAAGTACAATGCTTGATCTAAATCCGACTTCATCACATCTTTTGTAAAGGGGAGATAACAATAAAAATTATTTCAACGATATTCGTCTTCTGCGGGATTCTCGGGCAGTGTTCTGATCCCAGTCCCAGATTAGAATCGCGTCTCCGTACATGACACAAAATAAGAATGCACCTTTGTGGAGTTATTTATGAGTCCCTAAGGGACAGTGCCCAATTTGAAGGGGCAAGGTTTGCGGTTTCACGGTTGGGTAAATGAGACCAATTAGATTTTAACAACTCTCCCGATTGGAAGAAAAGAAGGAAGAGGGGACAAAGAGGAAATTAATAGAAAAAAAGTAAAGGTGGTGTTCGAGAATGGAGTCGAATCGAGGACAGCAGAGAGGTCAGAAGTCGGTGGAGACGATTGTGGCAGTGAGACTTCGGGAGTCTAAGGAGAATAGCCTCGAGTTCGACAGAGACTCCGGAAACGTTTGGAACATTTAACGACTACCTGCAGTGTTCCTGTATCAAATATTACGGCCGCACCTCAAATACCCAGAACTAAACCCCAGACCAGATCGACGGAAGATCGAAATTTTCTACCACACATACCCAGTCCTGATGAGCTCTCAACCGGCAGTGTTCCTGGTAAACCAAATTAACCCACAAAGTTACCTTTTTTTACATATATTTGAAATTGATATTAGGTCCTCTCTCTTATATAAAAGATGTGATGAGGTCAGATTTCGATCCCAAGCAATTTACTTCTCGTATTATTTAATCCATTATATGACTGATCTAAATGATCTCATCACAAGAACTACGTACTATATGGTTTAAAATCAAACTACCAAACGCGAAGTATATTTCATGACTGAAAAATAAGATTGGAATTACAGTGTTGCCTCTGGACCACTTTAACCTTAGTCCGCTACTGGTAAAATAAATTTGAGGATATTATAGATTCCTTAAAAGAGATGACACTAAATACACAGATTCTTCAGTTTTACAGGCTTTCAACAGTGTTGCTTTTAGACGAATCAGAAATATTCATCGATTTAAAAAAATGTAAAAATTAAAGAATGAAATTTTTAAAGATTTAGAGCTGATGTATTCCCTTAAGTATTGTTTTCTTACAACATCATTTAGGAAAACAATTAGAAAAGTATAAGTCTTTGATTTCCTTTCTTTTCAACAATTGATTCACTTAAGATTACAGGCAATATTTCTTTTACTTCAAGGATTTAAAGATTTGTATCTTCTAACGACAACATTTTGAGAAAAAAAAACGATTCCTTTAATGTCTCTTATAATCCCACGCGACCAACCTTTCTAAAAATGATACTCTTAGATATTTTTTTAAACGTTGAAAGTGGAAAACATAGGAAATGGTGCAACAGTTTATAAATGTTGTTTGTTTCGAAATCTTTTTCCTTCCTTTACTTTAATGGAAAAAACGGGGTTATTTTGCTTTGTAACAATTTTTAAATTTTA
>CM063497.1:86976981-86999481 GCA_032207245.1 Pardosa pseudoannulata | reverse complement strand
AGTTTACGTTCCATTAAGTTATTTTCAATTGTGAATTCTCAGGTTTGTTTGGAAGCTCGGAATCACTTGAAAAAAGGTAAACAATGTCCATTCAGAAAGCGATAGCAGATTTGAACATCAGAAGCTCAGTAAGTTTACGTTCCATTAAGTTATTTTCAATTGTGAATTCTCAGGTTTGTTTGGAAGCTCGGAATCACTTGAAAAAAGGTAAACAATGTCCATTCAGAAAGCGATAGCAGATTTGAACATCAGAAGCTCAGTAAGTTTATGTTCCATTAAGTTATTTTCCATTGTGAATTCTCAGGTTTGTTTGAAAGCTGGGAATTACTTGAAAAAAGTAAACAATGTCCATTCAGAAAGCATCAGCAGCTCAGTAAGTTTACGTTCCATTACGTCATTTTCAATTGTGAATGCTCAGGTTTGCTTGGAAGCTCTGAAGCACTTGTAGAAATGTAAACCGTGTCCAATCAGAGACTGATAGAAGCTTTGAACATCAACAGCTCAGTAAGTTTAGGTTCCATTAGGTTATTTTCAATTGCGAATGCCCAGGTTTGCTTGGAAGCTCTGAAGCACATGAAAAAATTCAAACCATGTCCAATCACAGAGCGATAACATCAGTTTGATCCATTATGACAACAATAGCTCCCACACGGCATTGGTTGTAACTGAATGCCTACTCCAAGAAAACAACCCTGTTCTTCTCCATCTATCATGCATTCCTGACTTGGCTCCGAGAGTAAGCCACTTGGATTCACTCAAAGAAGTGTTATCAGCTACGCTTCATGAGATCTCACAAAATGAATTAGAACAATGCTACAACAACTAACAAGAATGCTGGATTTGTTATACTGCTTCCCAAGGAACATTCTTCGAAAATTAACTGTTTTAACTATGACAAGGAAAAAAGTTATGACTTTGAAGTATTAACTCTTTATCTTCTCAAGCAGGATTATTTAACTTATGTAATCAAAGAAAATATGTCAATCAACTTGGTTTTAGCAAAATTAGGTGAAAAACTTGTATTACCATTAGTTTTACTACAGTTTTTTTTTCTGCCATTCCGCACGTGTTACGACTAATCCAAAGTATTATTGGGCCTAATTAATTTAATTTAATGATTCTCGACTATAACTTTTGGAAACAGACTTTCGAATCTGAATGCGATGAATACGCTAATTGTATTTCTGTCGTCGGTGTTTCACAGCATTCAGGAAAGGAAAAAAAGGAAGAAAAAACTATTTAAATACAAGGAAAAGAAAAATATTTAGGTAAAAAAATTTATCATATTTTGGTGTTAATTAGTTTTTTCACTGCTATTCTATGAGTGTCACGACTTATCCAAAGTATTATTGGGACTCATTAATGTAAGAAAGGTTTGAAAAAAGTCATTTGAACATGATTGAATACAGTAATTGCATTTTCTGTCATCGGTTTTTTTTACAACATTCCGGCAAAACAATATAATGGAAGTAAAAACCAAATAAATGATAAACAGATAAATGAGAATATACATGTGAACATATTCTATCATTATTTCTCTTGATTAGTTTTTTCTGGCATTCTATTCTAATAATCATTCTATGCTATAATTAGTTATCCTAAGGATTTTTGGGATCCATTAATTTAACTAATGATTATCGACTTATGCCATTTGGAAGCAGCCAGTTCAATTCGATGAATACATTAATTGCTTTCGTTATCGTCAGATTTTTAACAACATTCCGGCTGGATAGAATAGTTAATGAATTTAGAATTTTAATAGTCATAAATCTTGACTTTGATTTAAGAATTTTCTTGAGGTAAAATGATATGTAAATGTTCAATATTACTGAGAAGTATAAGGTAACTGCTTACTTTTGTTTATTCGTTTTCATGAATGCATAAATAAAAAAATGTTGAACAAAACACTTTTTATTACACAACATGACAATAGAGAATCTGTGAATATTTCATTTGAATTATGTTACATTTAAATCCGTTTCATGAATAAGAATAGAATACAGGAATAACATTTTAGAACCGACAATGACGGTTTTTTCCATTAGCAAGTTTGTTGAATAGCGATCATTTTTACAAATTAATCTAACAGGCAAAGAAATAATGTAAGTAAAAACCTAATAAAAGATAAACAGAAAAATAAAAATATATATGTGAAAATATTTTATCATAATTTCTTCTGGTTAGTTTTTTCTGCCATTCTATTCGCTTAATTAGTTATCCTAAAGATCATTGGGATCAATTAATTTAACTAATGATTCTTGACCTCTAGCATTTGGAAACAGTCAGTTGAATCTGATGAATACATTGATTGCTTTTGTTGTCATCGGATTTTTTTACAACATTCCGGTAAAAAAGAATCGAAGTAAAAACCTAATTAGTGATAAACAGAAAAATAAAAATGTATATGTGAAAATACTTTATCACAATTCATTTTGATTAGTTTTTTCCTGCAATTCTATGCGAGTGATCAGTTATCCTCAGGATTATTGGGATCCATTAATTTAACTAATTATTCTCGACCTCTAACATTTGGAAAAAGTCAGCAGAATCTAATGAATACATTAATTACTTTTGTCATCATCAGTTTTTTTCACAGCACTCCGACAAATAAAAAAAATGGAAAAGATAAATTAATAAAGGAAAAACAGAAAAAAAATTCTTTTTTTTTTTTCGATAAATTAGTATTAAATTTTTGATTCCACATAGATGACCTGAACCTTTTAACTCATTGATGTACAAATAAAACTTTATTTGATGGACTTGAAAAATACTATTTTGGATCGATCCAAAAGTTGGAAACTAAGCTTTACAATATTCCAGGGAAAAAAAAAAAAGTGAAAATATTTTATCATAATTTCTGCTGAATAGATGTTTCTGCCATTATATGAGCGTGATTAGTTATCTTAATGATTATTGGAACCATTAATTTAACTAATGATTATCGACCTATAACTTTTGGAAACAGTCATTTAAATCCGATGAATACATTAATTGCTTTTGTTGTCACCGTTTTTTTTTACAACATTCCGGCAAAAAAAAAATGGATTAAAAACAAATAAATGATAAGAGAAATAGAATATATGTGTGAAAATATTCTTACATTATTTCTGTTGAGTATTTTTTTCTGCCATTCTATGTTAATTAGTTATCCTAAGGATTACTGGATCCTTAATTTTTAACTAATTGATAACGACTATAACATTTGGAAACAGTCTGTTGAATCCATGAATACATAATTGCTTTTGTTTGTCGTCAGTCAGCATTCCGATAGAAAAAAAATGAAATCATAAATTAATAAATGAAAAACAGAAAAAAGATATTTTTTTATAAATGAGTTAAATTTTTGATTCCAATTACATGACCTCAACACTTCTTTAACTCATTGATGTACAAATGAAACGGTATTTGATGTACTTGAAAAATACCATTTCGAATCGATCCAAAAGTTGGAAGCTAAGCTTTACAATACTCCAGCAAAAAATAATGGAAGTAAAAACCTAATAAATGATAAACAGAAAAATAAAAACGTATATGTGAAAATATTTTATAATTTCTGCTGATTAAGATTTTTCTGCTCTTGTATGTGCGTGATTAGTTATCCTAAGGATTATTGGATCCATTAATTTAACTAATGATTATCGACCTATAACTTATTGAAACAGTCTTTTGAATCCTATGAATACATTAATTGCTTTTGTTGTCGTAACTTTTTTCACAGCATTCCATAAAAAAAAATGGAAATGATAAATTAATAAATAAAAGACAGAAAAAGAATCTTTTTTTCTAAAATGAGTATTAAATTTTTCCATTTAGATGCAATCATTTTTTTTATTGATGTACAAATAAAACGGTATTTGATGCACTTAAATAATACATTTCGAATCGATCCAAAAGTTGAACTAAGCTTTACATATTCCAGCAAAAAAAAAAATAATGGAAGTAAAAACCTAAAAATATGATAAACAGAAAAATAAAAACGTATATGTGAAAATATTTTATCATAATTTCTGTTCATTATTTTTTTCTGCCCTTGTATGTGCGTGATTAGTTATCCTAAGGATTATTGGATCCATTAATTTAACTAATGATTATCGACCTATAACTTATTGAAACAGTCTTTTGAATCCTATGAATACATTAATTGCTTTTGTTGTCGTAACTTTTTTCACAGCATTCCCATAAAAAATGAAAATGATAAATTAATAAATGAAAAATAGAAAAAGAATCTTTTTTTTTCTAAAAATGAGTATTCCATTTTTGATTCCAATTACATGACCTCAACACTTTTTTAACTCATTGATGTACAAATGAAACGGCATTTGATGTACTTGAAAAATACTATTTCGGATCGATCCAAAATTTGGAAACTAAGCTTTACAATACTCCATAAATTTGGAACAGTAAAATCCTAAATAACAGAATTAAATAAAATATATATATTTTTTTTTTTACAACATAAAAAAAATAATGGATTAAAAACAAAATAAATGATTAACAGTAAAATGAGAATATATGTGTGAAAATATTCTTACATTATTTCTGTTGATTAGTTTTTTCTGCCATTCTATGTGCGTGATTAGTTATCTTAAGTATTATTGGGATCCATTAATTTAACTAATGATTATCGATCTATAACATTTGGAAACAGTCATTTAAATCCGATGAATACATTAATTGCTTTTGTTGTCACCGTTTTTTTTTACAACATTCCGGCAAAAAAAATAATGGATTAAAAACAAAATAAATGATTAACAGTAAAATGAGAATATATGTGTGAAAATATTCTTACATTATTTCTGTTGATTAGTTTTTTCTGCCATTCTATGAGCGTAATTAGTTATCCTAAGGAATATTGGATCCATTAATTTATCTAATGAATAACGACCTATAACATTTGGAAACAGTCTCTTGAATCCAATGAATACATTAATTGCTTTTGTTGTCATCGATTTTTTTTACAACATTCTGGCAAAAAAAAAATGGATTAAAAACAAAATAAATGATTGACAGAAAATGAGAATATATGTGTGAAAATATTCTTAATTATTTCTGTGAATTTTTTTTTTCTGCCATTCTATGTGCGTGATTAGTTATCTTAAGTATTATTGGGATCCATTAATTTAACTAATGATTATCGATCTATAACATTTGGAAACAGTCATTTAAATCCGATGAATACATTAATTGCTTTTGTTGTCACCGTTTTTTTTTACAACATTCCGGCAAAAAAAATAATGGATTAAAAACAAAATAAATGATTAACAGTAAAATGAGAATATATGTGTGAAAATATTCTTACATTATTTCTGTTGATTAGTTTTTTCTGCCATTCTATGTGCGTGATTAGTTATCTTAAGTATTATTGGGATCCATTAATTTAACTAATGATTATCGATCTATAACATTTGGAAACAGTCATTTAAATCCGATGAATACATTAATTGCTTTTGTTGTCACCGTTTTTTTTTACAACATTCCGGCAAAAAAAATAATGGATTAAAAACAAAATAAATGATTAACAGTAAAATGAGAATATATGTGTGAAAATATTCTTACATTATTTCTGTTGATTAGTTTTTTCTGCCATTCTATGTGCGTGATTAGTTATCTTAAGTATTATTGGGATCCATTAATTTAACTAATGATTAACGACCTATAACATTTGGAAACAGTCATTTAAATCCGATGAATACATTAATTGCTTTTGTTGTCGTCAGTTTTTTCACAGCATTCCGAAAAAGAAAAAAATGGAAATCATAAATTAATAAATGGAAAACAGAAAATGAGACTTTTTTATGTGTGAAATGAAATTCTTAATTATTTCTGTTGATTAAAATTAGATGACTTCAACCTTTTTATCTAACTCATTGATGTAGAAATGAAACAGCATTTTATGTAAAACTTGAAAAATTCTATTTCGGATCGATCACATTAATGTTGGAAACTAAGCTTTACAATATTCCAGAAAAAAAAATGGAAGTTAAAAACCTAAAAATGATAAAAACCGAAAAATTAAATATATATGTGAAAATATTTTATCATAAATTTCTGCTGATTTAGATTTTTCTGCCATTCTATGAGCGTGGATTAGTTATGTTAAGGTATTATTGGAATCCATTAATTTAACTAATGATTATCGATCTATAACTTTGGAAACAGTCATTTAATCCGATGAATACATTAATTGCTTTTGTTGTCATCGGTTTTTTTACAACATTCCGGCAAAAAAATAATAGTGGATTAAAAACAAAATAAATGATTAAACAGAAAAAATGAGAATATATGTGTGAAAATATTCTTACATTATTTCTGTTGATTAGTTTTTTTCTGCCATTCTATGAGCGTAATTAGTTATCCTAAGAGTTATTGGATCCATTAATTTAACTAATGAATACGACCTATAACATTTGGAAACAGTCTTGAAATCCGATGAATACATTAATTGCTTTTGTTGTCGTCGATTTTTTTACAACATTCTGGCAAAAAAAAAATGGAAAAAACAAAATAAATGAAAAACAGAAAAATGAAATATATGTGTGAAAATATTCTTACATTATTTCTGTTGATTAAATTTTTTTCTGCCATTCTATGAGCGTAATTAGATCCTAAGCATTATTGGATCCATTAATTTAACTAATGAATAACGACCTATACACATTTGTAAACAGTCTGGTGAATCCGATGAATACATTAATTGCTATTTGTTGTCGATCGATTTATTTTACAACATTCTGGCAAAAAAAAATCGATTAAAAACAAAATAAATGATTAACAGTAAAATGAGAATATTTGTGTGAAAATATTCTTACATTATTTCTGTTGATTAGTTTTTTCTGCCATTCTATGAGCGTAATTAGTTATCCTAAGGAATATTGGATCCATTAATTTATCTAATGAATAACGACCTATAACATTTGGAAACAGTCATGGTGAATCCGATGAATACATTAATTGCTTTTGTTGTCATCGTTTTTTTTACAACATTCTGGCAAAAAAAAAATCGATTAAAAACATAAATTAATAAATGATTAACAGAAAAATGAGAATCTTTTTATGTGTGAAAATGAGAATTTAAATTATTTCTGATTGATTAGTTTTTTTTCTGCCATTCTATGAGCGTAATTAGTTATCCTAAGCATTATTGGATCCATTAATTTAACTAATGATAACGACCTAAAAACATTTGTAAACAGTCTGGTGAATCCGATGAATACATTAATTGCTTTTGTTGTCACCGATTTATTTTACAACATTCTAAAAAAAATCGATTAAAAACAAATAAATGATTAACAGTAAAATGAGAATATATGTGTGAAAATATTCTTACATTATTTCTGTTGATTAGTTTTTTCTGCCATTCTATGAGCGTAATTAGTTATCCTAAGAGTTATTGGATCCATTAATTTAACTAATGATTATCGATCTATAACATTTGGAAACAGTCATTTAAATCCGATGAATACATTAATTGCTTTTGTTGTCACCGTTTTTTTTACAACATTCCGGCAAAAAAAATAATGGATTAAAAACAAAATAAATGATTAACAGTTAAATGAGAATATATGTGTGAAAATATTCTTACATTATTTCTGTTGATTAGTTTTTTCTGCCATTCTATGAGCGTAATTAGTTATCCTAAGAGTTATTGGATCCATTAATTTAATTAATGATTATCGATCTATAACATTTGGAAACAGTCATTTAAATCCGATGAATACATTAATTGCTTTTGTTGTCGTCAGTTTTTTCACAGCATTCCCACAAAGAAAAAAATGGAAATGATAAATTAATAAATGAAAAACAGAAAATTTTTTTCTATAAATGAGTATTAAATTTTTGATTCCAATTATATGATGTCAACCTTTTTTTTTAACTCATTGTGATGTACAAATGAAACAGCATTTTATGTACTTGAAAAATACTATTTCGGATCGATCCAAAATTTGGAAACTTAGCTTTACAATATTCCAGCTAAACAAATAATGGAAGTAAAAACCTAATAGAAGATAAACAGAAAAATAAAAATATATATGTGAAAATATTTTATCATAATTTCTTCTGGTTAGTTTTTTCTGCCATTCTATTCGCTTAATTAGTTATCCTAAAGATCATTGGGATCAATTAATTTAACTAATAATACTGGACCTATAACATTTGAAAACAATCATTTGAATCTAATGAATACATTAATTGCTTTTGTTGTTGTCAGTTTTTTCACAGCATTCCGAAAAAGAAAAAAATGGAAATCATAAATTAATAAATGAAAAACAGAAAAAGAATCTTCTTTTTTCTCTAAATGAGTATTAAATTTTTCCAATTAGATGACCTCAACGTTCTTTAATTCCTTGATGTACAAATAAAACGGTATTTGATGCACTTGAAAAATACTATTTTGGATCGATCCAAAAGTTGGAAACTAAGCTTTACAATATTCCAGCGAAAAAAAAAAAATGGAAGTAAAAACCTAATAGAAGATAAACAGAAAAATAAAAATATATATGTGAAAATATTTTATCATAATTTCTTCTGGTTAGTTTTTTCTGCCATTCTATTCGCTTAATTAGTTATCCTAAAGATCATTGGGATCAATTAATTTAACTAATGATTATCGACCTATAACTTTTGGAAACAGTCATTTGAATCCGATGAATACATTAATTGCTTTTGTTGTCGTTACTTTTTTCACAGCATTCTCATAAAAAAATGCAAATGATAAATTAATAAATGAAAAATAGAAAAAGAATATGTTTTTAAAAAAATTAGTATTCAATTTTTGATTCCAATTACATGACCTCAACACTTCTTTAACTCATTGATGTACAAATGAAACGGTATTTGATGTACTTGAAAAATACCATTTCGAATCGATCCAAAAGTTGGAAGCTAAGCTTTACAATACTCCAGCAAAAAATAATGGAAGTAAAAACCTAATAAATGATAAACAAATATATATATATATATATATATATATATATATGTATGTATGTGTGAAAATATTTTATAATTTCTGCTGATTAGATTTTTCTGCCATTCTATGTGCGTGATTAGTTATCTTAAGTATTATTGGGATCCATTAATTTAACTAATGATTATCGATCTATAACATTTGGAAACAGTCATTTAAATCCGATGAATACATTAATTGCTTTTGTTGTCACCGTTTTTTTTACAACATTCCGGCAAAAAAAAATAATGGATTAAAAACAAAATAAATGATTAACAGTAAAATGAGAATATATGTGTGAAAATATTCTTACATTATTTCTGTTGATTAGTTTTTTCTGCCATTCTATGAGCGTAATTAGTTATCCTAAGGGTTATTGGATCCATTAATTTAATTAATGAATAACGACCTATAACATTTGGAAACAGTCTCTTGAATCCAATGAATACATTAATTGCTTTTGTTGTCGTGAGTTTTTTCACAGCATTCCGAGAAAGAAAAAAATATGGAAATCCTAAATTAATAAATGATAAACAGAAAATGAGACTTTTTTTTATAAATGAGAATTAAATATTTGATTCCAATTAGATGACTTCAACCTTTTTTTAACTCATGGATGTACAAATGAAACAGCATTTTATGTACTTGAAAAATACTATTTCGGATCGATCCAAAATTTGGAAACTTAGCTTTACAATATTCCAGCTAAACAAATAATGGAATTAAAAACCTAATAATTGATAAACAGAATACTAACTAATAGAAGATTAACTAATAATACTGGACCTATAACATTTGAAAACAATCATTTGAATCTAATGAATACATTAATTGCTTTTGTTGTTGTCAGTTTTTTCACAGCATTCCGAAAAAGAAAAAAATGGAAATCATAAATTAATAAATGGAAAACAGAAAAAGAATCTTCTTTTTTCTCTAAATGAGTATTAAATTTTTCCAATTAGATGACCTCAACGTTCTTTAATTCCTTGATGTACAAATAAAACGGTATTTGATGCACTTCAAAAATACTATTTCGGATCGATACAAAAGTTGGAAACTAAGCTTTACAATATTCCAGCAAAAAAAAAAAAATAATAATGGAAGTAAAATCTTAATAAATGAAAAACAGAAAAATAAAAATATATATCTGAAAATATTTTATCATAATTTCTGTTGATTAGTTTTTCTGCCATTCTATGAGCGTGATTAGTTGTCCTAAGGATTAATAGAATCCATAAATTTGACTAATGATTATCGGCCTATAACATTTGGAAACAGTCCTTTGAGTCCTTTGAGCTTTACAATATTCCGGCAAAAAAATAATGGAAGTAAAAACCTAATAAATGATAAACAGAAAAATAAAAACGTATATGTGAAAATATTTTATCATAATTTCTGTTCATTATTTTTTTCTGCCATTCTATGCGCGGGAACATTTATGTTAAGGATTATTGGGATCCATTAATTTAACTAATGATTATCGAACTATAACATTTGGAAAAAGTCATTTGAATCCGATGAATACATTAATTTCTTTTGTTTTCGTCAGTTTTTTACAGCATTCCCACAAAAAAAATGGAAATGATAAATTAATAAATGAAGAAAAGAAAATTTTTTTCTATAAATGAGTATTAAATTTTTGATTCCAATTATATGATGTCAACCTTTTTTTAACGCATTGATGAACAAATAAAATGGTATTTAATGTACTTGAAAAATAATATTTCGGATCGATCCAAAAGTTGGAAACTATGCTTAGTCGTAAGCTTATAAACAGAACATTTTATTTTGAAATTTACATTGATTTATAGCACTTCATGAGGTTCATATATGATGTTAATGAACAAAAATTAATTAAGAAAATAAATTAGTTTTTCTGTAAAGATTGTAACATTTCAAAGATTTTTTGAATAGGAAGAGAAACTGCCCTTTTTTTATTTTTGTATGTAGTTTCGATTCTTATATTATTTTTAAGAACACATGACATTTTGAACAGTCTAATCAAAGCAGAATCGAATCTCAAATTAAATGATTAATTTTTTAAATTAAACATACTATAACCAGTGAAATGACCGGTAATGCATTTGTAGGAAATGCTGTGTGTAATGAAATAAAATAGAAATAAAAGAAAAAGGTATGCGTTAAGTGAATAAAACCGACTATATAATAATAGCCTAACTTATCTGTTCGTCTGTCCTCGAATTTATGAAGCGGTTGTACCTGGATTGGATAGAGGCATTCATATTGAATTTTTATTGAGATAGGGTTAGCAACGTTCGAAATCCCCCCTTCCCCTCTTTTCTAGCCATTAAAGACATTATATTAAGCCCGATTTTACCCGGTTAGAATCAAGCGATTAAGCTTATCAATTTATCACATAAAAAATATATTAAAATAACATTTTTCTAGCATTATGACGTCATTCCTTGAACCATCTCATTTAATCATTTCATTTAATGTGCTGTATTGTTTGGCGCAGCATATCGAAATTTGGATATTACGTCAGTAAAACCAAACTAAACCCAAACCCAAATATTAAGCCCGATTTTCCCCGATTAAGAGCACGCGATTAAATTTATCCATTTATCGTATAGTAAATAGATAAAATATCATTTTTTCTAGCATTATGACGTCATTGTTTTATCTCATTTAACAACATTTCTTATTCAACTCCTCTTCTTAGCCCACTCTCCTGTTTCTAATCATGGATCTTGTTGGTGCTTCAACCACATTTGGCGAAATTGGCGTGCTTGCAGCTTGCGTGCGTGGCGTGCTTGCAGCGTGGCGTTTGAAATCTGCGAGGGGATCGTAACTCAACAAATTGATACATAAACAAAAACAACATTTTGAGGAAAAATTTTACAAAAATTGAATATTTAAAATCTAATTGAATTAACAAAGAAAACACAAAGGAAACACATAACATTCATACTAAATAGACTGAAACATTCACAAATTAATCACAAATTAAATAAACTGAGTGTGATTTTCATCACAAATTTGTTATTTAGTGTAAATTGTAAAATTAATTTTGATTCTGTATTTTGAGTGGAGGTTTGAAGAGGAGTTGTAAAAAAAATTTTTTTTTTCAAATCTCTTATTTAAATCATTTAAATATCGTCTGCATTGTTTTCATACTTTTTTTCCGCTGAACTTAGATATTACGCAAATAATTTTCCTTTATAAAGGGCTTAAATAATAGATTAGGTACATAGTAATAATTTTAAATTTAATCATCGATAATTTTTTGTTGCAATGAAAATTTTATCACTGGTATTAACAACAAATTCTATCTACCTCCAGGTTGTAGTGGAAATGATAGTCAGATTCCTTTACTTCCATTAATTACTGTGGCAAAAATAAAATTGGAAAAAAACTTATCGATAATTTTGACTTTGAATTATCTTTCTAAATGAATTCAACTTGATTCTAAAGTGCATTCGCAGTATCGGGAGACTTTAGAGGACTATGAAGATAAACAAATTTTTGATCTTGTACCAATTAATTCTGAGCCAAAAACAAACCAATGTTTTCTCTGTCGTATAGGATACTTTACAATTCTGGAAATTTAAAATTTTTACTGATGCTGTCATATGCTACGGGCTATATGCTATTAATAGAAATGAAATGAAAGAAATAATTATGCATTAAGTGTTGGTATTGTTAGTGTTAATATTAAGCTGCATGACGCCTGGGATACAGTTCTTGACATCTGGAAGACATTTGGAAGACGCATATGGCAAGTGAAATGACTGAAGTCTTTTACAAGTCATTGTATGTTATGGGGTTAGTTTTTATTTTTCTTTTAGATTATTTTTTGAATCACGAAAAGAACTGCATGTAACACTTGATTTATGAAAAATCCTTTAAACTGCATTATAAAACATTGTTACCAATTTATGAAGCGTAGCGTTCGTGGATTGAGTAGACTCTGAATTAAGACAGCAAAAATAACAGCACTTTATTCGTAATGCAGGGAAAAACACGAATACAGGCAACACCGCGAGAACTGGCTAGCACAGGCGATAGTTCACTAAAACTCTTAGCGCCAAACAACGTAGGTCTTTACCTCAACAAATTTCTCAGCTAACTGAACCTCGATCAGATCGGCCCCGGTATTTAATATCCTAGGGAGAAACTTTATTCTAGAAAGTACTAGGTACAAACGATCGCAAGAAAGTCGCCGTCGCCAATTTGGCGATAAATCGCCAAACTTAGAACTATTACGTAGATTTGTTTGTTTGGTTTGGAGTGCAACCGTCTACTTTTTGCAACAGATAATGAATACCTACTGTTAAAATTCAACGGCTACGAACATTTTGTTGTGGGAATGAAAATGGATGAAGGCCAGCACCCTAACCATTCGGCCATCGTTCGGTCTAACTCAGTAAGAATCCATATGAATGCTCTTTACATGTCCAACCTCTTCATTCGAGGATAGATTCAAGATAACTTAGGCTATTATTATATAGGGAATACTAAACAGAAATTTATGTTCAATAAGATATGGCAGTAATTAAGTAGTAGTATGAAGTAAATTAGTATTTCTGTAAAGTATTAAACAATCAAATCATTTTTGAACAGGCAGAGAAACTGATGTTGTTACTTCTTATATTTCATGGATACGTGACATCTTAAACAATTAATCAAAAAATGAATTGAAGCAATAATTAAACATAAATAATTAAAACTTTTCAATATGCTGCACTACGTCAGCAGAGATTTCTTGACGTCTCAGAGACGTCAAAGTCTGCATTGGTACATGAGATGACCAAAGTCATTGTATGTCAGTTTTTTTTTTTATTTTTAGTGGTGGATAATTTAACGAATCCTGCAAATAATTGTATGTAAGATTTGATTTACGTACTACTACTTAACTGCAATAATAATGTAGTATAAAAACAATTTTACATTCAAAACATGATAATCTTACCAAATTTTTAAGTATTGTTACCAATTTATGAAGCGTAGCTTTCGTAGATTGAGTAGACTTTGAATTAAGACAGCAAAATAACAGCACTTTATTCGTAATGCAGGAAAACACGAATACAGCAGCAACACCGCGAGAACTGGCTAGCACAGGCGATAGTTCACTAAAACTTTAGCGCCAAACAACGTAGGTCTTTACCTCTACAAATTTCTTAGCTAACTGAACAGCTCGATCAGAATCGGCCCCCGGTATTTATATCCTCGGGAGAAACTGGAATATTCTAGAAAGTACTAGGTACAAACGTCGCCAAGAAAGTCACCAAGTAGCCAAATTTGGCGATAAATCGCCAAACTTTGCCAAAAATTAGTAACCAAAAACATCGCCTACGAGCCAATATCTCGCCATATACATGACTTACACATTAATACACAGTATACGGCAAAAATACATGCCAACTTGCGAAATTCGTAACATATAGACGTGAATATCACATTGTTCCTCTAATGAATTATTTAACATGAAACTTCCTATTCATGCCCTTACAGTCGAATAATTTCTCCATTGAACGAAATATTTTGGTCATAACATAATTAAAACTTTTATAATCTATCAGACAGCAAATTATGATGAGTTTTATGACTGCAATATATTGTCACTAAGATCGAATGAACACAATGTTTAACTTACCCTTTAGCTGACAGTGGTTTCGTATCAAAACCGCCTATTAAACATCTGTTTTTTTTAACTTTACTTTTTGCAGTACTTTACTTTATCTTTTTATAATTATTTACGCCTCCAATCTCATACATCTGTGATGTATGGAGAATGATGTAGAATCAAGAGCTTCTGCATTTAAAAAAAAAAACTTTTTCGACATGGATGATTTTTTGATTATATATATATATATATATTATATATATAAATATTATATATTATATATAATATATTTATATATTTATTAATATAATATATATATATATTATATATATATATTTATATATATATATAAATATATATTTATATATATATTATATATATATATATATATATATATATAATATATATATAATATATAAAATATATTATATATATATATATATATATATATATATATATATTATATATTTAAATATATATATATGACATCCCACTAAATACACTAATGTTATAATAATTCATCTCTTTATTTAAATCTCATAAACTATCTACAATAACTTCTAACAAAGGCATTTTACTGCAAGCTGATATAATGTGATATATCTATATCACGTTGTGCCGTATATGTGGCTAAATCTCAAGTCGCGTCACTTAAATAAAAGAATCCCTAATTAAAATCTCTTAAAATTATTTATTTTTATCCTGACATATTTATATATATATATTTATTTTATATATTATATATATATATATATATATATATATATATATATATATATACATATTATATTTTTGATTATTTTAAATTTAACAGATGATAGTTCTACGTTTATATTTTTTTTTCTATTGAAATATATGTATTTAAACTTTCTGTACTTGAGAAGTAATTCAATTTATCTTACTTATGACCCCAAATAAAATTATTTATACAAACAACACTTATAAGCTGTTAAGCTATTTATTTATTATACCAGTTAAGGATTATTTATTGTTCTTCCAATAGTACAGTTTTAAAAAGGCATAATGTTCAAGCTCTACAAGGGAGGGTTAGTCAGTTAACCACTCCTCAAACTCCTTATAAACCCTTCAAAGGAATGTAAAGAAACTTATATTTTAATTTACAATGTTCATAGGTAACATTATAAACAAATTACATTAAATTCCTCTGAATTTATTTTGGTGATTTTAAAGGGTTAACAGGCGAATTTATTGAAGCTTGTAACAACTCGCAACTTTACAATCGAGAAGTTGCCTATTTGGGTATATCATTTTATACCGACAGAATATTCGAGAAATAACTAATTTACATATTAAGAAATAATTTGATTGTTGGAGAACATAGCAACAATAAAAACATTTTTAATTTAAAATACACTTTGGACAACCGCCATGGCGAGCATTAATCCACAAACTTTTTGATTCGTGCTTTGATCATCGCCACTGAGCTAATTGGTAACAATGTTTTAGACACAAATATGTAATACTAATTCTGTGGTTAATCTCATTTCAAATTCTTCTATGCGAAGTTTATTTATCATTATGATTAACCGAAAAAGATTTGTAATTTTAATATACTAGTACATAAGAAAACTCATATAGCATTAATTAGGTTAAAAGTTATCTTTCTAATAAATGAATTTTTAAATTGGGAGAAGAAAACATACAATA
This sequence comes from Pardosa pseudoannulata, assembly GCA_032207245.1. Lineage (NCBI taxonomy): Eukaryota > Metazoa > Arthropoda > Arachnida > Araneae > Lycosidae > Pardosa > Pardosa pseudoannulata. Next base: position 86,983,282 of record CM063497.1, on the reverse strand, counting down.
ATGTTTTAGACACAATATATAATTCTGTGGTTAATCTCATTTCAATTCTTCTATGCGAAAGTTTATTTACCATTATGATTACCGAAAACCATTTGTAATTTTAATATACTACTCGTATAAGAAAAACTCATATAGCATTAATTAGGTTAAAAGTTATCTTTCTAATAAAATGAATTTTTAAATTAGGGAGAATAAAACATACAATAATGTTTTAGACACAAATATATAATACTAATTCTGTGGTTAATCATATTTCAAATTCTTCTATGTGAAGTTTATTTATCATTATGATTAACCGAAAACCATTTGTAACTTTAATATACTACTGGCACATAAGAAAACTCATATATGCATTAATTAGGTTAAAAGTTATCTTTCTAATAAAGTGAAATTTTAAATTAGGGAGAAGAATCTGTACAACAATATTTTAGACACAAATATGTAATACTAATTCTGTGGTTAATCTCATTTCAAATTCTTCTATGCGAAGTTTATTTATCATTATGATTAACCGAAAAAGATTTGTAATTTTAATATACTACTGGCACATAAGAAAACTCATATATGCATTAATTAGGTTAAAAGTTATCTTTCTAATAAAGTGAATTTTTAAATTAGGGAGAAGAATCTGTACAACAATATTTTAGACACAAATATATAATTCTGTGGTTAATCTCATTTCAAATTCTTCTATGCGAAGTTTATTTACCATTATGATTAACCGAAAAAGATTTGTAATTTTAATATACTACTGCACATAAGAAACTCATATATGCATTAATTAGGTTAAAAGTTATCTTTCTAATAAAATGAATTTTTAAATTAGGGAGAAGAAAACATACAATATGTTTAGACACAAATATATAATACTAATTCTGTGGTTAATCATATTTCAAATTCTTCTATGTGAAGTTTATTTACCATTATGATTAACCGAAAACCATTTGTAACTTTAATATACTACTGGCACATAAGAAAACTCATATATGCATTAATTAGGTTAAAAGTTATCTTTCTAATAAAGTGAATTTTTAAATTAGGGAGAAGAAAATGTACAACAACATTTTAGACACAAATATATAATACCAATTTTGAGATTAATCTCATTTCAAATTCTTCTATATGAAGTTTATTTACCATTATATTTAACCGAAAACCTTTTGTAATTTTAATATACTACGGGCACACAAGAAAATTCATATGTATATTAATTAGGTCAAAAGTTTCTAATAAGATGAATTTTTAAGTTAGAAAGAAGAGAACTTGTAACAATGTTTTAGATTCAAATATATAATAGTAATTCTGCGGTTAATCTCATTTCAAATTCTTCTGTGTGAAATATACCATTATGATTAACAGAAAACCTTTTGTAATTTTAATAGTCTAGATATCAAATGAAAAACATCTTTGTTATGACATAATTAGTAGGAAGATTCTATCATCATTTTTGTTAATTAGTTTATCGCTGCAATTGTGCACATGTGGCGTTTTCCTCAGACAATCTTTGGAGTTCATTAATTTAATTAATGGTTCTCAACATAAAACTTGCAGAAACAGCCATTGGATTTTGAATACGACGAAGAATGTGGGATATTCTTTGTTTCTGTTCATTATTTCGCATCATTTCATTACAAGAAGAAAAAAGTTAAAAAAAAATAATGAATGGGAAAAAGGAAAAAAAAATTATTTTTGTCCAAATGAGCTTTTAACTCTTGCGGATTCAATTTAGCTGACAGAAAGTTAATATATTTCTTTTTTCTGGTACGTATAGTATTTAAAGTGGACACACCCCCTTTAAACTTCCAAAAAAATTATTTTTTAAGTCTTTGGAAATTTTTGAATCATTTGAAACCAAACCCCATTGAAGTATTCAAATTAAAATCTGTAAAACTATATAATCTTTGAATTTAATATTATAGTCTTTAACCTCTTACAGGCTGAATTCAGATACAGATATCTTTTAAATTATTTTTTGCATATCTTGCCTTCTAATGCATTATTTAAGGTATGTTAGTCATTTAGTTGTGGAAAAAAATTTCTTTTACAATTTTCGTGATGTTCCCAATTGGGAACATTGGTCACTTCTGATTATACACTGGATTCAGAAATTGAGTAGAATGATGTATATATTAAAAAATAAGAAAAATAATTAGAATTAACTAAAAATTTATTTTTAAATTTAAGCACAGATATCAATAAAGTTTAAAACTTATAAATTTAAATGAAAACAACATTTTCTTAAATAATTATCAAAAAACATGAGTTTATACCTTTATGCCACGATATAATGGCAATTAATGGAGATGCAAATTTTTTTCTTGCATTCATTGCAAGCTAATGTTGCATTTAACCTGCACTGTGCACATCTACCTTGTGTTGTTTGTACAAGAAAACTCCCATCACTTTTTCTCTGTGATATAGGGCGGTGAACTTTGGGTCCAGATTAAGGCTCAATTTTCCTGGGTGCAATTCTTAGAAAAGCGGTTGTAATTTGCAGTTCACAGACAAAATACATTCAACACCTTTCAAAATAATATCTGAGAAGCGGACGCACTACACTACTTATTGAACTGAAATGCCCTTTCATAAAATTAGGGAATTCAGATTCATTTCCTACCAAAAGAGAATCCCCTTTCAAGAAATGCTTTCATTAAAGAAAAATTATTTTGTCGGAGAATAGCGTCAAGAGTCCATTGTTCCCAATTGGGAACATCAATAATTAATAAATTATTCCAGGTACATTTCTCATTATTGATGTCGAATTTCATACTTTTTAATTAAGTTAAAGTTTTTTTAAGTATACTAATCGGATTTTAGAAGCATTAGATGTTTTTTTAATTTATGTGAAATTCTAATTTGTGCTCTATAGAAAATGTTGAAAAGGATCATTTTTATGATTTTTTATACATTTTTCTATTAATCATAGAAATATAGCTTCCACTTTAAAAAATCGAGTAGACCTTTTAGTACTAATGCTAATTTTTTGTATCAATATTGATGAAATTTAATTTTAAATAATTTTATTAATATTATGTTCGCTGTTGGGAACAATGGTCTGTAAAAGTTTAAGAAAGATAGAAAAAATTTAAATGCATTGTATTCAATATAGGGTTTTTTAAACTTGCACACACTCTAACTAAATTGCTATGCCATATTGTGATTTCAAATTTCCACATTGAATACTTTATGTATATAGACATATCGTGTAGTCCTCGTTTATATTTGAGTATCAACCTGTGATCAAATGTATAGTGGTGATTTAATTTTAATTGCGTTGTGTTAATTACTTTTTTACTAAATTTAACCACAGGTTCTGAGAAACTACAGACATAAAAATGAAGATAAACTAACAGCTAAATTGACAGCAACCGAGACTAGCTTAATATAAAAAAAAGTAAATTTATTATAATATATATACATCTATGTACTTACAAACTGATGCTAATTTTCATAAAATAAGCTTTGTCAACGTCTTCTAAATTAGTTCTGACAAATATTTTATATACTTAAGTAATTTTGTAAATAGATAGAGGACCTAATCTCAATTTCAAAAATGTATGTAAATTTGGGGTACCTTTGTGGGTCTAAAATGTTGGGCCTGGAAAACTTCTGGTTAAGGTATCTATGGCTGATCAGGAGAGGGAATCTATATCATCCTTGGTCTCGTCAGGGGCTTCCTCCTGAGTCTTTGGGGGTGCGGCCGTACTATTTGGTGCAGGAACACTTCCTGTCGGACTTGGCTGGACTTTCCTAGTCTGGACTATCAAGCACTTCTCCTCTGGATCACGAACAACTTCCGTCGGACCCGACTGGACTCAACTTTCGAACACCTTTCATTGGGACCTCCGAAACTTTCCGGGACCTCCGAATCAATATCTCATTTTTAGATTTTTCATATTTATTTATTTCAACCTTGTCCCTCTTCCTTCTGTCGTCCAATCATAGTTGTAAGAATTTCATTGGTCTGACCAAACCCCGCTGAGACCAACGTGAAAAAACCTTATCCCTTCTAATTGGGCACTGTCCCTTAGGGACTCATAAATACTCCACAAAATACATTCTTATTTAATGTCAAGTACAGAGATATTCTAATCTGGGACTAATCAGATAAAGACCACCGTATATAATATATCGTTGAAAAGTAATTTATGATCCTCTATCTCTTATATAACGATGTGATATATTTTAGATAACATTTTACTTCTTGTATGAATGAATCAATTATAAAGATCTAAATATATACAATTATAAATATATATATTATTTCGTTGTTGTTTTATATATATATTATTTTATAAAATAACTGTAATATATATATATGTGTCCGTTTCTGATATATATATTTGTGTAAATAATTATATATATTATTATATACTGTACGAGGAATATTATATATATTTATATATATATATATATATATATATTATATATATTTATATTTATATATATATATATATTATATTACTAAACTCCTCGGAGCAACAGCCTCTAGGGGGACAGGGTCTATGGCGTCAATCTCCTTTTCTGAGACGAAGGGCCCTGGGGCGCGAAGCATATGTTCCGGTTAGGTGGCCAACCTTACGTGGAACTCCAGTGTTTAGTTCCCAAGCACGCTTGGTCCTCAGTTTGTCTACCTACTGAAGGATAATAGGCTAAGTCAACCTTACCCACTCTGGGTATTAAATTCCGACCTTGAGGAAGAGCATTATCGAAAAAGTAATATTAAAAGGCTCTTTCCCTTCCCTGTTAGGTTGTTTGAATTTTAACAAAAAAATTTTCTGAACACAATGTGCACAGTTTTACAGTAAAGTAAGTTTCTATCATAACTTTTGCTTTTTTTTAAACGACAATTATTAAGTATATATTCCCGTTAATAACTGAAACACTTTCTATTCACAACTCAATAATAATTTCACAGTTTTTGTCACTCTCTGGTAGATATATTTAGTGTAATGTAGTGATCGTCCATTTTATTAGTAATTTTAATTATATCTTCAGTACTGAGAACTTTAAACATTTGCCTGTTTTGCACGCACACTGTACATCAGCAGTTACCTTGCCTTTAATCATTTGCACTTATGGCATACGGACAGTCTGATTTCTCTATCATTCTCACTGTGTAACTTTTGTAGTCATATAGATGTCCAATAGATGTTAGTTTTAGAAGTGTCTTTTGTTTGGTTTCAAAACGGGGATTTCTGATAGGTTTTGCATTACTTCGAGAATTTTTATGACCGAGAAGGAATTTTTAGAATTAATACCACATACAGACAAAAATTTAAGACATTCAAACCAGTGCTATGTGTGTTCATTGAAGAAAAATGACAGTGTCGTGTAGTCCTCGTTTATATTTGAGTATCAACCTGTGATCAAATGTATAGTGGCGATTTATTTTTAATTGCGTTGTGTTAAGTATTTTTGTACTAAATTTAACCACAGGTTCTGAGAAACTATAGACATAAAAATGAAAATAAACTAACAGCTAAATTGACAGCAACCGAGACTAGCTTAATATTAAAAGAAACAAAGTAAATTTATTATAATATATATACATCTATTTACATACAAAACTGATGCAAATTTTCATAAAATAAGCTTTGTCAACATCTGCTAAATTAGTTCTGACAAATTTATTATATACTTAAGTAATTTTGTAAATAGATAGAGGACCTAATCTCAATTTCAAAAATGTATGTAAATTTGAGGTACCTTTGTGGGTCTAAAATGTTGGGCCCGGAACACTTCTGGTAGGTATCTATGGCTGATCAGGAGAGGGAATCTATATCATCCGTTGGTCTCGTCAGGGGCTTCCTCCTGAGTCTTTGGGGGTGCGGCCGTACTATTTGGTGCAGGAACACTTCCTGTCGGACTTTCTCTTTGGCTGGACTCTCCTAGTCTGGACTATCGATCACCTTCTCCTCTGGTCTCACGAAGAACTTCCGTCGGACCCGACTGGACTCCCGACTTTCGAACACCTTCTTTTGGAACCTCCGAACCTATTCTCTAGGACACCCGAATCCTCATCTCATCTTTTAAATTTTTCATATTTTTTTATTTCAACCTTGTCCCCTCTTCCTTCTTGTCGTCCAATCGGGTTCGTTGTAAGAATTTCATTGGTCTGCTTCAACCCCGCCTTGAGACCGCCAACGGGCCAAACCTTATCCCTTCTAATTGGGCACTGTCCCTTAGTGACTCATAAACACTCCACAAAGGTACATTCTTATTTAATGTCAAGTACGGAGACGGGATTCTAATCTGGGACTGGGATCAGAACCCTGCCCGAGACCACCGTACAAGACAA
>CM063497.1:86956981-86971981 GCA_032207245.1 Pardosa pseudoannulata | reverse complement strand
ATAAAAATGAATTTGTGTCTGTCTGTCTGTACTCGATAGACTCAAAAACCATACATCCAATCGCCGTGAAAATTTGGGAAATTCTTAGGTATATCCCTGGGAAGGTTTTTGTAAATTTTTAATGTTCGAAATCTATTCCTTCCCCCTCTTTCGAGCATTTCATGTCATTATTCCAAGCATTAATTTCCCCTGTTAAACGCAAACGATTAATTTTTTAATTTATCGCATCATGAGAGAAGCAATATTTCTAGCAATGTGACGTCATTCCATGCAATTGTTTTAAGCTCATTTTTCCTCGATTAAAAGCAAGAAATTAAAATTTTCAATTTATCGCTTAACAAATAGGTGAAAATGATATTTTTTTCTATCATTATGACGTCATTTCTTTAAACATCACATTTATTCATTTCTTATTTTATATTACTTAAACATCGTCTGCGTAATATCAATTCGATTTGACCGGGAAATTTAGATATATAGTGATTAACTTTCATTTCTATTCGACGCAAATTATAGCAATTTTATATGAGAACTAATTTTAAATTGAATTCTTGGTTCATTTTTACGTTACAATTAAATGTTTATCAACAATACTCTAACAACAAAAAGTACAAATTTCAGTGACTCTTATGGACAAATAAAATCTATCATTTTATATAGTTATCTTTATATTTATACGGTTGTCAATATGAATGTGTGTTTCTGTTTCATACAAAGTCATGTGGTTTGTCATAAATTCCCTTAATTTTGGACAACATTTAGTTATACCACCAAAATTTGCACTGTTGCTGTCCAAACCTCTGCTTCCTATTCTACCACGTAATATCTGTTAACTTTTCTAATCACCGTACAGTAGTAATACAGTTGTGTAATTTAGGGTTAAACTTATACGTTACCATAAAAAAGTTTGAGCAAATTTAATATAAGACACAAATTCGATTAAAAAACTGAATAATGTTATAATACACTTATGATTGAAATGTATAAATATGCCGATGACTCGAATTGAACTGTGACGAATTTAGAGAGTTATCCACGAAAAAAATCTTTGTTTAAAAGTGATATATTAGGTTCACCGTAGCGAAGAACGGGCGCACTTGCTAGTTACTAATAAAAATGTAATTACCTTTAGGTGATTTTTTCTGTAATGCTTCCTATAATATAATAAAATGATTTAAATTAAAAATATTGAAATTCTAAAAAAAGGGACACGAATTTTGCAAATTTTATTAATAAAAATAGCATTGTTTATAAAAGAATAAAATTCACTGATATTACTGACGTCATACAAATATTCATACAAATTATCACGTCTTTCAGATGCATGCATTATATTACAAGCATACCTAATTACGGAAAAAATTTATGTGAAAAACTGAAATAACTTTATTCCTCCTTGCACATAATTGGTGGTTTACACTGTATTATTATTATCACTTTGTTTTAACCCATCCACCGACCACCCTCCCCACCTTTTTCCCTTTCAAAACAGTCTCCCTTTTCGTAAATTCCAGACGGAACTTACCGTACCATACTAGAGTTGCCGGTTTAAAAGTTGTCAGGCTACTTTTAAATTATTTTCCCTGCAAGGTAAAGGAGTTCCGTTACGCAAAATTAGTTTCTTTCATTTATTATCGCTTTGCAATATTTTTTTTCCTCAAAAGTGTGTTATACGAGTGCGAACGAGAAGGGGTCGACAGGTCAGTTTTCGAACAGGAATTCGCTGTCGAACCCCCGTCGACGCGTCCGTTCAGTGGGTTAAATCTTGATTCCTAAAAAAATTTTGAAATTGACAAAACGCCTGATGTTTTTTAAAAATGGAAATTAAAAAATCGAGTAGTTAAAAGTTGAGAACGTTTCGAATCCCTTAAACAAGAAACATTACAACACAAGCAGTTAATCTCGTTAATTTTTTTTGCATGCATTTATTTTCCATGAATTTAAGAAAACATCTTTCACATTTTTAATAATACAAAAATGAAATGAAAAACAAATTAGTTTCAGGATAATTAGGCGGAACATTTCTATCATCATTTGTGCTAATTAGTTTTCTACTTGCCATTGTGCACGTGTCAGGAGTTCTTCAAATGATTTTTGAGTTTCATTAATATAATTAATGATTCTCGACTGGCGACGAGTAGAAGCAGACGTTTCAAAATCGAATACGGTAAAGAATGCGTTAATTGCTTTTGTTCTATTCGTTCTTTATTAGGATATCAGCATAATAAAATTTATAGAATAGGATATTTAAATACATTTAAAAACTTTTAAAATATATATTAAAATATTTTGAAATATAGGATATTTTTAGTTGGATTTTAAGATTTTAGAAGTTTCTATTGATACGTTTTATTGAAAATAATGTGTTTTAATATATCAGGTCTAAAACGTTTACGTCTTTCAGAAATATGGATTATTTTACAAGCTTACTTAATTACTCAAAAATGTATAAAATTTTTAAATAGACATCGTACCTTTCAAGACTTAAATCTTCATTGCAATGGTCTTCACCTCTTAATGCACAGCTTCTTTGAAAAAGGCTGGCAAAAAAAATCAATTTTTTAATGTAAAAAACACAATTTAGAACGTTGTCTTGTCAAGAAAATTACAAAAATACAAAAATAATCAATATTTTAGTATATTGGATATTTATACAATTGGTATGATTTCTAATTTTTAGAATATTTTGAGTATATTTTTAGAATTTTTAGAGTATACTGTTGAATTGGTGGGCAATCTACCAATTGACAGACTCAAGTTCTGGTCCACGAATGTGGGCGTGGGTTCGAATCCCATTTCTGACACCAAGTTGTTACCAATTTATGAAGCTTAGTGTTCGTGGATTGAGTAAACTTTGAATTAAGACAGCAAAAATAACAGCACTTTATTCGTAATGCAGGGAAAAACACGAATACAACAGCCAACACCGCGAGAACTGGCTAGCACAGGCGATAACTCTTAGCGCCAAACAACGTAGGTCTTTACCTCTACAAATTTCTCAGCTAACTGAACCTCGATCAGGATCGGCCCCCGGTATTTATATCCTCTGGAGAAACTGGAATATTCTAGAAAGTACTAGGTACAAACGATCGCCAAGAAAGTCGCCAAATTTGGCGATAAATCGCCAAACTTGGCGCCAAAAATTAGTCACCAAAAACATCGCCTACGAGCCAATATCTCGCCAAATACATGATTTACCCATTATAATACACAGTATACGGCAAAAATACATGCCAACTGGCGAAATTCGTAACATTATGATGTGTCATCCCTTGAAGCGTACGTTTCAAATATAAAACCCTAATGTTTCATATCTCAATATTAAAGTATATAAAGTGACGCCTCGAGTCAAGGATATCGTTACTGCCAGAGCTTAGTAATAAAATAGTTAACAATTATATTTTATTTTTTATTTTATTTTAGTAAAATATATATTGAAAAATGAGCCAATCAGAATATGAATAAGTGTTCGGAAAGTGGCTCACAAGAAAGAGATAAGTAGTTAATGATAAGTAGAAAAAAAATATTTTTTATGCTTGAATAAGTAAGTGTTATAGCTTACAATCCTATGTAAATGATAAATATCAATAAAATGATTGTTTTTTTTCCATTGTTATTTTCAATTCTCAATTGCATTCAAGTGCGAAAAATTACAGTAACATAAAGTATGAATTATCTCGAGTGTGCACAATTTGGCCAGTTTAGCGATCTCGAGTTAATTCTGGCGTTAATTTGACCCATTCCAAGTTCATGTTATTTCGGGATTATGGGTCAAAAAATGTCAATTTTTTATTCTTATTTTTATACATACATAGTCTTTTAAACATAATAGCATCATTCGCATATAAAATGTCCTAAAAATTAAAGTAAAAAAATAAATTTAAATAAATGAGTAATTTACATGTATAGTTGACTTTTTGTACGTCAGAAATCATTAGACTTTGGAGTCAATATACACTAACTATAAATATAAAGCTTAGAATACCTAGCTGTTACCTTGAATCAAATTTTATATATATATATATATATATATATATATATATATATATATATTATATATATATATATATATATATATAATATATATATATATATATATATATCTATATATGAAAAATATATTATATATATATATTTATATAAATAAATATATTTATATAATATATTTATAAATATATATATATATTTAAAATTTTATTATTAATTTTCTTATATAATATATAAAAAATATATTTGAGTAAAAATAAATATTTATAAAAAAAAAAAAAATATAAAAATAAAAAAATATTTATGTTTTAATATTTCAAGGAAAAAGTATACGGGATGATAATAAAGCACAGAATAATCGATAAAAGAGATTCTTATTGTATTCATATTTTAATATTTCACAGTACCGGAGCTACACTCGGGATGAGGCAGGATGGTACATTTCGCCTGCGCGAATTCCGCTCGATAAAAACCGGGAAGGGATTAATGGAAGTTCTAATTATTTCAGAGATAAATTTTTAAGTTCTTCAAGTTCTATCAATTGACAACTTTAAGGACATTGTGACCACGAACATATTTTACGTGCGCCAATCACCATTAACGAATACGGTGATCTTAGGCCTGATCGAGTCCCAAACCAGCGACCCTTCAGTTACGAGTCAGTTACTTTTGCCGTTTGATCTACCGCGGCTCTAAGATAATGTTTGAAATATGTATATTAAAATATATATTATTATATAAAATTAAAATAGAACATATGTTTTGTATTGGAAATCAAACTTTTAAAGGTATCTGACATTTGTAAATATAAAAAAACTCTAAAGTCTAATAAGAAATTAAAAATTAAAAAATAATTAACGATATGCTGTAAAATGAAATATTGTTCCAACTAAGGAAAATTAACTTCTGTTTGGCATAAGCCATTAATTTCTAAGTTACATATTTAAAAAAATATTTTGCAGATCAATGGAATTTTATTTTTTCCACTTGGTGTATAGATTTTATGTTTTTAAAAATATGCATTACTTCATATAATATAATTGTGTGATGGGGCGATTTAGATCAGTAATATAATTGCTTCATTCATACAAGAAGTAAAATGCTCGGGATCTAAATCTGACCTCATCACATCTTTTGTAAAGGACAGAGGACCATAAATTTATATTTTACGAATATTGTTGTCTTGTACGGTTGTCTAGGGCGGGGTTCTGATCCTAGTCCCAGATTAGAATCCCGTCTTCGTACTTGAAACTAAATAAGAATGTACCTTTGTGGAGTTATTTATGATTTCCTAAGGAATAGTGCCCAATTAGAAGGGATAAGGTTTTCCACGTTGGCGGTCTCAAGGCGGGGTTAAACAGACCAATTTACAATAATCCCGGTTGGACGATAAGAAGAAAGAGTAGACAAGGATGAAATTAATAAAATAAGAAAAATCTAAAAAAGAGAGGACGTGTTCGAGAGTCCAGTCGAGAAGACAAGTCCGACGGAACGTGATGGGGAGTCCAAGAAGAATACCATTGAGTTCGACAGAGACTCCGGAAACGTTAAGAACATCTAGCAGCAGTGTTCCTGTATCAAATATTATGGTCGTACCTCGAACACTCAGAAGGAAACACCTGACCAGACCGACGGAAGATCCATACATACCTAGACCTGATCAGCCCTCAACCATCAGTGCTCCTGGCACACCGTATTTACTCACAAAGGTACCCCCTTTTACATACATTTTGAAATTGAAATTAGGTCATCTCTCTTATATTTACATATTTACTTAAGTGATGAAAAATTTTTGTCAGAACTAAATTAGAGTGGCAGATAATTTGAAGATTTTGATAAAGCAAATTTAATGAAGATATAATCAGATTGTGTGTGCATAGATGTATATATATATATATCATTATAATAAATTTACTTTTTTTTATTTTAAGCTGGTTTCAGATGCTTTTAATTTAGATTTTAGTTTATTTTCATATTTTATGTCTGTAGTTTCTCAGAACCTGTGTTTGAATTTAGTACTAAAATATTTTTACACAACGCAACCAAAATAAATACCACTCTACATTTGATCACAGGTTAATACCCAAATATAAACGAGGACTACACGACAAACTGAAATTTTCATTTCTTATTAAATTAAAACAATAACTAGAATAATAAAGAAATATATATAAAGAAGAATTGTCAACTCAAAATGGAATATATTCCCTTAATGACAAAATTCATGAGGTATCCTAACACTATTTATTTCTCAATAGTATAGGAATTTTTAAATAAAGGAGAATTTTACAAATTAGCATCGCAGTTTATTGCTACAGGCAATAAAAGCTTTAAAGTTGGTGGTGCAACTGGATTCTATGGGCCGAGACAGATATACCTAACATTAAACATAAAAATGACAACGAGAAGGAAATAAACAGCTAAAAGAGTAAAGAGAAGCTAGAAGTGTGTGTTCATGATTTCACAACACAAAAAACCAGAGAGTTGAAAATTTAGGGAAGGAAAACACAAAATGTTTTTCACCATGTAAAGCATTGACGGCATTGATGCAACTGGATTGCCTGCGCCCAGCATTCTAATCCAGAGATTTCTTACAGTAAGTAGAGAAATTGACAACGAGCAGAGCATAAAAACAACGAAAAGATGATAGAAGGGGATAAGAAGGTGGATTCGTGAGTCCATAATACAAAAACTAAAGACTAGGAAATCCGCACAGTAACACAGATATAAAAATTTGACATCTTATATAAATTTAAAATTTTAATAGTATTGGAGAAAATAATAGGTTAAAAATCAGAAATTTACTTAAAACAACATCAAAAAGTAAACATTCAAATGAAAATATGCCTAAATTAAAATTAAATAACATTTGACATCCCTACTCTGGTTTATTATTAACCATCTGACTGCTCATACCGCAATTTTCACTGGCAATTCAAATGTAACAAAATTAACTCATCCCACGATTTTCGCGGGCATGTGTCTTTTTTCTTTATTAAGCCTTTGTTATTACGCTTTTTCACTGTTTAACCAATGGAATTAATTATATATTTGTATATATATATTTGTATATATATTTATTGTACAGTATTAGACATTTAATTAATTAAATATTTATATATTGTACAGATATATATTAATTAAGTAATAAAAATAATTATATGACTAGAACTATAGTTATATTAGATAATAGAATTATAGATAGTATGTTATAAATAGAAACTAACTGTATTTCAATTGAAATTTATTAAAAAATAAATTTTTTATGTGATAATATCTGAAATTAGTATTTCTGAAAGCATAGGTTCTCATAATAATAGTCAATATAAAAAATCTTTTTTAGAAAAAAATTTAGTATTTCAATTCTCCAATATATATATATATATATATATATATATATATATATATATATATATATATATATATATAATATATATAATATTTTATATATAAAAATATTTAAATATATAAAAAATATATTAAAAAAAATAGAAAATATATATATATTATATAAAAATATAATATAATATATATACTTAATATTCAAAAAAATATTTAAGTCTCGGTACAAAGAGTTATTAATACGATCGAGAAATAAACAGTTAAATGAAAATATGTGTAAATTAAAATAAAATAACATTTGACATCCCTACTATGGGTGTTTCTTAACACTCTGATTGCTCATCCCCCAATTTTCACGGGCAATTAAAATAAAACAAAATTAGCTCATCCTACGATTTTCGCGGGCATGTGTTTTTTTTTCCTTTATTAAGCCTTTATTATTACGCTTTTTCACTGTTTAACCAGTGGAATTAATTATATACAGTATTAGGTATTTAATTAGGTAATAAATATAATTATATGACTAGAACTATAGTTATATTAGATAACAGAATTATAGATAGTATGTTATAAATAGAAAATTAGTGTATTTCAATTGAAATTTATTAAAAAATAAATTTTTTATGGGATAGTATCTGAAATTACTTTTTCTGAAAGCTTAGTTTCACATGATAAAAGTGAATATAAAAAATGTTTTCTAGAAAAAAAATTGGTTTATATGTATTATATTATAATTGGTTTGTATGTATTATCAATTTATATGTATAAATATATATAATTATATATATATATATATATATATATATATAATATATATATATATATGTATATTAATATAATCTTATGTATATATATATATATATATATATATATACATATATATATATATATATATATATATATATATATAATAATATATATATATATACTATATATATATATATATATATATATATATATATTAATATATATTTATTATGCAAAAAAAATATATTTTTAAAGAAATATTGGTTTACAAATTGAGCTATCCGAGGGTAAATACGATCGAGAAATAAACAGTTAAACGAAAATATGTGTAAATTAAAATTAAATAACATTTGACATCCCTACTATGGTTTTTTCTTTACCCTCTGACTGCTCATCCCGCAATTTTCATGGCCAATTCAAATGAAACAAAATTAGCTCATCCCATGATTTTCGCGGGCATGTGTTTTTTTTCCTTTATTAAGCCTTTATTATTATGCTTTTTCACTGTTTAACGTGGAATTAATTATATACAGTATTAGATATTTAATTAGGTAAAAAATATAATTATATGACTAGAACTATAGTCATATTAGATAATAGAATTATAGATAATATATTATAAATAGAAAATAATTGTATTTCAATTGAAATTTATTAAAAATAAATTTTTTATGTGATAGTATCTGAAATTAGATTTTCTGTAAGCTTAGATTCTCATGATATAAGTCAATATAAAAAATCTTTTCTAGAAAAAAAATTAGTATTTCAATTCTCCAATATATATATATATAATATATAATAAAATAATATATATATAAAATTATTATCTAATCTATCTATCTATCTATCTATCTATCTATTAATTATATTATATATATATAAATATATATATATATATGTCAGGATTTAAAATGTAGATTAATTTCAAGAGATTTAATTAGGGATTCTTTTTGAGAGTGACGAGACATGAGGAATTTAGCCACATAATACGGCTCACGCGCAGTGATCGGGACAGAGAACAGTAGCACATTTCACGGTCTGACGTGCAGGCCTTCGGTATCAGAGTTCGTGTGTTCGAATCCCACAGTGGCATGGATGTTCGTAGCCGTTCGGAATCGGCTCTAAGCTGTAGGTCCCTGTCTCATTAGCCCTCGTTTTGCAAAAATTAGACCTTAGCACTCCAAACCAAACTAAAATAAACTAAACTACAAATTGAGCGGTCAGAGGGTTAATACGATGCATATATTTTTCTGGTTTCTAACACATAAATTTATGGTTAATACTAAATATTATCTTAAATATGAATATGTATACTTGTATAATGTATTATTTTATGTTGAAACTAAATATAAGATATAATTTTTTTTCCAG
Source organism: Pardosa pseudoannulata (assembly GCA_032207245.1). Lineage (NCBI taxonomy): Eukaryota > Metazoa > Arthropoda > Arachnida > Araneae > Lycosidae > Pardosa > Pardosa pseudoannulata. The sequence goes on along the minus strand of CM063497.1, from coordinate 86,962,534 downwards.
TTATTATAAAAATTGCACACTTTTATATCAGATATAACTCAAAAGAAAAATATTACTAATTAATTTTTTATGATGTAGGACTTAAATGGTAATATTTAATTTTTAAGCATTCTACCTACTTCGGTTTCGATATCTAAGGTTCAGAAATGAAGGTTCTAGTTATTGAAATTAGTTTTAGTTTTTTATTTATATAACACTAACAATATAGACTTTTCAATTAAAAACGAATAAAACAAACGACAAATGAATGCCAAAAATTATTATAATACTATGTGCATTGAATACAAGGCCTAAAACTTTCGCCTATATGAAAAGCAATTTAATTTTTAATACTTGCTTATTATATACAGTTGTAGTAAAATATGTTTTTTACAAATATTCTCAAAATAGCAATTCAATGGGTTCTTTATTAAAATCCGGGATTTAGATATATCTATCATTTTCCAGTGAGATAATGTGGTCCTGCTGTCCAACAGTGGACGTCATTGACCGGGATTATTACGTCATCACTAATATATCCTTTTTTAATGATTCTTGGTACTGCCCATATCCAATAAAAAAGCAATTATTATTGTTGTATGCCTGGCATTCAATTTGCGCTGTGAAATCGAATGCATTTTGTTCCACTGCTTTTATTACATTTCAATTTATATTGCCGGTAAACAACATCGCGTGACTCGTGGAACATCTAATTCAGCCATGCGATGGGCGGGGTTAAACCTCAGTGATCGTTCAGCAAATGGTCAGTTTCGATTTAAGCACAGCTTCGATTTTCCATACCATATTTCATATTCCATGCAAAAGGAAAATTAGAAACGATGATCACGTGATTATAGATTTATATACTGCAATCTGATGTAGAGTTAATATTTAGTATGAGAAAATATTAATCATTTTAACTCATCATTTTCAGCATTAATTTTCAGCAAATTAATAAAACTGAAGGATTAAAAGAACCCTCCAATCAGAATATTAAGATATTGAATATTTGATGATATAAGAGCAAATTTACTAAACAATGTATAGTTGCAACTAAGCAAAGATACACTTTTACATTAGTATAAATGGATAGATTAATGTAAGAAAACTTCAGTTAGATAATGCAGTAGTGTACAAGATAAATTCAGTAAAAAATTCAGTAATCATTTTAATGCAAAGGCATTTTCATTAAACTCAAAAAAAAAAACAAAAAAAAACAAAAAAAACTGCAGGATTAAAAGTAATCTCCAATCAGAATATTAAGATATTGAATATTTGATGATATAAGAGCAAATTTACTAAACAATGTATAGTTGCAACTAAGCAAAGATACACTTTATCATTAGCATAAATGGATAGCCTAATTTGTAAGACAAATTCAGTTAGATAATTCAGTAAAATAATTCAGTAGTTTACATGATAAATTCAGTAAAAAATTCAGTAATCATTTTAATGCAAAGGCATTTTCAGGAAACTCAAAAAAAAAAAACCTGCAGGATTAAAAGTGCCCTCCAATCAGAATATTAAGATATTGAATATTTGATGATATAAGAGCAAATTTACTAAACAATGTATAGTTGCAACTAAGCAAAGATACACTTTTTCATTAGCATAAATGGATAACTTAATGTAAGAAAAATTCAGTTAGATAATTCAGTAATGTACAAGATAAATTCAGTAAAAAATTCAGTAATCATTTTAATGCAAAAGCATTTTCAGGAAACTCAAAAAAAAAAAAAAAAAACTGCACGATTAAAAGTACTCTCCAATTAGAATATTAAGATATTGAATATTTGATGATATAAGAACAAATTTACTAAACAATGTATAGATGCAACTACTCGAAAGATACACGTTTTCGTTAACATAAATGGATAGCCGAATATGTAAGACAAATTCAGGAAGATAAATTCAGTAAGATAATTCAATAATGTGAAAGACAAATTCTGTAAAAAATTCAGTAAGATATCTTTGAAAATTAAAATAAATCAGAAATTCTTTGAAAGTAAAAATATACCATTGCTTATTTGTGTTTTATTTTGTAAGTCTCCTAACATTAAGGAATTTTTAAAAAAGATATTTTATATTTATGTTTGCCGTAACTATTTGCAGCAATTGATCTAGTCTAGCATTTGCAACATCAAGTAGTTGAAATATTTCAAAAAGAAAACTACGTTACTGTTAACCAATAAACTTTGCTTTCTTCAGTGAATTTCTGCTCATTTAGGCAGCAGTTTGAAAACTTTTGTACCTTCAATGTAAAAAGAAAATTTGTGCCCCTCAATTTTAGTGATAATATAATTTTATAAATACTCACCTAAAATGTAATTTATTTAATGGGCTACAAAATAAAATGCCTTTATGTAAAAATATACATTTTTATATAATATAATTTTTATTAAACATTTAATTAATATACATTCAAAAAGATATTTTATATTTATGTTTGCCGTAACTATTTGCAGCAATTGATCTAGTCTAGCATTTGCAACATCAAGTAGTTGAAATATTTCAAAAAGAAAACTACGTTACTGTTAACCAATAAACTTTGCTTTCTTCAGTGAATTTCTGCTCATTTAGGCAGCAGTTTGAAAACTTTTGTACCTTCTACCCCCTTTTGTAAAAAGAAAATTTTGTGCCTCGTCAATTTTAGTGATAATCTAATTTTACAAATACTCACCTAATATTTTAATTTATTTGATGGGATACAAAATAATATGTTATATTGTGTAAAAATATGCATAAAATATTAATGATAAGTAGTGTTAATTTTAAATGGAACATTAATAAATCTTGCATAAGTACAAAAAATTAGAGTACTTGTTATAATTAAAAAATCATAATTATACTTTAATGATGTGGTTGATGGGTTTGTTTTTCAGCACACTTTTTCTCAAATCGGGGCATCATTATAAATCTAGCTGTTTTTAGTTGCTTTACAACTAAAGAAAGTAGTATCAGTTAACTAACGAAGTATCAGTGACTAAACGTGACTGATACTTTGTCTTCAACAGTTATTGAGGAAGACATCAGTTTCACATAAGTATGATGTTGAAAATGGGAATAAAATTTCTAGAGTTTGTTTGTTAAAGTTGTGATGGGGCGATTTAGATCTGTTATATAATTGATTCATTCATACATGAAGTAAAATGTTCGGGATCTAAATCTGACCTCATCACATCGTTGTAAAAAGACAGATGATCATAAATTTCTTTTCAACGGATATTATTGTCTTGTACTGTGGTCTCGGGTGGGGTTCTGATTCCAGTCCCAGATTAGAATCCCGTCTCCGTATTTGACATTAAATAAGAATGTACCTTTGTGGAGTATTTATGAGTCCCTAAGGGACAGTGCCCAATTAGAAGGGATAAGGTTTTTCACGTTGGCGGTCTCAGGGCGGGGTTTGTCAGACCAATGAAATCCTTACAACTATCCCGATTGGAAGACAAGAAGGAGGAGGGGACAAGGTTGAAATAATAAAATATCAAAAATCTAAAAAGATGAGAGATTGATGCGGAGGTCCCAGAGAGATTGATGAGGAGGTCCCAGAGAAGAGGTTCGGCAGTCCCCAAAAGAAGGTGTTCAAAAGTCGGGAGTCCAGTCGGGTCCGACGGAAGAGATTCGTGAGTCCAGAGGAGAAGGTGCTCGATAGTCCAGACTAGGGGAGTCCAGCCAAGTCCGACAGGAAGTGTTCCTGCACCAAATAGTACGGCCGCACCCCAGAGACTCAGGAGGAAGCCCCTGACGAGACCAACGGATGATATAGATTCCCTCTCCTGATCAGCAATAGATACCCTTCAACCAGAAGTGTTCCGGGCCCAACATTTTAGACCCTCAAAGGTACCCCCATTTTGCATACATTCCTGAAATCGAGATTAGGTCCTCTATCTATTTACAAAATTTCTTAAATATATAAAATTTGTCAGAACGAAATTAGAAGAGTTTGAAAAAGCTTACTTTTGAAAATTAGCATCATTAAATTAGCATTAGCATTGTTTGTACATAGATGTATATATATGTTAATATATATATTTTAATATTAAGCTTGTTTCGGTTGCTGTCAATTTAGCTGTTAGTTTATTTTTTTATTTATGTCTGTAGTTTCTCAGAACCTGTGGTTAAATTTAGTACAAAAATACTTAACACAACGCAATTAAATATAAATCACCACTATACATTTGATCACAGGTTGATACTCAAATATAAAGGAGGACTACGCGACAAAAGTATTAAAATATTTTCTACTCATAACCAAAACGTAATAACAACATTTCCTTGTTAAAACCTCTCCTTTAAAGAGCTGTAACAAGGTGAGTCAATTAATCATTTCTTAACCTGATGTTTAAAGATCAAAATCCTCAAATTTTTCAATGGAAACCATTGCATGTAGGTACTGAAAGGAATGAAATCTGAGATGTTCTTGACAAGGAGGCTTAAAGTTGGGTTCAAACCAATTAAAACTTTATAGACGTTGATCACGAAGGAGTTAAGTATCAAAAGAGTTACGGGGTTCGGCTGAAGGATTGAATTTATTTATTTATTTATTTATTTTATGTTTTTTGGCACAAAATCCTCGGGGGATATACTGTGCCATACAAGTTCTGTTAGAGTATACATACAAGACACATATAAAAATTTACATGAAAAATTACTAAAATACAGTCAAAAATCTAAAATGTATATAAGTGAAATTTTCCAAAGAAACTGGTAACAGAGATCTTATTTCATATAGCAGTCCTGAACGGCGGAGAAAGGGAAACAAGCCCGCATGCGGTGCTTCCCCAATAATAGTCCCAAGATCAGGCAACGAAGTTTTAAAATATTCCAAATACATCCACCGGAAGCAACAGTACGAAGTCAGGAAGTGTGCAACTGTTTGAGGTGACTTGCAAAAAGCGCACTGGAGAGGTGCTTTCCTAAGTAAGAAATGCACATGAGTGAGCCGGCAGTGTCCCACGCGAAGACGCGTGAGAACAACGTCACACCCTCTCACATACAGCGGTAGCCACATATTCAAGTGTCCCCATGATGCTACGCAGTTTATTTTGCTCTTGCAAGTCCCAACGTCGCTGCCAGTCAATGCGAGTCTTCTTCTTAACGAGAGTTCTTACGTCGCATAAAAGAATATCGTTGTACAACAGACTTGATGGATTTTTTGCAGCATTATCAGCAAGATCATTCCCATAAATTCCAACATGACTTGGGATCCAACACAATATTATTTTATACCCCCTAAGCTTCAGACAGTCATGAATCAGCTTTATTTCGATAACAGTGGTATGACTATTGGCATGAGACTGCAAAGCTTCCAATGAGCTGAGCGAATCTGTGTAGATGATGAAAAGTCTATGTGGTTATGACAGATGTATTTGAAAGCCTCTCGAATGGCCGTCAGTTCTGCAGTGAAAACTGAACACGCAGAATTCAAACGTCGGCTCACAGCATGGCTGCCGCAGACAAAAACGCAACCGACACAATCTGCCGATTTGGCTGAAGGATTGAAAAACTTCCCCGTGATGACTGGGAAAATAGGATTAATATAAACAGGAGGAATTAAGATTTAGAATAATGAAT
>CM063497.1:86946981-86949481 GCA_032207245.1 Pardosa pseudoannulata | reverse complement strand
AAAAAACTAGTTTGGTAATTATAGTATTATATTTGAAATATAAAAAATATTAACTTTAAAAACTATATAGTTTGGCAATTATAGTAGTATATTCAAATAATATAAAAAATATTAACTTTAAAAAAATACTTAGTTTTGCAATTATAGTAGTATATTAAAAAACATATAGAATATTAATATAAAAAAACTAGTTTGTCAATTATAGTATTATATTTTAAAAACATAAAAAATATTAACTTAAAAAAATATTTAGTCTTGCAATTATAGTAATATATTTAAAAAACATAAATAACATTAACTGTAAAAATTTATTTAGATTTGCAATCATAGTAGTATATTTAAAAAATATAAAAAATATTAACTTTAAAAATTATTTAGTTTTGCGATTATAGTAGTATATTTAAACAACATAAAAAATACTAACTTAAAAAAAATACTTAGTTTTGCAATTATAGTAGTTTATTTAAACAAGAAAAAAAATATTAACTTTAAAATATACTTAGTTTTGCAATCATAGTAGTATATTTAAACAACATAAAAAATATGAACTTTAAAAAATACTTAGTTTTGCAGTTATACTGGTATATTAAAAAACATAAAAAATATTAATTTAAATAAACTAGTTTGGCTATTATAATAGTATATTTAAAAAACATAAAAAATATCAACTCTAGAAGGCTATTTAATTTTCCAATCTTGGTAATATATTTACAAAACATAAAATATATTAATTTTCAAAGACTATTTAGTTTGGCAATTATAGTAATATATTTAAAAAACATAAATATTAACTATAACATTCTATTTGGTTTCGCAGTTATAGTAGTGTATTTAAAAACATAAAGACTATTAATTTCAAAAACTATTTAGTTAGGCAATTACAGTAGCAAATTAAAAAAAAATAAATTTTAACTTTAAAAATGATTTAGATTGGCAATTAGCGTAGTGTATTTAAAATAAAAAAATACGCATTCTTTGAAAATAAAAGGCATTAACTTACATGCAAAACTTTTTAAATACAAGTATTAAAGATTACTTTTTTTATATAAAATTGAAAAAGATGTTCTTTTAGTTTTTTTATTCAGTTGTAGTGTCAATTCAGAGTTTCTTCTCAACTTTGAACAGCTTTCGTAATTATCTAGACATCTAAAATTTTCCATATAGTTTCATTTACGGTGACATTATGATGAAAAAACAATTGGTAACTGCAAAACGCGGTCGGGAGTACTCTGAATTCCAATTGCGGAGATTTTAAATTATTATCCCCATCTGTTTAAAATTGATATAACTAAAAATTCAAGCTAAAACGACGGTGACATTATGATGAAAAAAAATTGGTAACTGCAAAATGCAGTTAGGAGTACTCTGAATTCCAACTACGGAGATTTTAAATTATTATCCCCATCTATTTAAAATTGGTATAACTAAAAATTCAAACTAAAATTCAAAAAGAATTTGTAGAATGTTAAAATAATGTCTAAATTTTCAGAAAAAAATCATAAGTGTTTTTTTATGACCTTTTAAATTTCTAAATTTTTTGTTATATTTTAAAAGAATAGCATTCAAATAAACAAAATACAGACGTCTACCCGTCTAAACAATTATAAGCATCTGGTAACAGTAACAGTTAAAAACAACTAAAGTAGTCGCAGCTAACTTTTGCTTTTTTTCGTTCCAAAAAATTTATGATATCACAAATTATAAACAAAAACAAAACGATAATACTTTTATAGACTATAAATATAATCTAACTGTAAATGAAAGGGATTTTGTTTTACATCAGATAAGCTTTTGAATATCATACTGGTTCTGAAAAGTCAAAAATAATCTGACGTTTTATTAAAAAGTTTTCACTTATTCTATTAACTATATTAGAAAAATCTCTGACGTATGAAATGCAACTCAATCTCAATTTTTAGCTGATTAATATACGATAATTTAGTTGACTGTAAAATTGCAGAAATTTTCATTTTGTATTGAGACGAAATAAGGCTGTAAAGTTTCAAAAATTTTCCTTTATTTATTAAATAAAAGGAAAGATGTAAAATTGCATAATTTTTTTGTTTTATATTAAATCGAAAAAGTGCTACAAAATTGCAGAAAATATCATTTTATATTAAATCAAAAGAAGGCTGTAAAATTAAAAAACATTTATTTTATTTTTAAATGATAGATAGCTGTAGAATTTCATTAATTTTCTTTTTATGTTTAAATAAAAAAAGGCTGTAAAATTGGAGAAATTTTCCTTTTATATCAAATCGAAAAAGCTATAAAACTGGAGAAATATTCACTTTAAACGAAAGACTTTAAAATTCCAGAAATTTTCATTTTATTTTGAGTCGAAATAAGGCTGTAAAGTTTCAGAATTTTTTGTTTTTTATTAAATATAAAGAAAGATGTAAAATTGAGTGATTTTTTTGTTTTATATTAAACCAAAAGAATGCTACAAAATTGCAGAAAATTTCATTTTATATTAAATCGAAAGAAGGCTGTTAAATTA
>CM063497.1:86931981-86934481 GCA_032207245.1 Pardosa pseudoannulata | reverse complement strand
TGTATATATATATATATATATATATATATACATATATATATACATATATATATATGTATATATATATGTATACAACATATATATATATATAATATACATATATATGTATATACATATATATATATATATGTATATATATATATGTATATATATATATATATATATATATATATATATATATATATATATATATATATAGTGAGAGATAGATTGTACTGTTATAGAAATTCAACACATGAGCAAAATGCAGAAAAGTAATACTACATACGTTAGAAATAATTCGTTCCTCTTTAAATCAAATAATACAATAATTTAGACAAATAATTTAATCAGTTCTAAATAAATAATTTACAGCTTGTATGATATAGATGCTAAAATATCAATTCGCTTGGATAGTAATGGTTAGTATAGGAAAATAGATGGCATATAATCACTGATAGCGCTAATAAGTTAATGTTACTTTATATAAATGGGCTGGTTTGTAATTTATATAAATGATACTATCTTTTATGGATAATTAGCATGTGATTTAAAATACACTGTTGGATAATAATGGGTGTAATTTTATTTATTCAATTATACTGAAACATATTTCCAGTATCATCACTTTTGCTAATTCTATAAACGAATGCTTAGTATAATTAATTAATATTCGACGAAACTGTATTAAATATTTATACTAAATTCTATATCCTATTAAGGGCTCAAATATTTATTCAGATTCAGCAAAGGATATAGTAACAAATTTAACCTGTTAGATTTATATTTAAGAAACGAGTGAAGCGTTTACAAATCTTAATTTGTTTACTGAACACAGGAATCCAATTTATTTCATTATTTCCTTAAACTGTTTGTCAACTTAATGTGATTATTGTAAAACAAATAATAAACTGTATTAAACAGTTAAAAGTTCACATTTGTAGGTTTGTAAATATTGTACAGTACCAAGTTGTGTTTATTATATACATTACATCTTTCCGTTTCAAAGCTTTTGTTTAATTATGTTTGTGGGTACACAAATAGAATGAGATACACCATTAAATTTTAATTTTTGGCTGTGTTATCTTTTCTCATTAACAATTTCTAATATTATATATGCTGTAGAACAGTACTTGACGTTAGTTTTATGTACTACGCTCACACAAAATATACAAGTACATATATATACTTGCGTATGCGTATTTCTGAAATGGTACTTATTTTATATTAAATTAACCCTTTGACAGTTTCATTTTTACCAGAATTCGATCAAAAGAATGTCACATTTTTTATTGCATTTTTTGTTCATTTTACATTTTTAAGTAAAGATATGTTATTAAAATTAACATTTCTAATATTTTTAAGCATTTATTGCAACTTTTTTTCTTTCTATGAAAGCATCATAGAACTGAAGTTTACCTTTAGTCTCATCGATATCCAAGTTAATTTTTGGAATTCTAGTGAAAGCAAATCTAGGAGGTGGATCCGAAGGATTATCACAATTAATTTAAAAAAAATTGTCTTGCTTGACCGATTCCATCTGTACTACTATCAGAGTCACTATTGTACAGGTCATCTAGTAAACTTTCGCTACTATCATTTACAGATAATTCAGTTTCTGATTCCGAGTCACAGTTCGAATCACAAGAAATTAGCTCCATACGCTCTGAATTATCCATTATTTAAAAGTAAAACTATATTATTAAACTCTTACATAAATAAAATTATCAGGCGGTTAGTAAAATATAAACAGAAAACTATACACTGAATGATAACAATTCGTCTTCTGATACAAAACATGCGAAAAAACCCGCGCTTTTGAACCAATCAGAGCAGAAAATACAATAAACTGCAAACTGTCATTTACTGGACATCTATACGAATAATTTGTTACTAAAATTTGAAAAAATACTCCAGAAGCAGTGCAAGCGAAATAGAAATCAGATTGTCCGTAAGCCGTACGGGCAAATCAGTAAAGGCCCGGAAGCTGTGCCCGTACGCCGTACGGGCAAAACATTGAAGATATTAAAAAATATTTAACTTCTGTGAAAAAAGTAATACTTCAAGTATTTTTAAAAATATCAAACAATCAGGTAAAAATCAATATTTTAGTACTTTCAAAAGTTTTAATCTTCTATCAAATTTATGAAATTTTGCAATCTTAATATCACAAAAAATACCATTTTAGGAAAATTTTAAAATGCAAATTAAAAATTCTTTACATAATACAATTCCAAAAAACAATTAACTATATAAGAAAAATTTTTAATTTAAAAAAATATATTTATTGTCTGTCTAAAATATATATCTTTTTGAAGATGAAATGGTTATAATAAAACTATGAAATAATTTTTAAATATGTTTATATCCATAATTCTAAACTTATGAGGAACAAAGTAGCTAATAATTTAAAAATATATGCATCAGCTGTAAAAATTATACTAAAAAGTCTAGTGAATAAGGTAACACTATATAAAATGCCTTTAAAATATTTTAAATCTTATATATAACAAATATAAGT
>CM063497.1:86909481-86921981 GCA_032207245.1 Pardosa pseudoannulata | reverse complement strand
TAAATCACGTTTTTATTTTCATTTGCTCATCAGATTTTCTGTTCTCTGTCTAAATGGTATGAATATAAACCGGGATATAAATTTACATACAAATATAATTTTAAAGGAATATTTTAAACTATAAAACATGTTGGTAAACATTACTGAGAAACAAAATTTAAATATGCCATCTTTAAGAGACATATCACTGAGTATATATGCATAAACAATGTAAACAATGTCAATGTTACTTCGATTTCATAAGCATCATTCTCTGAAATATCTCTTTATTTCATTACTAGCAAAATGTGCTCATGCTTTGCTACGGTGAACTTAATGTTTTACTTATAAAGAAAAATCTTTTTTTCGTACGTATCTCTCTAAATTCGTCACAGTACAGTTCAAGTCATTGGCATATTTATATATTTCTGTTATAAGCGCATTATAACAATATTGAGATTTTATACTACTGTATTACTATTATACGTTGATTAACAACGTTAATCGATCTTTACATATTAAGTGGTAGAATAGGAAACAGAGGTTTTAACAGCAACCCTGCTAATTTTGTTGGTGCTAATAAATGTTGTCCAAAATTAAGGAAATTTATGACAAACCGTATGATTTTTTATGAAACAGAAACAGACATTCATACTGACAACCATATGAATATAAAGATAACTATATAAAATGATAGGTTTTTATTTACCCATGAGAGCCACTGAAATTTGTACATTTTGTTGTTAGAATATTGTTGATAAACGTTTTATTGTAACGTAAAAATTAACCCAGAACAAAATTTAAGATTAGTTCTCATATAAAAATGCTATAATTTGCGTCACATAGAAATGAAAGTGAATCACTCTATATCTAAATTTCCAGGTCAAATCGAATGGATACTAAGCAGACGATTTTTAAATAATATAAAATAAGAAATGAGTAAATGTGATATTTAAAGGAATGATATCATAATGATAGAAAAATATCATTTTCACCTATTTATTATGTGATAAATTGAAAATTTTAATCTCCTGCTTTTAACCGAGGAAAACTGCGTTTAAAACAATTACTTGGGATGACGTCACATTGCTAGAAATATTGCTTCTTTCACTTAACTATGATGCGATAAATTAAAGAATTAATCGTTTGCGTTTAACCGGGGAAAATAATGCTTGGAATAATGACTTAAAATGCTCGAAAGAGGGGGAAGGAATGGATTTCGAACGTTAAAAATTTACAAAACCTTCCCAGGGATATACCTAATAATTTCCCAAATTTTCACGGTGATTGGATGCATGGTTTTTGAGTCTATAGAGTACAGACAGACAGACAGACAGACACAAATTCATTTTTATATGTATAGACTAGCATATAACCTGTCATATGAAGGAATCAGAAAAATGTTTAATTTTCCACATTTGTAAAGTACCCCACAAAGCAGGTAAAAAAAATGGTTTGTAATTTTGCTGAGAATTATCTGGTACATTCTCAATAATTTATTTATGTTCATAAGCGTCTAAAGTTTCCGGATCCTATAAATACAGTTTAGAATGCAGTTTAGTCAAACCGTGTGGTTATGTATGAAAAACAAACACACAAACGAACAAACTTCTTAATTTTCAAAGATATATAACATAAACGCTAGATAGTTATTAGTCCATGAAATAGACTCCTAGACTTTTATGAAAATAATTCGTTGTTAACACTAGATTGCCCGAGATTTCTTGTATACCTATATTGCCCAAAAACAGTCAAAATGACTGCATTGTGAAAAAATAACATATATGTAAAGAAATTTGTTTAAAATTAATTTTTAATATTTCTTATATTATTTACAATTAAACAACAAGTTATTAGTAAATATTAACAATAAAAAAATTTACTTTAATTAAAAAAATAATTTATGCATTATTATTTGTACATTTTATGCAAATGAAAGTGGAAATCTTTTTATGTGTACATCTTCCTCAAACATACTTTTGACATTTTTCACATATATTATTTGTTTTGTTGTTGTGGCAAAGTCGTACTTGACATAATTTGCGTTTGTGAGAATGGGTTGCATTTGATGATGTTGCAGTTGATCTTTGTGGGTCTTCATGTTCTGATAAATATTTCTGTCTTGCAACTCTATATTCGTAGGAAAGAAATTTCAGAATTTGTTGCATTTGATTCTATATCGGAGCACTCTTCACTTATGTTCGTTAGCTTTTCCAATAACTCATTTCTGTTCGACATTTTTTTCATAAAGTTAGGGCGCAAAAGAAATAAAATAAACAACTTGTTAGAACAACACTTTATAAAGATTCGAATAACTAGTACTACTTTAGCTTATTGAGCAACTGACACTTATCAAGTATACGCCCAAATCGACAATTTATCATGCATCGGTATGTTACCGTAATCGAAAAAAAATGTTATTTCAATACAAAGCCGGACAGGTCATATAAGAGATTTACTCAATTCAATAAATAAAAATCTTATGATTATTTAAAATTTCCCAAGCAGTCAAAATAACTGCTTCTGGGCAATATAGGTATAACACACACACACACACACACACACACACACACACATATATATATATATATATATATATATATATATATATATATATATATAATATATATATATATATATATATATATATATACGGAAATAAAGGAGTGCGGAAGTAACTACAATTATTCATAAACCCATTTATATGTTATAGAAAAAATCTAAGAAATTGTATCATTATATTTCATAATTGTTTTTCTAATTGAAATTAAAAAACAGTTAAAATGACTGCCTTGGGCAATCTAGTGTTAACACCAGTGAAAAAATTTTCATTGCAACAGAAAATAATCGATGATTAAATTTAGAACTATCACATATATACCTAATCTATTATTTAAGCCAAATATAAAAGAAAATTATTTACGTCATATCTAAGTTCAGTGATAAAATGTACGAAAATAATACAGACAATATTTAAATAATAAAAATAAGAAATTATTAAATGAGATGAATAAAGAAATTAAGTCATAATTCTAGAAAAAAAAATGTTATTTTTTTTTTAATTATTTTGTGATAATTTGGTAAATTTAATTTCCTGGTCTTAACCGGGGAAAATAGGGCTTGGAATAATGGAATCAAACACTCGTAAAAGGGGTAGGGGATATATTTCGAACGTTTAAAATACGATATTTATACCAAATTATTTTAGAATCGGATCGATAGTTTAAGTGAAGATAAACTTTACTCGCTTTGAATTTTGCTAACCCTAACTCATCTAGATTCGAATATGGATGCCTCTATCCATTCCAGGTCCAACCGCTTCAGATAACTTAGGCTATTAGTATATAGAGGATACTATTTTAATAGGATATAATTGATGAGTAAATACCATGTATTTTAATAACATTAGCTCTATGGAGATAAAATCGAAATCAAATTAATTAAATGATTAATTCAGGAATGATAGGTAGATCTTTCACTGTAATACATAAATAAAAACACTTAAATATACTGAGACCACAATCAAATATATTATTTACTTAAATGCAAATGAATCTGTGCTTTTGCACTAAGTCAGTTCCTGACTTTTCACCCTCCCACCCTGACATTTGAAAACCACATACAGGGTTGACAATAGGGTTTAGGGTTGTGACACAAAACTTTCAAAATTTGTGTTACAAACCCTAAATGTGGAAAAAAATAATGCTAGTTCTATGGAGATTAAAACGAAATCACATGAATTTGAACGATCAATATGGGAACTATACATAAACTTTCCATTGTAATATATGAATAAAAATACTTATATACCGATACAGTTTGCATAACCAAATATATAATTTACTTAGGTACATATGCATCTGTGTTTTTACATTAAAATTTTGTCAGTTCAGTCCGTTCACAAAAGGGAAAAAACACACCCTGACTTTTGAAAATCACAAACAGGGTTCATACTCAGGGTTTAGGGTTGTGAAGCAAACCATTCAAAGTTTGAGTCACAAACCCTGAATGTGGAAAAATATAACATTAGCTCTATGGAGATAAAATCGAAATCACATGAATTGAACGATCAATATGGGAACTATAGATAAACTTTCTATTGTAATTTAGGAATAAAAATACTTGGATATACTGATACAGTTTACATACCAAATATATAATTTACTTAGGTACATATGCATCTGTGTTTTTACATTAAAATTTTGTCAGTTCAGTCCGTTCACAAAAGTGAAAAAACACACCCTGACTTTTGAAAATCACAAACAGGTTTCACAATCAGGGTTTAGGGTTGTGACAGAAACCATTCAAAGTTTATGCCACATACTCTGAATGTGGATAAAAAATAACATTAGCTCTACGGAGATAAAATCGAAATCACATGAATTTGTACGATCAATACGGGAACTTTACATAAACTTTCCATTGTAATATATGAATAAAAATACTTATATACCGATACAGTTTACATACCAAATATATAATTTACTTAGGTACATATGCATCTGTGTTTTTACATTAAACTTTTGTCAGTTCAGTCCATTCACAAAAGTGAAAAAACACACCCTGACTTTGAAAATCACAAACAGGGTTAACACTTAGGGTTTAGGGTTGTGAAGCAAACCATTCAAAGTTTGAGTCACAAATCCTGAATGTGGAAAAAGAATAACATTAGCTCTATGGAGATAAAATCGAAATCACATGAATTGAACGATCAATATGGGAACTATAGATAAACATTCTATTGTTATTTAGGAATAAAATTACTTGGATATACTGATACAGTTTACATACCAAATATATAATTTACTTATGTACATATGCATCTGTGTTTTTACATTAAAATTTTGTCAGTTCAGTCCGTTCACAACACACCCCTGACTCAGTCAAAATCATTTTGTTTAGGAAGAAACATCATTTAAAGTTTATGGGAAATAATTTCTATGAAATAAAAGAACCCTAATTAAAATCATAAATATCATGATACTTCCATAAAAAAAAATTATAATAAATCACGTATATGAAATATTAAAGATCTAATTATGCGACAGTTGTCAATTTTTCAAATACACCTTCCATAAATCATATTTGTAAAATAACTTTGAAAAATATCATGAGAGTAATTAATTTATATTAAAAAAATAATTAAAAAATATTTTACATGTATGAAAAAATTTCCGATAAATACAATGAATTAGTTATTAGTCATAGGTATCAGTACCTGTATGATATATATAAGGTAAATACACAAAGTTTGCTGTAACAGTTTGCTTTTCTTAGGTTTAAAAATCTCTAATTTTTAACATAGTTAATTCTTTCCCCTCAGGATCATTAATTTCATTTTAAATTATGACTCTAATTGTACCTTCTTGCAAACACAGAAAAAATATATCGATCATCTTACTAGATATGGTATAGCCACACTCTATGTAAAAGGGAATACCAGGAATTGCCGGTTTCCTGACCCCTTATTTTATGGAATGGGGCTTTTCCATGTCCAAGTCACCTTGAATCTTCCCGCGCTGACCATCCGTGGGTTGCCGTTTTGCTCTCCCCATCTTTCACCATTTGTCCAGCTTGATCTTTGCTTGGCGCCATAAGATTAATAGGCTGTCCTTCCTACTCACGCTACGTTTTGGCGATTGTCTTGGGTTCCCTCTGGCGGGATTTTTCCACTGACCTCGCCATGCGCGGTGTTGAGTGGGCATCATTTTGGCCGAAATTGGGGGAGAGATCACCCGCATAATTTAAAAAAAAGAGTACCTTTTTTAGCCACTTTGCTCCTTTTTGATTTTTGTGTCATGTCGAGGGGCGTGTATTTTTCTGACAAAGTCAGCAAGGAATAGTCAATAATAAAAATTCCTTTCAGCTATTCATTTAATAGGACTCTTTTCTTTTCATCAATTTGCATTTTCCTCTGTTATAAAGTTCTGGAGCATTCCATATGAAGACAGTGAATTGTGTCTGCCGCCATATAGTTCCACCAAAAGGTGAAAGGTTATTGCGGCAGAAAGAAGCAATGTAATAATTCTACAACAACAATTCTACAATAATAATTCTACACCAGACT
The DNA here is from genome assembly GCA_032207245.1 of Pardosa pseudoannulata. Classification (NCBI taxonomy): domain Eukaryota; kingdom Metazoa; phylum Arthropoda; class Arachnida; order Araneae; family Lycosidae; genus Pardosa; species Pardosa pseudoannulata. The sequence goes on along the minus strand of CM063497.1, from coordinate 86,915,935 downwards.
AAAAATATACTTAAAAAAATAGCCAAACAAATTTGCTTTATTTTGTAATAAATTTCATAAGTTTTGGTTTTACTTATTTATAGTAATGGGTAACAAATTAGGATCCCCTATATAATAATAGAATAAGTTGTCTGTCCTCGAATTTGTGTCATGACAATCAACTAAAGACCTTTAAACACGTGATGCTATACATAATGAAAAAGAAACAGAGTCAGGGTGTTACAATATTACCATTGAGGTATGTCACAGGTGACTTCAACGCCATAATGATTTCAGAAATTGTGATGTCAAAAGTCGCCAAAGAGGGAAATTTATGGTACCAAAATCCCATCTGTAGGGACTTAAAACATCAGTATGACGCAGAATTCGCCTGTGCCTTATCCAGAGTACAATGGTAGCAACCTCAGGTTGCAATTTCTTTTCCCTTTGATGAATGCGTAAAATTATCATATCACACTGAAAATTTTCAACCGTATCGCACGTCAAACAAAATATACCAAAGTCAATTTTTCCCTTTCAAATAAGGTATTTAAGAATCCATCATCGGGAAAAGAAATAGTAAAAGGAATCCGTTGCTTTTTAAACGTTTAGAGGTTTACTTGATAAAACAGATTAATTATTGGTTTAATAAATGCTGAAAATGCCTTAAAATGCCTCATAACTTTTTGAATGATCTTTTAAATATTTAAAAAGCTATTTAGGACACAAAAACGAGATATTTAGGAATCCTTCTTTGGTAAAAAAAATTCTTAATGGAATCCGTTGCTTTTTAAAACTGTACAGGCTGACAGGATAAGACTTTAAGACACATTTTTTCATAAATTTATAAGAGCTGCAAAGTCTCAAAATATCTCATAACTTTTTCAATGATTTTATTAAGCATTTGAGGTATTCTCTATTGAAACAAATGTACTTTTAACATCACCAAAACACCTTATTAAGTTATAAGATCCCATAAAAATATTTCTAAGTTTTGCTTTTTCTACATTTTACTCAAATTATAATATTTCTTCTCAAAACTTCCAACCCGAGGAAATACACATAATATATGCTTTCAACTCAAAATAAAATATTTCTTTTCAGAATTTACAACTCCACGAAATACATATAATGTTATTTTAACTCAAATTATTATTTCTTAGAATTTCCATCGCTACGAAATACATATAATATCCTTTCAACTCAAATTATAATATTTCTTCTCAGAATTTGCAACCTGACGAAATACACGTAATATACTTTTAGCTCAAATTATTAAATTTTTCTTCTTAGAATTTCCATTCCTACGAAATACACATGTTTTTAACTCAAATTATAATATTTCTTCTCAGAGTTTCCAATCCAACGAAATACACATAATATGCTTTTAACTCAAATTATTATATTTCTTCTCAAAATTTCCAACCCGACGAAATACATATAATGTGATTTTAACTCGAATTATTATATTTCTTCTTAGAATTTCCATCAATACGAAATACACATAATATGCTTTTAATTCAAATTTTAATATTTCTTCTCAAAATTTCCAAACCAACGAAGTACATATAATGCGCTTTTAACTCATTATTATATTTCTTCTTAGAATTTCCATCAATACGAAATACACATAATGTGCTTTTAGCTCAAATTATAGTATTTCTTCTCAAAATTTCCAACCCGACGAAATACATATAATGTTATTTTAATTCAAAATTATTATATTTCTTCTTAAAATTTCAATCCCTACGAAATACACATAATATGTTTTTAACTCAAATTACAATATTTCTTCTCAGAATTTCCAATCCAACGAAATACACATATTATGCTTTTAACTCAAATTATTATATTTCTTCTCAAAATTTCCAACCCGACGAAATACATATAATGTGATTTAAACTCATTATTATATTTTTTCTTAAAACTTCCATCCCTACGAAATACGCATAATGTACTTTTAGCTCAAATTACAGTATATCCTCAAAATTTTCAACCCGACGAAATACATATAATGTGATTTTAATTCAAATTGTTATATTTCTTCTTAAAATTTCAATCCCTACGAAATACACATATGTTTTTAACTCAAATTATAATATTTCTTCTCAGAATTTCCAATCCAACGAAATACACATATTATGCTTTTAACTCAAATTATTATATTTCTTCTTAGAATTTCCATCCCTACGAAATACACGTTTTTTTTTAACTCAAATTATAATATTTCTTCTCAGAGTTTCCAATCCAACGAAATACACATAATATGCTTTTAACTCAAATTATTATATTTCTTCTCAAAATTTCCAACCCGACGAAATACATATAATGTGATTTAAACTCATTATTATATTTCTTCTTAGAATTTCCATCCCTACGAAATACACATAATGTGCTTTTAGCTCAAATTATAGTATTTCTTCTCAAAATTTCCAACCCGACGAAATACATATAATGTGATTTTAATTCAAATTATTATATTTCTTCTTAAAATTTCAATCCCTACGAAATACACATAAGTTTTCACTCAAATCACAATCATTTCTTCTTAAAATTTTCAACCCGATGAAGTACACAATATGCTTGTCACTGCCTAAATTTAACTCTTTCCGCTTACGCTAGAGTCACATTCGCTTAGGATCTCACTCGGCTCAGTTGAACGAAGTGAGTCATGTTTTCTGGCGCTGTTAGTAGACTTGTGTGGGATGGAGAGACCTGTCAGAAACAAAAACCAGCGAAGGGGAACTGGTTTCGCTTTCAGTTCTTCGACCTACTTCTTTTACAGATTTGTATGATTCTCCGAAGGTCACGGTCTGGGGGTTCCTGGTTTGTTTTTATATTATCCGTGTGCATGTGTTTATGCATGGGTTGTGTATTGTTGTAAAGTCCCCTCACGTTTCTTTCCACTGCAAGGGGAGCTGATTGTTTTCTGAGCTGAAAGAAAGCTCTCAATCTCGGTCAAATGATCAAGTGTTTTTTCTGGGCACTGTGAAAATCAGACTGGCTTCTAGGTAGCTAAATTACGATTTTTATGTCATATTCGAAAAAAAATTATTTTTATTATTTTTATATATATTTTACATTATATATATATATAATATATATATATATATATATATATATATATATATATAAATATATATATATATATATATATATATATATATATAAATATATATATATATATATATATATATATATATATATATATATATATATATATATATATATATATATATATATATATATATATATATATATATATATATATATATATAATATATATATATATATATATATATATATATATATATATATATATATATATATATATATATATATATATATATATATATAAATATATATATATATATATATATATATATATATATATATATATATATATATATATATATATATATATATATATATATATATATATATATAATCTTATGTTTTTTTTATTACTTTTTATTATTTTTATTCGATTTTTATATGATATTCGAAATCTGATTGTTTCATTCTTGTTGAGTGCAGAAAATAAAATTTTACAGAACTAAAATGACGTTTCCGAGTCAACTTTAGATAAATATCTATAATACAATTGTTCAATTTGGAATTTTTGTCGCGTCTATCGACTTATACTTACGGTACTATAACATTTTAGAGGATATTACAATATGCAGTCGACACTGGATATTTATTGGCTATATAAGTAAACAGATAATGATCAACTTTTAAGAACATTTCTTCCTTCTTAAGTCAAGAAAATAAAATTTTACCGAGCTAAAACTGCGTTTTAGTTAAATATCTATTATATAGTTGTTCACTTTGGATTTTTAGTCACGTCTATCGACTTTTACTTACGTTACGATAACATTTTAGAAGATATTGCAATATGCAGTCGATATTGGATATTTATTGGTTATACAAGTAAATAAATAATTATCGACTTTTAAGTACATTTCATTTTTATTAATTAAAAAAAATAACATTTTACCGAGCTAAAATTGAGTTTTCGAGTCTACTTTAGATAAATATTTATTATATAATTGTTCACTTTGAATTTTTGTCGGGTCTATCGACTTTTACTTACTTTAAGATAACATTTTAGAGGATATTGCGATATGCAGCCGACATTGAATATTTATTGGCTATATAGATAAATAGATAATTTTCGACTTTTAACAACATTTTATTTCTGTTAAGTCTACAAAATAAAATTTTAATGAGAGAAAATTTGGGTTTTTGTGTCGGCTTTGAATAACTACCTATTATATAGTTATTAACTTTAAATTTTAAATCTCATCGATTTATTTTTAATTACTTAATGATGAAATTTTTAGTACATTGCAAAATATAGTTGACTTTGGATAGTTATTATTCATATAACAATCCCCTATATAATAATAGCTTAAGTTATCTGTCCGTCTGTCCTCGAATTTATGAAGCGGTTGGACCTGGAATGGATAGATGCATCCATATTAGATTTTTGATGAGTTAAGGTTAGCAAAATTCAAAGCGAGTTCGAAAACGTTCGAAATCCACCTTTTCCCCCCTTTCCGACCGTTTAATGATATTATTTCAAGATATATTGTCCCCGGTTAAGAGCAGGAGATTAAATTTATCAATTTATCACATAATAAATAGGTAAAAAAATAACATTTTTCTAGCATTATGACGGCATTCCTTTAACCATCTTATTTAATCATTTCTTATTTTAAATTACTTAAATATCCTCTGCATTATTCTCTACGTTTTATCACTGAACTTATATTTTGCGTAGATAATTTCCTTTTATGTTTGGCTTAACCCTTAATTTGGCTAAGTCCGCTACACAGGACATGTATATTTATAACTGCTATATAACATAATTGTCAGTGTTCACCACAGCGGACATTAATTATCTCAATGGAAAATTATATATTTTTTTGTTTATTTTACAGAGATCCTAATGTGTATACAGACATGGGAAAATAACAGAATTAAAAATTAAAAAAATATTTGAAAAAACATCTTGTCAAAATAAGGATTAAATAATAGATTAGGTACATATGTGATAATTTTAAATTTAATCGTGGATTATTTGTTGCAATGCAATGAAATTTTTAGTACCGGTATTAATGACAAAGTGTAGAAGTCTATTTCAAGGACTAATAAATATCTTGCGTTTAAGTTATATATCTTAGAAAATTAAGACGCTTGTTTGTGTGTTTATTTTTTATACATTTTGGACATCACCAATATATACCGCCAAATAATCCCTGTCAATATTAAAACCTCTGTTGTCCATCGTATAAGTAAAATGACAAGATAAATTAAAGTTGCCAAGTAACATGCATTCAGTAAAGATAAACAAATTATTGAGCGTGTACCAGATAATTTTCAGCCAAAAAAAAAACATTTTTTTACCTGCCTTATTGGGTTCTTTAGAATTCTAGAAATTAAAAAAATTTACTGATCCTGTCATATGCCGAGCTATATGCTAGTTGAACATATAATTATAAACTGTTTAAGTTTCATTATTGAAAAGTCCTGTTTGATTGATTCATTTCTGTTAAGTCGATAGATAGAGTATTGCCAAGCTAAAATTTCGTTTTCGTACCGACTTTGGATAATTATAATAGGATTACATAATTGTTAAATCTGAATTTTCATTCTCGTCTATCGACTTTTACGTTACGATAAAATTTTGAATGATATCGTAATATACAGACTTTGTATATTTATTCGTTATATAATGAGATAGATAATTATTGACTTATGTATATTTGATTCTTGTTAAGTCTTGTTTAACTGTTTCGTCCTAGATAAGTCGAGAAAATAAGAAAGACATATTGCCGGGAGAAAATTTGGCTATTTCAGTCCAACCTGAATAATTATCAGTTAAAAAGTTATTAAATCTCAATTTTAAATCTCATCGATCGGTTTGTAACTATTTTATGATGAAAATTTTGAGTACACTGCAAAATATAGTTGACTTTCGATAGTTATTATCCGTATAACAATGAAATGCTTAATTGTAGACTTTTCCTTGCGTTTCATTATTGAAAAGTCCTGTTTGATTGATTCATTTCTGTTAAGTCGATAGGTAGAATATTGCCAAGCTAAAATTTCGTTTTCGTACCGACTTTGGATAATTATAATAGGATTACATAATTGTTAACTCTATATTTTCATTCTTGTCTATCGTCTTTTACTTACGTTACGATAAAATTTTGAACGAAATCTTAATATACAGACTTTGCATATTTATTAGTTATATAATGAGATAGATAATTATTGACTTATGTATATTTGATTCTTGTTAAGTCTTGTTTAACTGTTTCGTCCTAGATAAGTCGAGAAAATAAGAAAGACATTTTGTCGGGAAAATATTTGGCTATTTCAGTCCAACCTGAATAATTATCAGTTAAAAAATTATTAAATCTCAATTTTTAAATATCATCGTTCGTTTTTTAACTATTTTATGATG
>CM063497.1:86896981-86904481 GCA_032207245.1 Pardosa pseudoannulata | reverse complement strand
TGCTTACTACATTTTGCAATACAATCCGGATGTTCATTCAAAAAGTTAACGAGAATCTTTCATCTTGAGTGTCAGCCAGTACACGATTTCTAACCACAAAGAGAGCTTTCTTTTCCTTGACGTTCTGACGTCACCTATCAAAAGGAGACTTGAGGTTTTGAAGTCAGCTTAATGCTATGTTTTATGAACAATGAACTTCCACAAACGTGAGTGGGAAATTTCAGAAAACTTGTTTTTGCAACTATAGTCTACAGTTTCCTCTTGCGTAAAATGATTGCTATTTAAATAGATTGTTAGTGCAAGCGATATCGGATATTTAAAGCGTTTCAAAAATCGAAAATATATATATAAAATATATATATATATATATATATATAGTTAAATACTCTCAACATTTTAAATAACCACACTGAACATTTCTAAAAGAATCTAGTTTTACAACAATTTTGAAAGTAAAAAAAAAAAATTCTTGATATCATATGTGTGCATGGTATTCAATTTACATACATTCACATACACACTCAAATATTTAAGTCTTTAAAATTATCTTTCACTGATCATACATACAATTAAAGCCCTATTTTTATATGCTAGGGACGGTATGTTTTTTTTATTACTTTTTATTATTTTTATTCGATTTTTATATGATATTCGAAATCTGATTGTTTCATTCTTGTTGAGTGCAGAAAATAAAATTTTACCGAACTAAAATGGCGTTTTCTAGTCAACTTTAGATAAATATCTATAATACAATTGTTCAATTTGGAATTTTTGTCGCGTCTATCGACTTATACTTACGGTACTATAACATTTTAGAGGATATTACAATATGCAGTCGACACTGGATATTTATTGGCTATATAAGTAAACAGATAATGATCAACTTTTAAGAACATTTCTTCCTTCTTAAGTCAAGAAAATAAAATTTTACCGAGCTAAAACTGCGTTTTAGTTAAATATCTATTATATAGTTGTTCACTTTGGATTTTTAGTCTATCGACTTTTACTTACGTTACGATAACATTTTAGAAGATATTGCAATATGCAGTCGACATTGGATATTTATTGGTTATACAAGTAAATAAATAATTATCGACTTTTAAGTACATTTCGTTCTTATTAATTGAAAAAAATAACATTTTACCGACCTAAAATTGTGTTTTCGAGTCTACTTTAGATAAATATTTATTATGTAGTTGTTCACTTTGGATTTTTAGTCACGTCTATCGACTTTTACTTACGTTACGATAACATTTTAGAAGATATTGCAATATGCAGTCGATATTGGATATTTATTGGTTATACAAGTAAATAAATAATTATCGACTTTTAAGTACATTTCATTTTTATTAATTAAAAAAAATAACATTTTACCGAGCTAAAATTGAGTTTTCGAGTCTACTTTAGATAAATATTTATTATATAATTGTTCACTTTGAATTTTTGTCGGATCTATCGACTTTTACTTACGTTACGATAACATTTTAGAGGATATTGCGATCTGCAACCGACATTGAATATTTATTGGCTATATAGATAAATAGATAATTATCCACTTTTAAGTACATTTCATTCTTGCTCAGTCTATAAAGTAAAATTTTAATGAGAGAAAATTTGGGTTTTGTGTCGGCTTTAAGTAATTACCTATTATATAGTTTTTAACTTGGAATTTTAAATCTCATCGATTGGTTTTAAATTACTTATTGATGAAATTTTTGAGTACACTGCAAAATATAATTTGGCTGATTATCATCCGTATAATGATCCCCTATATAATAATAGCCTAAGTTATCTGTCCGTCTGTCCTCGAATTTATGAAGCAGTTGGACCTGGAATGGATAGATGCATCCATATTGGATTTTTGATGAGTTAGGGTTAGCAAAATTCAAAGTGAATTCGAAAACGTTCGAAATTCACCCCTTATCCCCTTTTTGATCGTTTAATGCCATTATTTCAAGTTCTATTGTGTCCGGTTAAGAGCAGGAGATTAAATTTATCAATTTATCACATAATAAATAGGTAAAAAATAGCATTTTTCTAGCATTATGACGTCATTCCTTTAACCATCTTATTTAATCATTTCTTATTTTAAATTACTTAAATACCCTCTGCATTACTCTCATACGTTTTATCACTGAAATTATATTTTGCGTAAATAATTACCTTTTATATTTGGCTTAACCCTTAATTGGGCTAAGTCCGCTACACAGGACATGTATATTTATGACTACTATATAACTTAATTGTCAGTGTTCACCACAGAGGACATTAACTATCTCAAAAATGGTAAATGATGTATTTTTTTTTGTTTATTTTACAGAGATCCTAATGTCTATACAGACATGGGAAAATAACAGAAATTAAAAAATATTTGAAAAAACATCTTGTCAAAATAAGGGTTAAATAATAGATTAGGTACATATGAGATAATTTTAAATTTAATCATGGATTATTTGTTTCAATGAACATTTTAGTACCGATATTAAGTACCAAATTTAAGAGTCTATTTCTCGGACCAATAAATATCTTGCGTTTAAGTTATATATCTTTGAAAATTAAGACGCTTGTTTGTTTGTGTGTTTGTTTTTTTATACATAACTACACGGTTTAGGATTGATTCCCTAAATTTTGGACATCACTAATATATACCGCCAAATAATCCCTGTCAATATAAAAACCTCTGTTGTCCATCGTATAAGTAAAATGACAAGATAAATTAAATTTGGCAATTAACATGCATTCAGTAAAGATAAAAAATTATTGAGCGTGTACCAGATAATTCTCAGCCAAAAAAAACCCCCATTATTTTACTTAATTTTTGGGTTCTTTACAATTCTAGAAATTAAAAAAATTTACTGATCCTGTCATATGCCGAGCTATATGCTAGTTGAACATATAATTATAAACTGTTTAAGTTTCATTATTGAAAAGTCCTGTTTGATTGATTCATTTCTGTTAAGTCGATAGATAGAGTATTGCCAAGCTAAAATTTCGTTTTCGTACCGACTTTGGATAATTATAATAGGATTACATAATTGTTAAATCTGAATTTTCATTCTCGTCTATCGACTTTTACGTTACGATAAAATTTTGAATGATATCGTAATATACAGACTTTGTATATTTATTCGTTATATAATGAGATAGATAATTATTGACTTATGTATATTTGATTCTTGTTAAGTCTTGTTTAACTGTTTCGTCCTAGATAAGTCGAGAAAATAAGAAAGACATATTGCCGGGAGAAAATTTGGCTATTTCAGTCCAACCTGAATAATTATCAGTTAAAAAGTTATTAAATCTCAATTTTAAATCTCATCGATCGGTTTGTAACTATTTTATGATGAAAATTTTGAGTACACTGCAAAATATAGTTGACTTTCGATAGTTATTATCCGTATAACAATGAAATGCTTAATTGTAGACTTTTCCTTGCGTTTCATTATTGAAAAGTCCTGTTTGATTGATTCATTTCTGTTAAGTCGATAGGTAGAATATTGCCAAGCTAAAATTTCGTTTTCGTACCGACTTTGGATAATTATAATAGGATTACATAATTGTTAACTCTATATTTTCATTCTTGTCTATCGTCTTTTACTTACGTTACGATAAAATTTTGAACGAAATCTTAATATACAGACTTTGCATATTTATTAGTTATATAATGAGATAGATAATTATTGACTTATGTATATTTGATTCTTGTTAAGTCTTGTTTAACTGTTTCGTCCTAGATAAGTCGAGAAAATAAGAAAGACATTTTGTCGGGAAAATATTTGGCTATTTCAGTCCAACCTGAATAATTATCAGTTAAAAAATTATTAAATCTCAATTTTAAATATCATCGTTCGTTTTTTAACTATTTTATGATGAAAATTTTGAGTACACTGCAAAATATAGTTGACTTTCGATAGTTATTATATATATATATATATATATATATATATATATATATATATATATATATATATATATATATATATATATATATATATATATATATATATATATATATATATATATATATATATATATATATATATATATATATATATATATATATATGTAATATAAATATATAAATATATATATATATATATATATATATCGATATATGTATATATGTATATACATATACATATATACATATATATAGATACACTATATATATACATATACATATATACATATATATGTATGTATATGTATATATATGTATATATATGCATGTATATATATATATATGTCAGGTCTAAAAAAGGGGTAGTTGGAAATTACGTGAGTTATAAGAGATTTTAACAAGGGAACTCTTTTATAATAATAAAATAAATGAAAAAGACCCATGCTCGCGTAAGCTTTTGGGATCATCCGGTCAGGCGGAAGTATTTTTGAGCTATTTCATGAGCTTGCAAACAGTTTCAATCAGCGCGTGGACGTGGAGCTGTCAACAACATTCTACGCTTTTCTTAGACGAAAAAGTGAAAATGGCGCAAGTTTTACTTTAACGATGGTTTAATAAACTTATTATTATCAAGAAAACTCTTGGCCATTCACCTTAACTCTGCACCACGACATGTCATATATATATATATATATATATATATATATATATATATATATATATATACATATTATATATATATATATATATATATATATATATATATATATATATATATATATATATATATATGTATATATATATGTATATATATATGTATATATAAATTTATATATATATATTTTTTTATATCATTATTGTCGATTATATAGTTATATAGTTATATTATACATTATATAGTCTTCTACAGATTTTTACTTCCTCAACCTAGAAATTTGAGATGATATAGAAATTCAACTTTGTATAGTTATAGATTATATAATTATAGGTGCATATTTAACAAACTTTACTTAAGTTACTATAAAATTCTAGAGGATATTACAATTTATAATCAATTTATTATAATTACTGACTGTAAATATCGGCTTTAATCGTACCTAGCATTGCACGAGGACTAAAATGTTCAAGAATTAAATTGGATAAAAATGAAAACACATAAAAAATAATTTAACTTTTAAAAAGTTTCAATACATTTAATACATAAAAAATCTGCAATCTGTAGCTAATGTGAAGTCAAAGAAACTGCTTAAATGCAAATTTAATTTAAATAGTTATTCTTAACTATCGTAATAAAATTATGAAAAAACTAACTCTTTCACTAATTAAAATTAGGCTATGTTATTAAGATCAATTAGCTTTAATTTATGAAAGATACTGTGAGAATTAAACATGATTACACAGTTTACTCCGCTTAATTTGATCGAGGTTAATGTTACCATTTGCTTATTGTTATTGAAATCACTTGGTCCCGAATTTTTCTAACCAATTGTATGTTCATATTATCGCTTTATGTGATCATTCCATAGGTTATTGTTATCAGTTTTCGAACCTCATTTTAACTGGCAAAGGAATATTCACAATGTATTCAGAAGGAACGTATCCTTTCTTTTCCTTCGCTAGTGTTTGCATTTCTGAGAAATCTCCCTCTTTCACCTATGGAAATGGGGAATAAACAAAGGAGTGGGAAATTACATGTTCCTGGAATTTTCAGAAATACGCACACAATGCTGGTGGTCAGTGGTTGTCAGATAAGCAGAAGGTAACACATTCTTATCGGAAGTTCGTATTCACATTTTATGCCTTGTTCGCTTACCTGCAGCTTCTCTATATGGAAGCCAGTGAGCGAAATGGTTTAACCCTCTGACTGCTCAATTTGTAAACCGAGATCTCTTTAAAAATTGCTTATTTTTTGCATAGTTTAAGTATATCTATATCTATATATATATATATATATATCTATCTATCTATCTATATATATATATATATATATATATATATATATATATATATATATATATATATATATATATATATATATATATATATATATATATATATATATATATATATATATATATATATATATATATATATATATATATATATATATATATATATATATATATATATATATATATATATATATATATATATATATATATATATATATATATATATATATATATATATATATATATATATATATATATATACATATATATATATATATATCTATATATATATATATATATATATATATATATATATATATATATATATATATATATATATATATATATATATATATATATATATATATATATATATATATATATATATATATATATATATATTGGAGAATTGAAATACTAATTCTTTTCTAGAAAATATTTTTTATATTGACTTTTATCATGAGAAAATAAGCTTTCAGAAAAACTAATTTCAGATGTTATCACATAAAACATTTATTTTATAATAAATTTCAACTTTAACATAGTTTCTATTTATAACATACTATCTATCATTCTGTTATCTAATATAACTATAATAGTTCTAGTCATATAATTCTATTTACCTAATTAAATGTCTAATACTGTGTATAATTTATTTCACTGGTTAAACAGTGAAAAGGCGGAATGTGCTTCTTATAAAGGAAGAAAAACACATGCCCGTGAAAATCGCGGGATGAGCAAATTTTGCTACATTTGAATTGCCCGTGGAAATCGCGGGATGAGCAGTCAGAGGGTTAACGCTGAAACAAAAGATCAAATTTTTGAATCGATATGACAGGTTGATTACCACACGTCATCTTAGAATTTCAACAAACCAAACATCCAGGCAACATTCCAAAAAGACAATATGTATCAACCCCTATCTCTTTAGGTCTGCATTTCTGACCCTGCATTGCTATGTGATACTAAATCGTCTCATATATACAGTGAACTCCGCTTAATGTAATCGCTGTTATTGTTATCAATCGCTTATTGTTATCCAAATCACTGGGTCCCAATTTTCACTATTATTTTGTATGTTAAAATTATCGCTTTATGTGATCGTTACATCGGTTAATGTTATCAGTTTTCGAACCTCATTGTAACTAGCATAGGAATATTCCCAATGTATTCAGAAGGTTATCAATCTTTACTTTTTCTTCGTTGCTGTTTTAATTTAATTAGAATTATCCCTCTTCCACATGGGAAATTTAGAAAAATCAAAGTAGTGGAGCTTTACACGTTCATGGAATTTTTCAGAAATGCGTACAACCTGCTGGTGGTCAGTGGTTGTCAGATAAGCAGAAAGTAAGACAATCTTATAGGAACTGAGAAGGAGCGTCTTCCCAATTTATGCCTTTTTCTCTTACATGCAGCTTGTCTGTATGGAATCCAGAAAGCAAAATGATCGCATAAAACGATAATTTGAACATACAAGTGAATAGAAAAATTCGGGACCAAGTGATTTCGATTGATAACAATAAGCGATTGGCAACGTTAACCGGGATCACATTAAGCGGAGTACACTGTGTAATCATGTTTAATTCTCACAGTATCTTTCATAAATTACAGCTAATTGATCTAAATAACATAGCCCAATTTTAATTA
>CM063497.1:86861981-86879481 GCA_032207245.1 Pardosa pseudoannulata | reverse complement strand
AATGTTCAATCTACAACTCACCCATTTGTTGTATATTACAAAGGGAAGTTTGGAATTGACCACTTTACATACATTGTAATTTAAGACTGTTTGTAGCCAAATACAGTAGCAGTTTACTGTTTTCAAAAGAAGCTTATTACTTTTTTAAGACAGAATTTAAAAAAAAGTGCAAGGAAAATATTTTATTTCTCAGATGGGTCATCTGCACAATATATAAATAAGAAAAACTTTGCCAATTTATGCTTACATAAGGAAGATTTTGGCATTGCGGTAAAATCGCATTTTCGGACAACAGCTCATGGTAAAGGACCTTGTGGTGGCGTAGGAGGTACACTCAAGAGTTAGCGGCTTGAGCAAGCCTACAACGACCATATAAAAATCAAATACTTACACCACAACAACTTTTTAACTGGGCACAGGAATACATTTTGTTTTTCAACCCAAGAAGAACATGTTTCTACAGCTATATTTCTAGATGACCAATTTAAAAATGCTTTTGCAGTTCCTGGGACTCAGAAATATCATGCTTTTATTCCCACAGAATCAAAAACAAAAGTCTTTGAGAAGACATTTTCCTTTTCACAAGATTTATTGATGCAAACTGCGATAGCATCACAATAAAAGCTTCTATTTGCTGATAAAAATGGCTATATTACTGCTGTTTATAATTGCAACTGGTGGCTTACATTTATGTTAAGAGAAAGAAGAGAAAAACTCTGAAGATGTAAAATTGACATTCCTTCACTCATCTGGACCATCACCATCTTTTTTTATTTCTATATAAGCCAGATGTGCTATGGATTCCAATTTCCGATGTTATGTGTAAGGTGGATCCTTTTAACTCCAACAGGACCAATGTATATTCTTTCTGAAGTAGAAATTCTCAAAAAACATAAAGCTTTCTACCAGTTTCAACTAAATAAGTAACACCATCCATCAAAAGTAATGCATTTTAATAATTTTTCTTCATTCTAAAATCTTCACAAATGTTAAATGTACTATTTACTAGAGTATATGTCGATAAGGTAGTGTGTAAACATTAATGCCATCCTATACAGATGAGTTAGATTAAAAGTAATGAATGCATGTTCTCATTTTCGTTATTGCAATAGTAAATATATCAAACAAAAAACTTTTGTAGCTTGTGATCCCATTATGATCCCAACATGAAACTTTGAGGATTAATTAACAATAATATGAGCAATTTTTGAGAATTTTTTCAAAATTTTAAAAACTTGGCTTTTTGAGAAATTTAAATTTTAAATTTTAATTTTAATTTAAATATTTAAAAAAAATTCAAGTCATCATGTGTTGTATATCATATGAAAGCCCATTAAAAAAGGTTTAAAATAACACCTTGCACATATCTCTAGCTTAATTAGGTGAGTAGCAAGTGTAATTTAAAGGTATGCTGATAGTGTATTTTTTAGACAAATCTGGTGACTTTAAAGCCTTTTAACTTCCGAACCAGTGATTAAGATTTGGGGATTTTCTTTATAACCATGAAGTCACTTACTATACCAAATTTAATCAAAATTAGAGAGGGTCAGGTAGAAACCTTGTTGATTTGTTATGGAATTACCCTTATTCATAATTCTGTTTAAGTCTAAAGTATGTCATTATCTGATAACTTATAAAAATTTAATATTGTTTTCATGTCTGTACGTAATTATTGATTTTGTTTTATGCATAAATATATATGCTACTTTCCTGCGGAATGTTGTGTCAATCAAAGCAGTATTTGTTGATTTTTTTGCTTTTTACGTCTTCGTGCTTAACTTTTGGAAGTGAGTGTGTAATTCATCTGGATATTTGTTATTATTTTATTGATGAAATACAAAGAGATCGCGTTATTTAATATCTATATTCTGTGAATGATGATTATGATATTGGTTTTTCTGTTAAGTATATATAATTTAAATATAATTTAATTGATTACTTTTTGAACTACAAGTTTATTAATTTTTTCCAGTTTGAACTACAAAGAGACAAGCCATTACCTTCTGAAATTGATTCTGGTATTGAAGTGTCGCCTCATAAAATTGGTCGAAAAGAGGTAAATTGACAGATTGTTTCTATTAAATTATTATTTACTGACTTTCTTTTAATATGTGATATGATAATGATGGAAAATGCCAATACTGGATTGCTGGATCTAGACGTCCTGAGGTTTGAGATCCTTAAGCTGGTTGCACATACAGCGTATTTTTTCCTGAGCGGAGAATTTAACGTCGCCGATTAATGAAATCAACCAATCAACGTTGTTGATTTCGTTGAGCAGCGACTGTAAATTATCCGTTCGGTAAAAAATCCGCTGTATGTGCAACAAGCCTTTTTTTTAAGCTTGGTTGGATGAACAAAAAAGGAACATACTTATAATAAGGATTGATTTTTAGTCTCCAAAATAAAAGACTTCGAAAATCTAATTTATTCCACAGCTCAAAAGTCTTCAATCTTACGCTTTTAATCAGTTTATTCTCGAATTCGATCGAGAAATTCTCAGATCCTATTAATTCTTTGTCCTAGATAAAAATGGTTCTATATTCCTGCAGATCCATCGTTGGAGATATTCTTGATTTCTGTAATTTCTCTGATTAAAAAAACTTTGGAGTCTAATTTCTTTGGATTTTTATTGAAGAAATTAAGACATCTATTACATTTCTTTTGTAATTTTTAGAAAGTTAGCTTCGACAATTTAGAAATTTGGGAGTTATCAATATCCTTTATTTATTGAAAATACAGGACTTTTAATCTTTACAGATTCCGGTTTAAAAATACGTTCATGAAAAGGAATGATTTTTAATTTCGGTAATTAGAAGATTAAAAATGTTTATATAGTCCAAAACACAGAAATCCTGTGTCCGAGATTCTAATAAGATTTAAATAAAATATTTTTGTAGGCTTTAATGTTTTCTTGTATCTAAAATCAAATTGTTTGTGTTGGAAAAATTCTTTATTCTAGTAAGCATTTTAACACGTAATCCGCACTGTCATACTAGACTTACTTATAAACATTTACTATTGGCTGAGTCTGCTCAACAATGTTCTTTCTGCCACACTCATCTCACCGTTCATCATTACTTTAACTTCATGTACCGCTTTTACACAATTTTACAATATATATTTTGAAACTTTTCATCCCAGTCTAAGCGAACTTTTAGGCTAGACCATACACCTAAAACTTTTCAATTTCTAATTAACATTGACCATTTTTAACCTTGTTTAATTTTATTAAAAATTATTTTAATGCGAATCTTTACATCGTTTTTAACTTGTATTTTTTCTTTTAAGCATTTGATAGTGTCCTCTACTATTAACCCCTTCTCGGTTTTTCCCGAGCTGAACTCGGACAAGCGAAATATACCATCCTGGCTTATCCCGAGTGTAGCTCGGACACTGTGAAATTTTACACTGTGCAATCAGTCTTTCCCGAATTATTTCACTTGTGCTTTTTATGGTTTCGAATATTTTGTTTACTTTTCTGGTTACTAGATTATTTGCTGTTCAAAGAGAGACAGTAGAGGGAAGAAAGTAAAGAGTGCAACAAGATTCTACTGTCCAGATTGCGATGTTGGACTCCGTGTAGTACCATATTTCCAATTGTATCATACAAAACCAAATTTTGATTAATAATGTCATTATCATTTATATGAATGCATAGGGTATAAATAAAATTTAATTCAAGATACAAGTTAGGTATTCTATGTTTTTTATTTAGTTGGTGTGAATTGACTCCAAAGTCTAAGATTTCTGCCGTACAGAAAGCCAACTATAATTGTAAATTACTCATTTGTTTTAATTGATTTTTTACATTAGTTTTTAGGAAATTTTGTATGCGAAAGGTGCTATTATGTTTTAAAAAGCTATGTATGTATAAAAATAAGCTTAAAATATTGACATTTTTTGACCCATAATCCTGAAATAAATAGAACCTGGAAGAGGTTAAATTATATATTTTTGTATTTTAGAATTTCACTCTTTCGTTTCGCGCAGCATATCCTTGCTTGGGTCTTGTGCCAATAAACCTCAACCAACCAACCTATTCTAGTATTGGTATTGGTTTGGAGCACTACGGTTTACTTTTAGAAACACAAGGGCTAATGAGACCGAAACCTACTGCTTGAAGCCGATTTCGAACGGATACGAACATCCATTCCATATTGGGATTCGAACCCACGAACTCCGGTACCGAAGGCAGCACCCTAACCAATCTGATATAGTTCGACAAACTATTCTAGTAAGATTTCAGATTTAAAATCATGGGATCCTGGTTTTTACGGCAGTTTTCAGTCTATGAAATTTCATTTGTTATGTCTGCTATTTTGTTTTCTCAGTTATAGTAGCTCAGCCTACAAAAGCAGTGATCACGAAACCGTAGGGTAGAGGGATAGAGGTTCGAGAGGGCCAAAGATCCTCCTTGTTCATTGGACTCGACTGAGGCACATATAATAGTTTCATGTTCTCAAAGTCTTCGGAGTTCCCAAATGACACCTCTGGAGATGGAGGGCCTAGGTTCGCGTATTCTTCATGGTTCCTTCTTCTAAATTACAATAACCCACTTTTAGAGGCTCAACCTCTCGAACCAATGACAACTACTGTGGTGAGGCGATTTAGATCATTAATATAATTTATTAATTATATCAATTACATTAATTATCAATTATATTAATGATCTAAATCGCCACACCACCTGTCGAAATCTGCTCCTCGACCCCCGAACACTTACATTTCTTTATTTCATATTATTTTCATGTCTGTTCTTACTTAGTTCTTTTCGTCCAATCAGAAGAGCTGTATATATCTATTGGTGTCCTTTTTCCCAGTTTGAAACCGCAAATATAGGGAAAACCTTACCCCTTCAAATTGGGCACTGTCAATTAAGGACTCATAAAGAAGTCCAGAAAGGTATATTCTTATTTAGTGTCGTGATTGTCACGTGATTTTAATCTGGGACTGGGATGAGAATACCACACACGAGGAAAAAATTCGTTCAATTATTTTTTTTGGGTCCTCTCTCCTTTACAAAAGATTTCATGCTCTCAAATTTAGTTTCCAATTATTTTGCTTCTCGTTTTATTTATATCAATTATATTAATTAATTAATTATATTAATTATATCAATAATATTAATTATCAATTACATTACTGATCTAAATCGAATCATCACAACTACCTTTACATGAATTCTGAATAGCATATAACTATTATATACCTCTAACGAGATATTGCAAAAGTCAGCCAGCTATATCCTTTGTATCGGAAATTACTATTTAAGGCGATTTTATTTTTTTAGGACAAAAAATTCGTTATCCTTAAAGCTATGAGGTCTATGACAGATTTTAAGGTCAGGAGATTTATAATGGAGAATGATTGTCGAACATTGAACTATATATTACACAACAGCGACATCCTACAGAAATGAATGTCTATCCTACACCCTTACGAACTTTCCAGAATGAGGTTTGTTTGCCGGAGGATGTCTATGAATAATGAGAAAGATGAACAATGATAGGTAAGAGTTAAAGTAAATACACAGAGAGGAAAGAAAGTAAAGTAAAAAATGTGGGTAATATAGAGACTTTTCTAAAAGGCGTTTTTATTCTTTCACAGTTATACATAGTTAAATGCGCTACGCGTCAGTAGATATTAGGTTTCACATAAAATATTTGGATTATTAATAACAAGAGTTTTCCGAATATATATATATATATATATATATATATATATATATATATATATGTCACGTCTAAAAAAGGAGTAGTTAAAAATTAAGTGAGTTATAAACGATTTTAAAAAGGGAACTCTTATAATAATAAAATAAATGAAAAAGACCCACGCTCGCGTAAGCTTTTAGGATAATCCGGTCAGGAGGAAGCATTTTTTAACTATTTGATGAGCTTGCAAGCAGATACGTTTCAGTCAGCGCGTGGACATGAAACTGTGAACACACTCTACGCGTATCTACGAACAATGAAAATGGCGCAAATTTTGCTTTTAGAACGAACGATGATTTAATAAAGTTATTATTATCAAGAAAGACTGTTTTCCACTCGCCTTAACTCTGCCCCACGACATATATATATATATATATATATATATATATATATATATATATATATATATATATATTATATATATATAATATATATATTATATAGTTTATGTATATATGTATGTATGTATGTATGTATATATATATATATATTATATATATGTATTATTTGTGTGTAATGTAGTATGTATAAATATATATATATATATTATATATATATATATATATATATATATATATATATTATATATATATATATTATATATATATATATATATTATATATATATATATATATATATATATATATATATATATATATATATATATATATATATATATATATGACATGGACGAGTTGTTAAGGCATGGAAGACACATTTCATTTCATATATAAAACTTCTTTATTGTAATCCTTCTGCCCATAGCTATGACATTTAGATATCCTTTGTTCTCATCATTTGCCATGACAAGCGTGGAGGGTGTTCCCGTCAGACCTGACCCTTTTGGCTTTACTACCTAAGTAAAATTCATATGTCTACTTCCGCGTCGGCTTCTTCACTCTGTATAGTTCTGCTCGTGTCTTTCTCCTACTACTTTATTGTTAATGAGTTCTAACTATTTTTAATTATAACTCGCTTAATTTTAACCCCTATTTTTAAACCTGACATACATATATATGAGAGAGAGAAGGGGTAAAATGACTATATTACAACCAATGAAATAATTTTGTTCTCATAAAATTCATAATCAACAAACAATGTTTCAAATCATGTATTCGTTCCAAGTTCATAATGAGAACTGAAGCGAGTTGATTTCATAAGAATCAATAGCAGTGGATCTTCCAAACCCATACGATAAGTGCTTTAATTTACCTTCCCGTCTGACGATTCTTTTGCTTATTTTCAGCCATTATTAATGTTTCCCTGAAAGCATTCCAGTCATAATAGCATGATCTATTGAATTCCTTTTCGATGAAATGTTCAGCAAAGTAATGCTTCGTTTCGATCGCCAGCGTTGTTTTCTTTTCTCTACTACATTGTTTGTTTTTACGTCAATGCAGAATGAATTGGAAGAGTTACGAATATCTACCAAAATCAGTGCCACTCGAAGATATTTAGCAACCCTGGTTCCTTAGTAATAATGCAAATCTATTCTTAAAAAATATTATATTCCTGTATAAGGGGAAAATGTCTATCAAATTCTTAGCAAAAAATATCAAGGCAAGAATTAATCACAGAATAATTTTTACATTTTACACAACAGGATAACGACACCAATTATTACTCTACATTCTAAATTTGAAGCATAGTCTACACTTTGTATTGCATATTACACTGCTTAAAAGTTAAATTGTGAAGTACATGGGTTGGAACATTAATAGTGGCAACGCTCCTGTAAGAAAGCAACGCAACAAAACCAAAGAATATCGCGTATACCACACGTGAGCTACATACCTTCCCTACTTCTCAGCAAAAAGAATCGCTTCTTACATCATGCACAAGCGGAGTGACTTGTATCCTATATTAGCTTATCTAAAGTGTTGTCAGGATGTTTTCAAATCAAGCAATTGGAATTATTGGAATTGTAAGAAAGCAACGCAACAAAACCAGAATTCGTATACAGTGAGCTATATATTCCTTACTTCTCAGCAAAAAGAATCTTCTTACATCATGCACAAGCAAACTTGAAGAACTGATCCTTATATTACTTCTCTATGTTGTTATGTTTTAAATCAAGAACAACGGTTGGAACATTAATAGTGGTACAGCTCCTGTAAGAAAGCAACGCAACAAAACCAAAGAATATCTCGTATACCACAAGTGAGCTACATACCTTCCCTACTTCTCAGCAAAAAGAATCGTCCTTCTTACATCATGCACAAGCGGAGTGACTTGAAGAACTGATCCTTATTAGCTTGAGGTCTAAAGTGTTGTCAGGATGTTTTCAAATCAAGAACAACGGTTGGAACATTAATAGTGGTACCGCTCCTGTAAGAAAGCAACGCAACAAAACCAAAGAATATCGCGTATACCACACGTGAGCTATATACCTTCCTTACTTCTCAGCAAAAAGAATCGTCCTTCTTACATCATGCACAAGCAGAGTGACTTGAAGAACTGATCCTTATATTAGCTTGCGGTCTAAAGTGTTGTCAGGATGTTTTCAAATCAAGAACAACGGTTGGAACATTAATAGTGGTACAGCTCCTGTAAGAAAGCAACGCAACAAAACCAAAGAATATCTCGTATACCACAAGTGAGCTACATACCTTCCCTACTTCTCAGCAAAAAGAATCGTCCTTCTTACATCATGCACAAGCGGAGTGACTTGAAGAACTGATCCTTATATTAGCTTGCGGTCTAAAGTGTTGTCAGGATGTTTTCAAATCAAGAACAACGGTTGGAACATTAATAGTGGTACCGCTCCTGTAAGAAAGCAACGCAACAAAACCAAAGAATATCGCGTATACCACACGTGAGCTATATACCTTCCTTACTTCTCAGCAAAAAGAATCGTCCTTCTTACATCATGCACAAGCAGTGTGACTTGAAGAACTGATCCTTATATTAGCTTGCGGTCTAAAGTGTTGTCAGGATGTTTTCAAATCAAGAACAACGGTTGGAACATTAATAGTGGTACAGCTCCTGTAAGAAAGCAACGCAACAAAACCAAAGAATATCTCGTATACCACAAGTGAGCTACATACCTTCCCTACTTCTCAGCAAAAAGAATCGTCCTTCTTACATCATGCACAAGCGGAGTGACTTGAAGAACTGATCCTTATATTAGCTTGAGGTCTAAAGTGTTGTCAGGATGTTTTCAAATCAAGAACAACGGTTGGAACATTAATAGTGGTACCGCTCCTGTAAGAAAGCAACGCAACAAAACCAAAGAATATCGCGTATACCACACGTGAGCTATATACCTTCCTTACTTCTCAGCAAAAAGAATCGTCCTTCTTACATCATGCACAAGCAGAGTGACTTGAAGAACTGATCCTTATATTAGCTTGCGGTCTAAAGTGTTGTCAGGATGTTTTCAAATCAAGAACAACGGTTGGAACATTAATAGTGGTACAGCTCCTGTAAGAAAGCAACGCAACAAAACCAAAGAATATCTCGTATACCACAAGTGAGCTACATACCTTCCTTACTTCTCAGCAAGAAAAAAAATCGTCCTTCTTATGTCACGCACAAGCGGAGTGACTTGAAGAACTGATCCTTATATTAGCTTGCGGTCTAAAGTGTTGTCAGGATGTTTTCAAATCAAGAACAACGAAGTTGAATACAAATTCAGTGTGTTAGAGGTCTTAGAGCAAGACAATATCATCTAGGGGTTCAAGGGGCTTGCGAGAAATCTGCATTGCGTTACAGAACTGTAGCAAGATGGGTAAAAGCCGTCAATGAACGACTTTCAAATGTGCAGACATGCATCGGCCAGGTCGTCATAGTGTCAGCGAATCAGAAGTGCATGTTGTTGCCCCACTAATAGACAGCGGTCGACGTCAAACAATTCGTGAGCTGGCCCAACAGACAAGATTTACACATACACACAACGTGTGGTATATTTTGAAAGAACTCTTGAGCATGAAATCTGATCTTCTCCAGAACGACCCTATCATTTTGCATAACAATGCTCGGCAGCATAAAGCGCAAGCTGTAACTGATTTATTCGATCGATGGGGAAGTGTTTTACCATCCACTATACTCCCCAGATCTAAGTCCTTGCGACTTTGTCTTAATTCCTAAGATAAAGAAACCACCTCGTGGTATTCCCTTCAGAACTGTTATAGAGATTATTCCTGCAATAGATCGGTCCATTCGAACTATCAACAGAACAAGCGCTGCTACAGGCGTTCCGTGACTTACATATCGTTGGAAATGGATTATACACAATGCTGGCGAATATATAGAAGGACTGTAAAACATGGTAACATAAATCACTTTTGTATTATATGGAAATAAATAGTTGCTACTGTTAAATTTACAATCCTCGTATAATAATTTTTTTACCAACTTATTCTTAAATGAACTTAAATGAATTAATTTAAGAGTAATTTAAGTTAACCAACTTACTTTTAATTCTAAAAACTTTCGTTTCTTACGAAAAGGGATGAAAAATAAAACCTCTCTTGTTATACCTGATATCTTATGTTTTTAATTACCTATCTCATAACATATACATAGTATGTATAATAGATACATGTATCTATGTAATCTATCAAAATTATTACTCCCAAAATTCTAATTTTTTTCTTTTTTCACTTTTTAATACTAAATTTCCCAGCCGTCTAGTGGGATCTATATTCAAAGGAGTGTTCAGCAACTTAAATTATTTTACTACTCTATCAAAACTAACTGTGGAATAAATGCTAGATTTCTGTCCATTGGCCACGTTCCTAGGCGTTCCAGAAAAGTAGTTCCGCTCGTATAATCCATAAATTACTGCCTGCGAGGTTTTTAAGCTAACTTAACCCTCCTAGTGGAACACATCGAGGAAAAAATTCTCCAATAAATACGCTAAAGGTTTACTGTGTCAGACGCCAAAGAGTTCTGTGATATTTTCCTTCACCTTTTGTCGACTACAATGGAATACGGGAAACCCACCCTCGTTATTGTCAGTTTACTTCCGGTTATATATAGATATATAAATAGATATTATAGATTGTTAATTTTCAATACACATAAAGCTCGTCAAGTCTCGAATATCATATCATAAGAAATAATGGATTCTAAAAGTACAAAAAAATATTCTTTGAGAGACTTATTTATATTTTTAACAGGATATTTAACGGATACACCTGTTACATCAAACGAAATGCTTAGAAAGAGAGAATTACAAATCCATGAAAAGCTATCAGCGTCTTTGTTCCTCAGGGGGTAGGGGTGCATCCCTGAAGAAATGTCAGTGAAAGAGGGGTGATGTTCCTAAACATTCGACCCGACCCTCCTACCGCAAAACTCCATGGGGGAAAGCACTGTCAAAAATGTACATATAGCGTTTTCTGAGCGTTTTTGGAGGTCGAAAATTGTATGTTTTGAAGTACTCATCGGTTTGGGGAAATTGTACGTGCCAACCGCTTAGAGAGTTAAATAATAACTCATGACTTCCAAAAAATGTTGAATAATCTAAAGTCTCTTGCTAAAATCCAGTGATCACTCGCTCTTGGGATTAAGAGTTTTAAAAGATTTTATTCTTGAACATTCTATGCAAATCTCTTATAAAATTATGAAGACCGGTCAGTTGATCTGTTCATTTTTATTTTTCAACAAATGTAAAATCCCACAGATCTGTACTAGTTTTTTAGATGGCTCGTCCACTGCATTTAGACCAGGAGTTCTCTTTTTGTCCAGTAAGCCTGGGTAACTTAATAAGGATAAATCTTCCGTGTAATTTAAGAAAGATAATTTCACGGGTTATACTCACATACACACTAATACAAACACATACAAACACACACACACACACATATATAAATATATGTGTGTATGTGTGTGTATGTAATCCAGGAATTCTAAAACAGCCGGCTACATTTGATTATTGACCACATTCTTTTTACTTTTCCAAACTACTATTCAAGGGGAAAGCAATGCAGCTGGAAAAAATGATGCAGTAGGACATGTCTATAAGCACAATTTTGAGAACAACTTAAATCTTTATCAATGAGCTGCTAAAAAGGCATCTTTGCAAGTCAACGGCAGACAAGAGAATGTTACGAAAAACACTTTGCACGGACAGAGGTGTACCCCAGAGAGAAACAGACAGAATTTTTCCAACGTCCGAGAAACGTAGTCAGCGAATTTAAGTGTTTGATCAGGGGAAACACCGAACCGTATGTCGGTTACAACTGGAAAATGTGTTGAATGGACTGAAAATTTACATCTGTTGCACAGAAAGTTTTGGGAAATGTGTTGCAATAATTTTAAGTCACGGACACTCATTTGATTAAGACATTTTGTAGGTGGTAAAATAGATTTTAAGGAATTAGAATGAGACAGAGGAGGTATTTAAAGAGGTGTTAAAGTGAAATAATTGTGATATATTACACATATATATATATATATATATATATATATATATATATATATATATATATATATATATCAAAATTATTTAACTTTATTTCCTTAAGAACCTCCTCTCTCCCATTCTAATTCCTTAAAATCTTTTTCCCAGACTCTAAATGTCTTAATCAAAGGAGTGTCCTCGAATTAAAATTCTTTCGATACAATTTTCAAATGTTTCTATCATATAAATGTAAATTTTCTATCCATTCAAAACGTTTTTCAGCTGTCGCCAGGAAATGGCTCTGCTATTTTTCCGGATCTTAACACTTAATTCACTGAGTAATTTTCTGCTACCTTGGGCAAATTCTTTCTGTCTTCACTCTGGAGTGCTCCTCTGTTCGAGCAGAGTGATTTTTTTGTCTTTCCCTTTGTCTGTCGTTGACTAATAAAGATGTCCATTTTAGCAGCTGTTAAATAAAGTTTTAATTAGGCGTGTGCCGTTCTCTTCAATGGGACCATACTGCATCGTTCTTTATAATTG
This sequence comes from Pardosa pseudoannulata, assembly GCA_032207245.1. Taxonomy (NCBI): domain Eukaryota; kingdom Metazoa; phylum Arthropoda; class Arachnida; order Araneae; family Lycosidae; genus Pardosa; species Pardosa pseudoannulata. The sequence goes on along the minus strand of CM063497.1, from coordinate 86,866,878 downwards.
CTAACAGACTAGCCCAATAGCCCGGACAAGTAAAAACAATTGGGGCTACATAACTATTGTGTCTAAAAGTTATAAATTAGTTACATATATATATATATATAATATATATATATATATATATATATATATATATATATATATATATATATATATATATATATATATATTATATATATATATATATATATATATATAATATATATATATATATATATATTTATATATATATATATATATATATATATATATATATATATATTTATATATATATATATATATAGATATATATATATATATATATATATATATATGTATATATATATGTATATATATATATATATATATATATATATATATATATATATATATATATATGTATATATATATGTATATATATATATATATATATATATATATGTATATATATATATATATATATATGTATATATATATATATATATATATATATATATATATATATATATATATATATATATATATATATATATATATATATATATATATATATATATATATATATATATATATATATATATATATATATATATATATATATATGGCATATTTAGGTTTAAAATGTGAAAGAATTTATTCTATAAGGTTTGAAAAACCTTTTACGATTTTATTTAACTCTTCTAAAAAATATGTTTTCAACAAAAACTTTTTCATAACAATTAGTATAAAGACCATGTTTATAAGGAATAGAGTAGTTTGGGATTTCTTAAGATATAACTGTAACAGTAACTCATTTTCGACGCGCATAAGAGGCGGATTGTCTTAATTCTACATTACTATTACATTACTGATATTAATATTCCATCCATATTCAGCTTTTGAATCCCATTACATATTTTTCTAATTCCTGTTCCGTAAAGGTTTTCAAACAACGGAAATGTCAGTCAGCACAGGATATCATTTCGATTTGATTTCTTTTTCGTAATTTCTGAGTTCATTGTGTCTTTCTATTGCCTTAAACAGTAGCATACAGGAAGTGTTACACATTCTTAGTGAGAGGAATGAAAGTTTACAGAAACTATAGTTGTGAAACGATATCCAAATACTTTGTTTTAGTTTCATTTCACATACCAATCAACAAATGCAATTTTAGATAGTATATTTATTTGTCGCAAAAGTATGACGTCTACAAATGCAATTTTAGATGGTGTTAATCGCTTTTATTTAAATTCACTTTTGTGCGAGTTGTAGACAATTGTTAACTATATTCCTGATTAAATTTGGATCTGAAATTTTGAACATAGGTTCATTTCCGGTGACAATACAACATTCAATTATAAAAAATTAGCATATAGTACGTCATATGAAAGAATCAGTAAATGATACTGCAAAGGGTGGAGCATAAATAAAGCATGACTATCAAAATAAGGATATTTATCGAAGAGTAGATAATCTTTATACATCCAGTATCTTGGTATTGGTATCACAAGTAAAGAATATTCTTGGTATCTTGGTATCTCCAATAAAGAAACATTACGAAACTATCATATAACCTGTCATATGAAGTGATTAGTAATTTTTTTTAATTTTCCAGAATTGTAATGTACTATATGAGGCAGGTAAAAAAAATTGTTCTTTTATTTTTTTTCACCATCAATAATTTCTCTATCTTCATACTCCTAAAGTTTTCCGATACTGTGAAAGCAGTTTAGAATCACATTGAATTCATTTAAGAAACATTACGAAACTATCATATAACCTGTCATATGAAGTGATTAGTAATTTTTTTTAATTTTCCAGAATTGTAATGTACTATATGAGGCAGGTAAAAAAAATTGTTCTTTTATTTTTTTTCACCATCAATAATTTCTCTATCTTCATACTCCTAAAGTTTTCCGATACTGTGAAAGCAGTTTAGAATCACATTGAATTCATTTAGTCAAACCGAGTGATTATGTATAAAAAACTTCTTAATTTTCAAAGATATATAACTTAAAAGCTAGATATATATTAGTCCATGAGAAAGTCTCCTAGACATTTACGAAAATAATTTCTTGTTAATACCGGTGATACAATTTTTATTGCAACAAAAAATAATCGATGATTAAATTTAAAACTACTATTATTAATTTATCCACTACAAATATATTTTTGTTTACAAAAATCTTACGGTTGTTATTTATATATTTCTATTTATATATTTGTTTATATATATCAATATAAAATACGAAAAGTTGGTTGAAACATTAAATAATTTTCTATCTATTGAGATTTAACTGAATAACTAAATTTAAACACAAAACGCCCGCTCTCGGTACAATTCATCTGCAAAATTTACCCGCACACAATGTGTTAATTGCATTTTTTCTTTTGTGAGTCTTCAATTGAAGAATGCAAAATATAATTTTGCATTGTTATTTGCTTATAGCATTTTGGCTTATGTAAAATTTATATTTGTAAAATATTTTAATATTTTTGTTTGTTTTGGTATGAATACCTCTCCCCCTCCCACTGTGGATTCGGGTTTGTTAAACCTAATAGTTGGCCTTGGGAGTGAGTGTTTTATGTTATCTGTACTTAAGTAAATCGAACAGAAATGAACCACGGGTTTTAAAATTTGATCTACCCCCTCTTTTATTAACCCCTTCCGGTATGATTTAATAATGAAAAACTGTGCATGAAATAACCATTTAATTTTTATTTAAAAAACTTGTTTCATTTTACAATTCTTACATATTCTTAATTAAAATCCACTTTTTACATAGTGTTAAATAATATCAGAAACAGTAAAATTAAGATAATATCAAAGCAAAACATTAATAAGGTATACAGATAATAGTCTTCAAGCTAGTGGTACTTTTCAAAACAAAGTGCAAAGGAATTCTTAATTGTTTACACCGCCAAGTAGTCTCACTTTTAATTTGATTCTTGTAACACACACGGCATTTCTTAGAAGTTTTCTTTTATTCTGACTCATTAATTTGGCAATGACTTGTACCAAGTAAACAATATGCAATAGTGACTTGTAATTTTCACAAGTGATAAAAGTGTTGAAAAATTCAGTACACTAGAAATTTTAACTAAATTATCATATTTAACAGTAACTTTAATCGCATGACGAGTGTAGCCCGTCATTGTGCGGTATGGAATGAAAAACTAATGACGAGCTAGACTCGTCATTTTACCGGAAGGGGTTAATCCTAATGATAAAACTGAATATTTATAAAAATGAATATAAAAACATTTTGTTTCTTATACTTTTATTATAAAATATTTATCTTCTTGTACTATCGCATACCCAATAATAAAATATGAAGAACATTTTATCGACATTTTGAACTACAGCTATCTTTATTTTTTACGCTCTTTTCCTTGATATACACACCAGTTTATTCTCTTCCTTGTCATCGATCTACTGTTTGTTTTGTAATCCACGTATTTCGTTCTTCAAACCACACTTAATCAACATTCCTAGGATAGCTGATTAACATTCAACTCATCTAATGAACATTCTTTAGTATTCTGAATAAGATTCAAAAAGCTTTAACAAGCAATAACGATTGAGATGCAAAGAATAATTTTACTATATGCTATATATAATATATATATATATATATAAATATATATATATATATATATATATATATATATATATGTATGCATATATGTATATATGTATGTGCATATATATATATGTATATATGTATGTATATATATATATATATATATATATGTACATATGTATATATGTATATATGTATGTATGTATATATATGTATATATGTATGTATGTATATATGTATATATGTATGTATGGATATGTATATATATATATATATATATATATATATATATATATATATATATATATATATATAGTGTGTGTATGTGTGCAATAATAAAATTCTATTAAATTAAAATCCTAACTTAGATATTTTCTGTTTACCACTGAAAATCTATATTCCGTATTGACAAATTCTAAAGTGCATTTTTCAAATTAATGTCGGCGAACACTCATTTTCTGGCACCTTGACACCACCTCACTGTAATATTAAGAAAAGGCATTCTTTTAGTAAAAATCTTTTAATTTCGTCTTAAACTGTGAGAATCTACAAGTAAAATGTTGCTCTATTCATTTCTAAAAAATGTCGCAATTGAAAATTGATAAAAAACCGTGGAGAAATTCTCATGCGAGCTTAAGTAGTTATTTTGCTGTGGTCCTTAACAATTTATTCTTTCATGCAATTCGGGCAAAGGACCTGCAATGACATAAATATTGCAAGGATCTGTTATTTTATTAGGGTAATTCACATATGGTTTAGGACAGTATAACTAAGGGCCCCATGAATCAGTTATTACTTCAACCTTTAGTTTAGGAAAGTGTGAATGAAAGCAATCTCAGTAATTCATAACCATCTTTTAATTTATGTAGCTGATAAACCTAAGGAGGAACGCGATTTTAGAGAATTATTCTTTAATTCGTTTTCAGTTGTATTTCTTACCTTTTGCTGTTTGCGAGATTGGTGTATATGGGATGTCAAAAAATGCTTATATATATTAATATATATATATATATATATATATATATATATATATATATATATATATATATATATATATATATATATATATATATCAGGGCTTCGAACCGTAATTTTTTTTGTTCCGGTTTTCGTTCCGGTTCAACTAAAAAATTAATATCGGTTCAGTTCCGGTTTTCGCTATGCCAAAAATAACGGTTTTCGGTTCAGTTCCGGTTTTCGATCCGCCAAAAATAACTGTTTTCGTTTCAGTTCCAAATGAATAATTTCATTTTATGTATATTCTTATTTCTACTAAAAATATAATTCTATCATAAACAAAAACTGTAATTCTATCAAAATTTAGAAGATTTTATTCTTTTTTTAATTGGTACACTATG
>CM063497.1:86851981-86856981 GCA_032207245.1 Pardosa pseudoannulata | reverse complement strand
TATTTGCTCTTCTGTAATGCAGTAACTACCAGTGCAATAGGAGTATTTCATGTTTTATAGCTGATTTGAAATTTTGTGTCTGTTAAGGTAATCGACCAAGTTCAAATAGCGATTTTCGTGAAATATATCGAAAACATTTTATTCGTTTATTTTAAATATCAGTCTTTTAGCTTTCGAAAACAGTCTTCAGCTTGTTTCTAGAGTCATTAGAAGTCATGATACAGCTGTGTAATCATCACCAAAAGTGCCGAAAAGATACCAGAAAGGAGCAGTTGAAAAGGGTTTGACTTTCAGTGTTACTGTGGAAAACGTCGTAAATAGCGTATTATAGCTTCTAAATAAATCAATAAATTACTCCAGCATATTTCTGAAAGTTTATCAAATTATAAAACACTTAATTAATTTATCCAATAAAACCTTTAAATTGACTTTCTGAAAATCTCTGATTTTAGATAAACCACCACACCTTAACAGTCATAACTGCTAAAATAATTTTTAGAATTTAATTAGAATTTAACTTATGTTTTTAATGATGTTATGCATGCATTGAATCTCAGGATTATACTTATTGTTACGAACTTCCAAAACTAAAACTGCTGGGTTCAGGGATTGAATGGACTTTACAAGCAAGCAAGACTGCAGCACGAAGGCAAATAGTTTATTAGCATTCAGTAAATAAACACACCATCAAAATCTCCGAGGAACAATTTTGAGCCCAATGCCGTCGGCTCAGGCAAGACTTTCCGCATCAAGCATAACACACCGTGCGTACTCCGTAGGCCAAGAGATTCTCTTAATTACTATTCTTTGCATGGGACTCCGTCTGCCTTATATAGGCCCACAGAAACTAGCAGAACACTAAAGCCGACCGGAAGTGGCCACTTGACGCCACACTTGGCGACATTTGGCGACACTTGGCGATGAACTTGGTGACACAAATAGGTTGCCAAATCCGTCGCCAACTAGCCGATATCTCGCCAAATTGGCGAGATATCCATAGAGTCCCATACTAAACTCAAGCAATTTTCGCAAATTCGTAACATTTGTATTCATTTTGAGATAAGTTATGGGCATTTATTTTAGAAACTTACTTTTTTTTTTTTTTTTTTTTAATTTTTGCTCTAAATTACTTGATTGACAATAACTAATTTGTACTTTAGAATATTTTCATTCTGGTGGTTCAATACATACATAATGGATATATTTCTACATTTATCCAAGTAAAAGTGATTTGTTTTACTTATTTTTTTAGTGAAGAGTGTTGGCGTAAAGTCAAAAAATGCTTTTTTTACTCTTTTTTTGCTAATTTTTAAGAGAATATCTATGTATTCATTTTTATTTTCATATTTTTCTACGTTTTATAACCTATTACCACAATAATTAAAAACGTATTTCCTTAAAATCCTTATTTAAAAATTTTGACTCCGTACGTGGTCGATTACTTTAACTACAAGAGCCAATAACAATAATTACTTGAAATTTCATCGTAGTGTTAAGATTGTTTATAATTTTAACTAGCATATAGCCCGTCATATCGGGGATCAATAAAATTTTTAATTTTCCAAAATTCTAAAGTACTTTATGAGGCAGGTAAAAAAATGATTAGTTGTTTGGTTGATAATTATCTTGCAACAAAAAGTGGAACAGATGCATTATAGTCGCCGGTCTCGTCCGCCATGTTTTTTGGCGACCAACGCATGATTTGAAAAGTCGCCAAGTAGAAAAACATGGCGGAGGTGCGTGTTTTCTGAAAGATCTCTAAAAAAAAAAAAAACATGGCGGCGGTCACGTGGCATATTTGAAACACAACATCAACAAAACTAAACTTTAAAAGGAAACAACAGATTAACAATTTAAAGTATTATTAAAATAAAATTAGCATAATTATCATCATTTTTTACGTTTTTTAAAAAATAAATAACAGATTAGTAATATTTATGATATGTGTCAACAGAGTAAACACAATATATATCATTTTAATAAGCACTAATATTATGAAGAATCTAACATGTGAGGGGGGTTCCCTCCTCAACCCCCCCCCCCCTTGTGCAAAGAACAAAATAAAAATGTTCCAAACCAATTAACTTAGAATATCCTGATACATTTCAACTATTTCAAAACCGAAATAACTGCACCCGTCTTAACTAAATCCCAGAAAATGATAAGAACAAAAACAAAATGTTCCAAACCAAAGCATCTTGTTTGGTTTAGAATATTTTGATATTTTTTAACAATTTCAAAACCAAAACAACTTCACTTGTCATAACTAAATTAACTAAATCCCAGAAAATGGTAAGAACAAAAACAAAATGTTCCAAACCCAAACATCTTGTATGATTTAGAATATTTTGATATTTTTTAACAATTTCAAAACCGAAATAACTTTACTTATCATAACTAAATTAACTAAATCCCACTAACCAAATACATAAAAAAACTCAAATTCGGAATTCCATCATCCCCACAAACGTGCCGTTTTGAATGAAATGCAAATCCAACCTCAGGTCTAAGAATTTCCTGATATTTCTTCACAATGCTACAAATAGTTAAAACCGAAATAAGAACATCCGCCATAACCAAATACAAAAGTAACTTACCTACCTACGAGACAACCTACTAATCCAAGTCTGGAACGAAAACAATATTTAGAACAGAAAATTTGCATAGATAACCGGGTAATGACGTCAAAAATCACTTGCACCAATAGCTTCCATATTCCCCTATCAAAGTTAAGGCATATACAGCAATCTAGTCATCGCCCCAAAAATCGCCAAGTTTGCCACACAAAATCGCCAAGTTTGGCGAGAAAAAAACCCGGCGGCTATAATGCATCTGTACCAGAAAAATAATCTATGATTCAATTTAAAATTATCACATATGTTCCTAATCTATTATTTAAGCCAAATATAAAAGAAAATTATTGACGTAATACCTAAGTTCAATGATAAAACGTATGAAAATAAGATATAATTTAAATAATTTAAAATAAGAAATGATTCAATGAGATGGTTAAAGGAATGACGTCATAATGCTAGAAAAATGTTATTTTTGCCTATTTGCTGTGTGATAAATTGATAAATTTAATCGCCTGCTCTTAACCGGGGAAAATAGGGATTGAAATAATGGCCTTAAAAGCTCGAAAAGAGGAGAAGGGGTGGATTTCGAATGTTTTAAAGAAGGCAGTATTTTTCGCTGTGATAAGAAGTATATTTTTACCAATTTATTTTAGAATCGGATCTATAGTTTAGGAGAAGATAAACATTACTCTCTTTGAATTTTTCTAACTATGGATGCCTCTATCCATTCCGGGTCCAACCGCTTCATATAATCGAGGACAGACGTACAGATAACTTAGGCTATTTTTATATAGGGGATACTTGTTTTATTTCCATAAAGATTACTAAATGATTTATAGATTTGAATGATTATTTTTTTTTGTTGCATAAAAGGCAACGAATACTTTTCAGTCAATAAGGGGACAGAAATATATAGCTGAAATCTGATCGTAAATTTAGAATTGAATTAGAGTACAAAATAATAATTAAGTATACAGCTCAACTCCCAATGTTTTATTATGGTTTAATATACTACCCAAACTAGCATATAGCCCATCATTTGACGGGATTAGTAAAATTTTTAATATTCCAGAACCGTTAAGTACCCAATGAGGCAGGTAAAAAATGGTTTGTTATTTGGCTGAGCACTATCTGGTTCACTCTCAATGATTTATTTATCGTCATACTCCTCTAGAATCTCCCGATCCTGTAATGGAGTTTAGAATCACGTTGAATTCATTTAGTCAAACCGTGTGGTTATGTATAATAAACAAACACACAAAAGAACAAACTTCTTAATTTCCAAATATATATAAATTAAAAGTTAGATATTTATTAGTCCGTGAAATAGACTCCTAGACTTATATGAAAATAATTTATTGTTAATATCGGTGGTAAAAGTTTCAATGCAACAAAAAATAATCGATGATTAAATTTAAAATTATCACGTATGTACCTAATCTATTATTTAAGCCAAATATAAAAGAAAATCATTTACGTCATATCTAAGTTCAGTGGTAAAAGATATTAAAATAGTGTAGACGATATTTAAATAGTTTAAAATATGAAATGATTAAATGAGATGCTTAAAGGAATGACGTCACAATGCTAGAAAAAATTGTTACTTTTACCTATTTATTAAGTGATAAATGGATAAATTTAATCGCCTGCTCTTAACCGGGGAAAATAGGGCTCGAAATAATGGCATTAAACTCTCGAAAAGGGGCGAAGGGTTGGATTTCGAACGTTTTAAAGACTACAGCATTTTTCATTGTGATATGTAGCCTATTTATACCAATTTATTTTAGAATCGGATCGATAGTTTAGGAGAAGATAAACTGTATTCGCTTTGAATGGATGCCTCTATCCATTCCAAGTCCAACCGCTTCATAAATTTGCGGACAGATAACTTAGGCTTTTATTATATAGGGGATTAAACATACGATTCTTTAACATCGTGCTGTATTAAATATGAGTCATCACAAGACAGTACTTTTACTCCAGCTGGGAAGAGAAACAGACATTTATGCCAAACATGGCTGCGAAGCTGTTACATATTTGGCACCATCCGAGAAGAACGTGTAGCTTAAACCTTTGAAGAACAGTGGTTTCGTGGTGAAACCAGCTGTTAAAATTGTTTTTTCTTTTCTTTTTTAAGGTATATGAATTACTTTTTGAATTTTCTATGTTTTTGACACTTTAAACGATCAATAGATGGCAGCACTACACACAATTTATTTTTCCCTTTTAAATATACATTTTTAAACTTGCTTTGCTTGAAACAATCAGGAATTCTATTTTCGTATTTTATAATCCCAAATGAAAATAATTACAGAAAACAACACTTATATATCGTTTATATATTTATTTATTGCATCCTATTAATGAAAATTATTCCCTATTCTTCCAATATAATTAAAATTTTATGAAAGTTTTATTTTCACA
>CM063497.1:86844481-86846981 GCA_032207245.1 Pardosa pseudoannulata | reverse complement strand
CACTGGAGCGCGGATCACGTAAAAATACGTATTTAGTAGATTTGTGGTGGATACCCGAAAACCACCACAAATCTACTAAATACGTATAATTATATGTATGTGGGACATATAAGCGTGTTGTTTGCGTTGCTATGCAACGCTTTGCATTTTTTCTTTCTACAAGTTTTGATTGTCGAGTTACTCGGTCTTTTGTTACGTTATTTCGTCTTCAATCGAATTCTTAGGTCCAGAACGTACAAGTCGTGTTTTGTCAATTTGAAGCTTGGTTTTTCATTTTTGAATACAAAACTGATAAAATGAGGTGTTGTGACAAAGATAGTGATGAAGAAATATGCGCTGACAGATTATCGGACTTTAATTTTAAAAATCGTTTTTTTTTTGGGGGGGGGATTTCGTAAAAATATTGTTTTTTTCTTTTTGTTAAAAATCATACACTAGATATTAAAGTATAAAATAAAAAAAAAAAAAGTTTCGTTCATAAAAACAAAGTAGTTTTCGATTTACTGCGATTTTTCTGAATAACTAAACTTTCGCGCGATTCACGAAAAAACGCCCGCTGCAAGCTAAGTTGGCGGTGAAGTATACCCGCATGCCAAGTGTTAATCACAAAGAGAAAATAAAAGTAAGTATTTCAGTGTCAATTATAAATAATTATATTATTATTTATTATAGACACCATTATATTGTTTTAAAAGTTAACATGACCAAAACAGTTAGAATAATTACAGCTATGAATAAATTTAAGATCGAGAAAAATTTAGGTATACCATTAGTAACCAAAAATAATCATAAAATAGACATAAACATCCCAAGTCACCAACCAAAATTAATAAAGAAATACAAAAATCTGTAAGATTTATTATTTAGTTAACGAAAACGTAGCTTGGCTTAAACGCTACAATGATAGTCAAGACCTAAAAAAAATTAAATTGGCAAAGTATCTGCTACTACTAAGTTAATTTCTGATATTTCTATTTAAACAGAATATTTAGTCTGTGGTAAAGAATAACTGTGAAGTCACAAACTCTAAACTAGACTTCTTAAAGTGTAAATATATAATCGTTGAAAATTTCGTATTGTTTGGTTTGGAGCGCTAGGGTCTACTGTTTTGCACACGAGGGCTAATGAGACTTGACCTACAGTTTAACGCCGATTCCGAACGGCTACAAACATCCATGCCAGCAGCGGGACTCGAACCCGCGAACTCCTGTTCCGAAGAGCAGCGTTCTACCATTCGGCCATCGTTCGGCTAAAAAAATAAAAATAAAAATAAATAAAAAATAAATTTCGTATGATAATAGTATACAGAATATAAAGATAAGGCGATAGCAAATTTAGATTTGCTAATTTTCATTAAGAATTAATGCAACATCACAAGCAATATCGGGCTACTAACCAATAAGCTAAAAATAACATTGATTTATTTAAAATTTAATTAACTGTATACAAACTGTAAAAAACGTAAATTAAATTTTTAAACATTCATGTCGTGTGAAATTTAGTGTTTTAGGAAATGTGGATTATTATAACATTAAACTCAGTAAAAATTGGTAAGATGATAAATAAATAAAAACTTTATAGTAGTGAGTCTTAACCACTTGCGCTACAAAGACGTGCCAGACACGTCGAGATGCTTTTGTTACAGAACCGAAAGCGACTTGTATACCACGTCGATAGTCATTTCGCGCAGAAACAAATGTGACGTGAATACCATGTCGATAGTCACTTCGCGCAGAAACAAATGCGACTTGTGCGTGGTACCTCGGCTAATCGTAAGAGTTCAGCCGTTCATTCTTCCAGCTACAGTTCTACAGTGAATAACATCGCGTGCTGTCTTGAGAATATACCAGAGTTGATACGGTATGTTGTACGAATTTTTTACACGAGAATTCCTTTAGTTTTTGAGATATCTTACTATAATGCTGAAAAATTGAATGAAGTATTTTTTGAAGTATTTTTTAAAGTTATGTCGCGGAGCGCGGCGCGGCCACCGGCAGTTAAATCGTAGCGCAAGTGGTTAAAGTTTAAAGAGATTCATTATGAATATTATATCCTTGGCTATTTTAAAATTAAATTTACTGCTGCACTTTTATCTAATTATTTAACTTACTAGCATATAACCCGTCGTATGTCAGGATAAGTAAGATTTTTAATTCTTCAGAATTGTAAAGCTCCCTATAAAGCAGATAAAAAAGTGGTTTGATTTTTGGTTGACAATTATCTGGTACACGATCAGTAATTTGTTTATCTTCATACTCTTCTAAAATTTCCCGATACTGTGAATGCAGTTTAAAATCACGTTGAATTCCTTGAGAAAGAAAATTAGTTTTCTTAACTACGTCGAAATTATCATTAAGTTCTTCACAAATTTTTTGCCACAGTAATTAGTGAAAGGAAAGGAATGAAAATATCATTTCCACTACATCTTGGAGGTAGATACAAATTGTTCTTAATACTAGTGATAAATGTTTCATTGCAACGAAAAATAATCGATGATTAA
>CM063497.1:86821981-86834481 GCA_032207245.1 Pardosa pseudoannulata | reverse complement strand
AATACCTCTTGAAAATTCTCCTCTTTCTATCCTGCCGAACTATGGCCGAATGGTAGAGCACTGCTTTTCGGATCCGGAGTTCCCGGGTTCGAGACCCGCTACTGGCATGGATGTTTGTAGCCATTCGGAATAGGTTTTAAACTGTAGGTCCCGGTCTCATAAGCCCTCGTGTGTAAAACAGTAGACCGTAGTGCTCCAAACCAAGCCAAACCTCTTGCTATCCTTAATCTTTTATATCTATTTGCCTGCCACAAAATCTCAGAAATAAAAGGAGTGTCAGCGACATCAATTCTTTCTACCTATTTCGCAAAGCTAACTCAGAAATGCATGCTAATTTTCTCTCCAGTCGCCCCATTTTCCAGCTAACTAGGCGAGCTGTTCAGTTTTTAAGTTTCTATCCGTTTGTTAAATTTGCTTACTAAGCTTTTCTCACCATATAGGAATAAATGAAAATTGTAAGTTTAAAATAATTACGATTGAGTTTTCAGATTTTATCTCTTAATTTGCTGCTGTATTCAATTTTGATGTGCATGAATGTGTAATTTAAAATAATTCAATAGGAATACTTTTACTCTCCATTAACGCCTGCAGATGGCAGCACCACTCCAAACATATTCTTAAATTTCTATTCTGAATTAGTAATTAGCTTTTAATAGTTGCTCATAATTTAATAGAAAATTATTTTTTTTAAAAAGACCTTATTATTTTAAAAACTCTTAAAAATAAAATTCTTTAGTTGAAATCCAATTTATTAGCTAAAATATCTATTTAAAATTCTCTTTTTTTCCATTCTATTTCTTTAATACATAATTTCCGGCTATTTCCCAGTTCGATGGGGACGCCGAGCGTGGAAGATATCGCCAAATTCTAGAACCCTATTTTCTGGCAAACCTTGCTATTTTTTCAGACTCTTCCACCCCATCCCTACAAAAGGTGGGGGTGTCAATCGGCGCCTTTATTTTAGGGTATTGGGGGAAATGACACGTGATTTGAATATCTGACCCTTATTGGTTCCTTTAACTAACAATACTCCAAGACCGCCGAATTTGGATTTTCTAGCGTCCATTTCAAGTCTTTGTCCATTTCGGCTGTGCTCTGGAGGTTTGTCCATTTTGCCTGAGCTCTTGTGGTATTTTTTTTTCGTTTTTTTAAATTTAATACTGGAGCTCACACCAATACATTTAAGGGCTTGTGGAGCTCAATTAAGAAATCCCTCCGCACAGTTCGAAAGTGAAAATCAATTTGATTCGTACCTTTGTGAATTTATGTGGAGGAAAAGGAAAGAAAATCCGCACGATGCTTTTCAGGATTTTTTAAATCGGATCAAACGTGTATATCCACCAACTCAGGATACTAAAACTAGGTTAGAGCTTTATTTATTTTACATTTTATGCTTAATTTTCGATGTTAACAAGTGATGTCATATTTCACATTTATATTTTTTTATTTACTGCTTTATGAACTTTTTTATTCAAAGTTGTGTCTTAATTTAATACAAAATGAAGAAGAAATATTTTTAAACTATATTATTTTATAGTGTAATACATTGTTAAAAGTGATACGCTAAATAATAAAAGCAATTTTATTACTACCGTCTACCGTTATTGTTACGGAAGATCAAGGGGAGCTTTACCTCATTTAGATAAGAAAAATCATTTCACTCCCTTACTTTCTTCAGAACTTTAAGCTAAAAATTTATATTTAAAACATTTACTCCGTTTTTATATTTTCATTTTAAGCTAATAATTTCGAGAAGTAATTTGTACCGTACTTTATTACTTTTTAATCTTTTGATAGTTTTAAAATAATATCATTAAATAACAACCATATTTTATAAATATATCTAAATATTTTATAAGCATAATTGCCTAAATATAACCAACTAATGCTTATATTTTGCTTAATTTGCACTTATTGCAAAAATTCCGCACTGTTTAGTTTAACAACCAATACAAAAGCGCCATTAAATACATTAAAAACTGAAATTTAAATTTGTATTAATCTTAACAACATTTAAAACCCTTTTTTTGTCCAAAATACGTTTTGAAATTGGGTATAAACTTAATACACAAATTGTAAACATCACTTGGCGACAATTTGGCGATCACTTGTACAGAAATAGCGCCAAAAACATGGCGGCGGGGGTCCCCGGAATTGGGAATTTACCTAATTTCCTAACCGAAAAGTGTCGGATATAAGGGAGTGCAATTCGACTTAATTATTTTTTATCCATATTTCAAAATTTACGTGGCAGAAATGCTAATTTTTCTGTCCTTTTGCCACACTTTTCAACAGTCACAAGAAAATAGTTCCGCTTCTCCAAAAACGAAGTTTCTGTCTGTTAGGTTTTCGAGCGACAGACGTTCTCCTGTTTTAACGGAATGTTTTTAACCTGCCACAGCCGAATGATGGCCGAATGGTTAAGGTGCTTGCCTTCGGAACCGGAGTTCGTAAGTTCGAATCCCACTTTGGCATGGATGTTCGTAGCCGTTCGGAATCGGCTTTAAGCAGTAAGTCCCGGTCTCAATATCCCTCGTGTTGCAAAAAGTAAACCATAGCACTAGAAAACCAATACAAACGGTGTAAATCCAAAAATTGTAAAATGTTTTTAAATAAATTATAAATTGGACCGTTTTGAGGGAAAAGTAAGAGAAAAAGTTCTTTCAGAAGTAATTGATGCCACCACACTTAAAGTCATCACAAACGTAGTTAGAATAGTCGAAGTCAAGGCCATTCGATTCTGGGACTACTCGAAGTGAAGCCCGTTGCGCCTACCACTGTGCCACAGATACATTTGCAGCGAATTGTTTTATGCAGCATTTTAATAATCTCAATATACGTAATATTCTGGATTTTTAACTCTTTAACGCCCAAATTAACAAATTTTGGAATTTTTCCTTGAAATTGATAGATATAGGTAGAAATGCATAAATTAAGAGTATTTTAAAAGCATTTTGAAATTTTTTAACTGCAACCATGTTTTTTAGCCTTCCCCATTTGATGACGCTGGGCGTTTGTATGTAAAAATGCAAAAGTTTTAAAAATGATTTTTTTTACATAAAATTATAGAGTTTTAATGTATAACTCAAGTAATAGTCAAAATAACGTTAAAAATTAAAATTTACTTTTATACATGATAGAAGACTTTCTATTTAACATCGTTAAGGTTGAGTTTTTGTATGAAAAAGAGTAAAACATTTGATACATAATGTTGCATTGCATTTCATACAATATATTCTAGGTTTGGAAGAACAGTTATCACATTGGCAACGTTTTTCTTTCTCCCTCTTGCCAATAACATGCTGAATTTTGTCGAATTTTACGTCAGGAAGCACATGGGATCTGGGTGATATCTGCCTTTGTGTTGGTCTTCCTGGCATTTCTTTTGAATCGGCTCACTTTTTCAAATAGGTTACTGCAATATATCTTTTAAAATCTTTGATTGGCATCGATGGCAACCATGGATCTTTTTATAAATGACATAGCCATTTACAGCAGACATATCAATCACCCTGGAAATAAGGCAAAACTTTCATTCGTCCATACAACTGACTCTTCTCTTTACATTTACGGGAATCGTTTTCCTTTTTTCAATCCAAAATAATATTATTATGATGTATTCTAGTATTATCTAGGCCATCATTATTATCTGGTATTGTACTTTCTAATGTCCCTGCAACTTCTGATACAACAGAAGTACCCAAATTATCATCATCAAATAGTTCTTCATCTGTTAGATCATCGACATCAGGAGGCATTGCTATAATGTCTGCCTCTATTTCTTGAGAAAAAAGATAAGCAGCTGCACCTTCTAAGGTTTTAAATACTCTATTTCTACTCATTTTTTTTAGTTTTTCTACATAGATTACCTGCAAAAAAATGTAAAAAACACTTGACAGAAAAAAAATCTGAATACTGAATATGAATTATAGCCAAACGCCTCAAACGTTGACAGACAACTTTTCGTGATTACTACGGACACATTAACAACTCTAAATAATAATAAACATTCTAATGGCAACAAATGGGGACTATCTAAATTACATTTATACCATATTGAAAAAACTTACCTAATAAATTATTTGCCAAACCGCACTATACAAAACGTGTGGTGTGATTATCAAACAATCGGGAAATTCTACTGCATCTTTCCCGCACTTTTTTTACTTAATTCCAAAGAAATATCATATCTGATACTATATAGTGCTTCCAACTATCAGAAATATTGGTAAATAAAAGAATATTTTTTCACTTAATAAAAGGAAGTGCGATTTTTTACAGTATCATCATATGAGGACACAGGGCTCTAATGGGTTAATAAAAAGAACATTTTCTATCAGATCAAATTGTGAATCTAAACCATTTTCGAATCAAATTAATTACAGACACAAAATTTCATCAAAATCAGCCCAGCTGTTTAGGAGGAGTTCTTTTACAAATACACGGACAAAAGAATTATATATATAAATATATATATATATATATATATATATATATATATATATATATATATATATATATTTATTTAATATATATATATATATATATATATATATATATATATATATATATATATATTATATATATATATATATATATATATATTTATATATATATATATATATATATATATGGAATGTGTGTTTGTGTGTGTATGTATAAGTGTATATATATGTGTGATAAATCTATAGACATTTATGTACTGTGAGAAAAATTGAGACATTTTATTGATGAAAAATTTTACTGAATGCAAAACGTTAAAGGAAATAAATAAGTGTATATATATAAGTATATATATATATATATACATATATATATATATATATATATATATATATATATATATATATATATATATATATATATATATATATATATATATATATATATATATATATATATATATATATATATATATATATATATATATATATATATATATATATATATATACATATATATATATATATATATACATATATATATATATATATATATATATATATATATATATAATATATATATATATATATATATACATATATATATATATATATATATATATATATATATATATATATATATATATACATATATATATATATATATATATATATATATATATATATATATATATATATATATATATATATATATATACATATATATATATATATATATATATATATATACATATATATATATATATATATATATATATATATATATATATATATATATATATATATATATATATATATATATATATATATATATATATATATATATATATATATATATATATATATACATTTATGTACTACGTAAAAATTGTGACACTTTATCGATTAAACATTTTACTCAATGCAAAAAGGTAAATAATATAAATTATGTATTCTCTCAATCTTTTCACCCTTTTTCAGTCTTATTTATTATTTATTTTTTTAACTTTATAAACTAGGGACCACGATGACGAATCGTCGGTTTTCGATGCAGCTCGGAAGCTCAACGAAGTGGCCGGTTTCAAAGGACTTGGGAGGTAAATATAGTTTACTTTTATCATTTACCATTGTTTCCCGTGTTGAATGGGTAGGGCGCAGCTCTTAAATACCGGAAATTGAACGTCAAAACTACAGTCGTATGCTAAAGAATAAAATATGCAAATGTTTCTAGCACCTCAATTAAATTCATAACCTGTGCTAAATTCCGAGTAAATAAGGATTGGCGCAGTATCCTCTATAAATTAATAACCTAAGTTATCTGTCAGTTTGTGCTCGAATTTATGAAGCGGTTGGACCTGGAATGGACTGAGCAATCCATATTGGATTCTTGGTGAGTTAGGGTTAGTAAAATTCAAAGCGAGTATAGTTTATTTCTTCCTAAAATATTGATTCGATTCTAAAATGAATTTGTATAAATATGCTTCATATTACAGCAAAAAATACTGTAGTCATTTAAATGTTCGATATCCCCCCTTCCCCCCCCCCTTTTTTGAACTTATAAAGAATTATATAAGAATATTATGTAAGAAATGTGTAAGAATATTATTTTGTGTTTATTACATATATGCATTGGGATGGGGGATTAAAAAGTGTGAATTATTCGAAGGTTTCTACTATGGAGTTTTACTTCTTATCATGTATATAAATATAGAAATTTAAATCAAGTTCTAGTAGTAATTGAAAATATTAAATGACGTTTCCTACTTTTAAAACATAATAAAAAATTAAAATACCTGTACAAAAAAATTATTATATATTTTTCTTTCTTTAGACTATCGAGATCTATCCCCTATATATTAAGAGACTAAGTTGTCTGTCCGTCTGTCCTCGAATTTATGAAGCGGTAGGACCTTGAATGGATACATTCATCCATATTGGATTCTTGGCGAGTTAGGATTAACAACGTTCGAAATTCACCCCTGCATCCCTTTTCTAGCATTTAATGCCATTATTTCAAACCCTATTTTCCCCGGTTAAGAGCAGGCGATTAAATTTATCAATTTATCCCATGATAAATAGGTAAAAATAACATATTTTTCAAGAATTATAACGTCATTCCTTTAACCATCTCATTTAATCCTTTTTTAATTTTAATTATTTAAATATCGTCTGCATTATTTTCATATATTTTATTACTGAACTTAGATGTTACGTAAATAATTTTTATATATTTGGCTTCAATAATAGATTAGGTACATATGTCATAATTTTAAATTTAATCATCGATTATTGTTTGTTTCAAGATAATGCTGAGTCCAAAAACAAACCATTTTTTTAAATGAAAAAAATTCTTATAAAAATTCTTATAAATAATAAAATATTTATAAATAAATTTCTTATAAAATAATAAAATTTCTTATTTTAAATTATTTAAATATTTTCTCCATTATTTTCATACGTTTTATCACTGAACTTAGATATTACGTAAATAATTTTTATATATTTGGCTTCAATAATAGATTAGGTACATATGTCATAATTTTAAATTTAATCATCGATTATTGTTTGTTTCAAGATAATTCTCAGTCAATAAACAAACCATGTTTTTAAAAGCATCATAGGGTACTTTAAAAATCTAGAAAGTTAAAAATTTTACTGACCCCTTGATATGACGTGTTATATGCTAGTCTATATATATAAAAATGAATTTGTGTGTGTCTGTCTGTATGTTCTCTATAGACTCAAAAACTATGCATCCAATCTCCGTGAAAATTTGGGAAATGTTTAGGTATATCCCTGGGAAGGTTTTTGTAAATTTTTAGCGTTCGAAATTCATTCCTTCCCCATTTTTCGAGCATTTCATGTGATTATTCCAAGCATTATTTTCCCCGGTTAAACGCAAACGATTAATTTTTTAATTTATCGCATCATAACTAAGTGAAAGAAGCAATATTTCTAGCAATATGACGTCATCCCAAGTAATTGTTTTAAACGCAGTTTTCCTCGGTTAAAAGCAGAAGATTAAAATTTTCAATTTATCACATAATTGATAGGTGAAAATGATATTTTTCTATCATTATGACGTCATTAATTTAAATATCTGATTTATTCATTTATTATTTATATTATTTAAACATCGTCTGCTTAGTATCAATTCGATTTGACCTGGAAATTGAGATATAAAGTGATTAACTTTTATTTCTATGTGGCGCAAATTATAGTATTTTTATATGAGAACTTATTTTAATTCTTAGTTATTTTTTACGTTACAATGAAATGTTTATCAACAATATTTTAAAAACAAAAAGTACAAATTTCAGTGACTCTCATGGGTAAATAAAAACCTATCATTTTATATAGTTATCTTCATATTCATATGAATGTGATTTCTGTTTCATACAAAACTATGTGGTTTGTCATAAATGTCCTTATTTTTGGACAACATTTATTACTACCAACAAAATGAGCACTGTTGCTGTCAAAACCTCTGCTTTCTATTCTACCACGTAATATGGCAGGGTATATTAACGCTGCTAATCCACGTACAGTAGTAATACAGTAATGTAATTTAGGGTTAAACTTATATTTTACCATAAGAAAAAAGTTTCAGCAACTTTAATATAAGACACAAATTTGATGCAGATTTAATCGTTAGCATGTAAACATATATTTTGTTATTTTTATTTATTGATATTAAGAACAGTTTTCATTTTTATGTTTTTTTATACAAATCTACCCGATAAGTCATAGAGTAACTAACTTTGGACAGAAATACTTGATACCGCCAAATGAACATATTCCGTATTAATACATTTTGAATTCCGAGATTAAAATCTGACTGTGACTATATATGTATGTATGTATGTTTGTATGTGCGTCTATCTCCTTGCGAACCGCTGGACGCAGACGGGCGCCAAAGGTACCAAAAGACGTGACACGATCCAAGGATGTCATTTCTCCTGTTTGCTTTCCGATATTTCGATTAGTTCGAAAGATATTGACGAAAAACCGAACAAAATGCCAGTTTAATTTTCCGACACGAGCTTTCCATTGTCGAGGTGGCGTCTAAATATGGCAGTGTTATTCATTGTTGGCACTATTATCGCCAGATATTTGGTATTCGGGAAACACATAAACGTATCTATGCTATTTAAATTCCAGTGTAAGTATATAAATATATGATGGCATATATGTATATAAGACTATTTTCTTATATGATAAAAGATAAACTCATTTTTGTTTAGGAAATCACTTCTTTTTTCTATTTTATTTGCTTGGCGAGATTTTTATTTTCAGTTATTAAAAACTTGCCATGTTCTATCAAATTGGTTTCAATTCGCAGTTGCCATTTATTAAATAAAAACTATCATAGGTTTTGTTATCTAAAACTCAACTACACTAGAGATAAAAAAATATTGGCAAGTGATATACGAGAACAAATAATTTTTCATTTTAGAAATGGCAACTATGAAATATTGAGATATTGTAGCCACTTTTAATTAAAGTTTAAAATGTGATTTCAAATAATATAACTGTTTTCGGTATTTTAGTCTTAGATACTTATTTTGTTTTATCAATATTAATTTGGTATATTTCTCTCATTTCAAATTCAATTGAGCCATTTTTATTTATCCAATTTTAAGACGTTACTCTGTACTTCACCTATTCTTAAATAAGCTTGGCGACTTTCGGTATATATTCGTGTTATAAAAATTGAAATCCTTTATGTAACTTCATTCTTATGATAACGCTTTCAGGTAATATAACTGTTCTCGGCTTTTGACCTTATGTGCTTAGTTCATTTTATCAATATTTGGTATTTCTCTTTCATTGCCAATTCAATTGCACCATTTTTATTATCAAATTTTGAGACTGCACTAACATCTATTCATAATTAGGCTTGGAAGAATTACTTAAGTTAGCCATTTCGGTCAATCGCGTTCTGATATTCTAATTAGTTCGAAATATATTATTTTAAAACCAACAAAAACACCGTTTTAATTATGTAGTACAGTCATTTTAACTGTTGAGTTGGCGTGACAAATAATGATCATATTTTCATTGTTGTCGTCGTTTTCTCCAGATATTTGGTAATAGAATTGACATTAATGCAAAACAACTATCGCCTATCCTGCCAAACCATTGTTTGTTTGGAAAATTTGAACTGCGGCACATTTAGGTATTTTTGTTAGTGAATTATTATATTCTTGAAGAATTTTTCAAGACCTTACCATTAAAATTCGAGTGTAAATAAATGCATTTATAAACATAAATACATATGGATGCATTACTTCGCCCAATCTGCTGAATGCTTAAACACTTTCCACCATTAAAATACCGTAATTACAATCAATTAAAAGTATATTAATTAATATATGTACTGAGTGGTGCCATTTATTGCCTATAGTTACAAATATTTGACATACGCAATAAATTTTTCTCTTTGAAATATCCCAGTATCCAAATCCTTTTATTTTTAATAGCTAAATTCTTTACTTCATCAAAATATGTAAATCTTTATTTTACTTTCTCAATTTTTTTTAAGAAGTTGGTAATTTTTCTGTTATAAGTTGGCGTGATTTTTATTTTCAATAATTACAAATTCCCCATGTTCTGTCAAATTTGTTTTTATTTCACAATTGCCATTTTTTAAAGAAAAAGTTTTCGTCATAGGTTTTGTTGTTTAAAATTCGATTTTTATGTATGTAAAACATTAGTACTAAAAGACATTCAATCTCGGAAATGAATTATCCCATTCCGAACAGTACATATATATTACTCTCTACAGCATTTTGAAATTTGACTCCTACATTAAAAAAAAGTCGTGGAATTGGGAATTATGCAGCGGCTCACGGGGAACACAGTGCACTTACTGGACATTCAGCTATTAAAATAAACTGTTATAATCGTCAACAATCTGAAATATACGAGATTTGTTCAGCATTTCTATCAATATGTCTTATTATCTTTAATAGTGGTTCAAAATATTTCATCGAAATATTTTAAAACCCAGACCGAAGGCTGGGTGCGAAGCAGCTAGGTACTATATAAAATTTAACGAATAGATTGTTAATATTTTTCCGTAGGTGTGATCATGATGCTTTGTTTTCAGGTACTTCAAGCAGATTGCTAAGTCATCTAGAAGCAGTTCTGGTGACAATGCTGACGACTTCTTGGGTTGTGTGAACTTACGGATAGAGGTAAGTCAAAGGTTACTCTTCATAACTTCTTCAAAGAGACTGTTTGAGACAGTTCATGATAACGGTACTTGTAAATCACAACTTTATGACGCTAGCGTGTGGCCTGCCCACCTACTTTACTGGGGCATGTATGTTTGTAGACCATTGCTGGGATGCATAACCAAAATAATTCCTCCAAAGATTAGAGGAAAAACACAAATGTATTCACAAAATTGACGAAAATTAAAGTAAAACAAAATAACATATATCTGAGTCTCGGAGCCTGTCTTAACCAGATCAGATGGTAGAGCTTTCCATATCCAAAATAAAATTATCTCACTGCCAAACAGAGAGATCTGCAAAGGTCGAACACTCTATGTCGACTCTTCCAACTCAACTGCCGGTAGATTCTCCCGAAAGAAAGGAAATTCTCTCTCCCTTCTCTCGGGGGGGGGGGGCGTCAGTTTCTGAAAACTTGATCTCATCCGAAAAGAGAAATCTTCCCTTTCAGATGCACTTTATGTCTACAAAAAATAAATAAATAAATAAATAAACAATCGACACACCTCATAAACCTTACAAGCCCCCTTTAGACGGCCGGCTCCAATTTTCCTTAATTCCTGAAGAAAAATTTGCCGGGTGGAAGGGGTTATTGGGATCGATTCTACAAATATAGTGAAGGGTATACATCTGCAAAACACAGGTCGTGGGTCCAAAATCCTTACAGTACTGTTAGCTGCTATTCCATATTAGTCGACGTATTAACCCCTTCCAGGTTCATTTTATTTCATGATTATGGCTAAAAAAATGTCAATTTTTTATGTTTATTTTCATACATACATAGCTTTTTTAAACATAATAGCATCATTCGCATACAAAATTTCCTAAATATTAATGTAAAAAAATCAGTTTAAATAAATGAATAATTTACCCGTATAGTTGGCTTTCTATGGGTCAGAAATCATTAGACTTTGAAGTCAATTCACACTAACTATAAATATTAAGCTTAGAATACCTAGCTTTTATCTTGAATTAAATTTTATTTATATCATATGCATTTACATGAATAATTAGGAAATTATTATTCAAAATTTGATCGCGTATGATACAATCGGAAACACGGTACTGCACAGAGTCCAACATCGCAATCTGGAGAGTAGAACCTTGTTTCTCTCCTTACCTTCTTACCTCTGCTCTCTCTCTTTGAGCAGCAAATAATCTAGTAGCCAGAAAAGTAAAGAAAAGCATTCGAAACCATAAAAAGCACATGTGAGGGAATTAGGGAAAGACTGATTGTTTGGTTTTGAGGGCTACGGTATACTTTTTGCAACACGGGGGCTAATGAGACCAGGACCTACAGCTTAAAACCGATTCCGAATGGTTACGAACATCCATGCCTCAGTGGGATTCGAACCCACGAACTCCGGTACCGAAGGCTACGTTCGGCGGGAAAGACTGATTGAACAGTGTAAAATTTCACAGTGCCCGAGCTACACTCGGGATTAGCCAGGATGATACATTTCGCCTGCCCGAGTTCAGCTCGGGTAAAACCGGGAAGGAGTTAAGAGCAGAGTAATCAGGTCGATACGCTTTGGTAGCTCCGTCGGTAATGGCGATATCCTAGCTAGAGCTTTGCGAAATCCGTATTCGTACAGGACAAAGATACACTATGCGTATGATGAGGAAGGTAAAAAAGGATCATGGTCACAATGTTCTCTAAGTTACTAAATAATACATATGAATATGGCAGGCCAGCTTCGGGTTTTATCCCTGCTTTTAGATTATGAGAAAATATCAGAGAAAAATCGTTTTTTCAAATTAGCTGTGGCTCACGTGTGGCTCATCTAAGAGACATTGGTAACAACAACATCATCACGTG
>CM063497.1:86811981-86816981 GCA_032207245.1 Pardosa pseudoannulata | reverse complement strand
CTAAGAGAATACTTTTACTATATGTACATTACACCATATCTGACTCTGAAATCCTTAATAATGCGGCCATAGCCAGGGAATTCATCACATTTAAACTTAGAGCTCAAACTTTAGGTTGATTTTTTTATTATCAAAGTTCTTGTTCTTAGAGAACACTTTACTATATGTACATTACATCATATCTAACACTGGAATCCTTAACAATGTAGCCTTAGCTAGAGAATTCCTTAATTTAAACTTAGGGCTCATACTGTAGGTTGATTTTTTTATTATGAAAGTGCTTGTTCTTAGAGAACACTTTACTATATGTACATTACATCATATCTAACACTGGAATCCTTAACAATGTAGCCTTAGCTAGAGAATTCTTTAATTTAAATAGGGCTCAAACTTTAGTTTGATTTTTTTATTATCAAAGTTCTTGTTCTTAGAGAACACTTTACTATATGTACATTACATCATATCTAACTGAATCCTTAACAAGGTAGCCTTAGCTAGAGAATTCTTTAATTTAAACAGGGCTCAAACTTTAGGTTGATTTTTTTATTATCAAAGTTCTTGTTCTTAGAGAACACTTTACTATATGTACATTACATCATATCTAACACTGGAATCCTTAACAATGTAGCCTTAGCTAGAGAATTTCTTAATTTAAACTTAGGGCTCAAACTTTAGGTTGATTTTTTTATTATCAAAGTTCTTGTTCTTAGAGAACACTTTACTATATGTACATTACATCATATCTAACACTGGAATCCTTAACAATGTAGCCTTAGCTAGAGAATTCTTTAATTTAAATAGGGCTCAAACTTTAGTTTGATTTTTTTATTATCAAAGTTCTTGTTCTTAGAGAACACTTTACTATATGTACATTACATCATATCTAACACTGGAATCCTTAACAATGTAGCCTTAGCTAGAGAATTCTTTAATTTAAACAGGGATCAAACTTTAGTTTGATTTTTTTATTATCAAAGTTCTTGTTCTTAGAGAGCACTTTACTATATTTACATTGCATCATATCTAACACTGGAATCCTTAACAATGTAGCCTTAGCTAGAGAATTTCTTAATTTAAACAGGGCTCAAACTTTAGGTTGATTTTTTTATTATCAAAGTTCTTGTTCTTAGAGAACACTTTACTATATGTACATTACATCATATCTAACACTGGAATCCTTAACAATGTAGCCTTAGCTAGAGAATTCTTTAATTTAAATAGGGCTCAAACTTTAGTTTGATTTTTTTATTATCAAAGTTCTTGTTCTTAGAGAACACTTTACTATATGTACATTACATCATATCTAACACTGGAATCCTTAACAATGTAGCCTTAGCTAGAGAATTCTTTAATTTAAACAGGGATCAAACTTTAGTTTGATTTTTTTATTATCAAAGTTCTTGTTCTTAGAGAACACTTTACTATATGTACATTGCATCATATCTAACACTGGAATCCTTAACAATGTAGCCTTAGCTAGAGAATTCTTTAATTTAAACAGGGATCAAACTTTAGTTTGATTTTTTTATTATCAAAGTTCTTGTTCTTAGAGAACACTTTACTATATGTACATTACATCATATCTAACACTGGAATCCTTAACAATGTAGCCTTAGCTAGAGAATTTCTTAATTTAAACAGGGCTCAAACTTTAGGTTGATTTTTTGAGTATCAGAGATCTTATTCTGAAATAATACTTCACTATATTTGCTCTATATCATGTCTGACATTGAAATCCTTGATGACACAATCTTAGCCAGACTATCAGCTTTATGTAAATAACTGACATTTATCAGTCCAAATGTTTATGGATTACAATTTCTTTGAAGGTGTCTAGCCACGAGTGGGCGGGGGATCTGCCTCAACCAGCAATGAGTATTCTACAACAACACGCTCTACAGGGAAACATCACAGAACTGCAACAAGCCTTATGGTAAGAATATACGGCTTAAGTCAGATGTTCTCAATAAGTTTTCCATAAAATCTTTGAGGTTCACAAATTTTTAGAATTCGTTCAGAAGTTAAAATTAAGAATCACAGATTTGAACGAATTTCACTAAGTAACTTATAAGTGACCAGGACATACAAATCCGATTACAAAGGACCTCATCATGCGTTTCTTTTTATTTATGAGTTACAAGATTTTATCAGTTATACGCTTTCTTTCTATTGGCTTCAAAGCAACTATATGTAGTTTAATATTTAAATGTTCAATTTATGAGACTCATCCGAATTCCATAATTTATTTATACGTCATAAAAGTTGTAATTCATCAAAATTAGCTCTATACTTCCGTTCTTCCTTTACACACAATAGAAATTTTATCTCTCTAGACTGTAGTTTTACTATACACTAATATTCAAATTGTGATGCGGACTTAGTGACTCAAAATTTCTTTCGAGTGGTGAATTAGTTGAGTCATAAGTTGTAAAAGATGGAAGAAGTGATGATGAAAGATAAGTCCGTATATCAGCATCAAATTTTAATCAGACTATATCAGATGTAGAAACTATACGATCCTTTAAACATATTTTGCACATTACTCTTACAAAAATTATACTACGCTGAACATACTGAAATGTACATTATACAAAGTGATGAATAATGCAAAGATTTTGTAAGAATAAGAAGGAATTCCATAGGGAGGTGAAAATACTCACATAATTAGCCTGTTCGTGAAACATTTTGTTCTCTTGATATAACTGAATTTATGTTCAAAAGTTTATGCAAGGAATGAAACATTCCTTCAGATAAGGGAATGTTTCGTATACTCACTATTCGTATTAAGTCTCCACTGTAATTATTTTTATACAGAAGTGTATAGAATGATTAATGTTTCCGTTAACTTAACATATACTAAACATAGTATAGCTTGAACACAGTAATTATATCTTTAACATTATATTCTTTCATGAAATTTATAATAAAGTTGAATATTTCGATTATACCTTCTGCATTACTGTTATAATTAATTTTATAAGTATTTTTATTTGTACTTTGGTTTGCAATAGTTATTTGCATTTCCACTACTAGCTTTTTTTATTTTTCGATTTGTTGTTTTGAGTTTTACTTCGATTTTTATTAGAAATAGTTTCGCTAATTTTTTCATGAAATTTACTATAAAGTTGAATATTCCGATTATACCTTCTGCATTACTATTATCATTAATTAATTTTATAAGTAATTTTATTTTTATTTTAATTTACATTGGTATTTGCATTTCCACTACTAGCTTTTTTTTTATTTTCCAATTTTTTGTTTTGAGTTTTACTTTGATTTCTATTAGAAATAAATTCGCTAATGTCAAAGATTTTTCCTTTAGTAGTAGCTTTACTAGAGGAAGGTTTGGGATCAAAAGTTTAAGTTAGAGGAGCAACATTGGGAAGTATACAAACTACTATATTCTTCAATCTTTGCTCCCAGACACTCGCTGGCGGGATTAAACTTAGCTCTAAAATCTTGTGAGAAAGTTTAAATAGCATATTCCTGTATGAAATCATAAAGAGCTTTTCATACATCTCCACATAATTTTTGCAGATCATGGTTTCTTCAAAATGATCAGAAAATTCCCTTAAAATATCCATGGAAATTTCGTTCTCATGGCTAATTCAAGCATAAATGAACATATTCCTGCTTAATAAAGAGTTTTTTACAGATCTCACCATATCTTTTGCAGAACACCATCTCTTCGAAATGATCAGAAAACCGCCTCGAAATAGCCGTGTGAATTTGGTTCATGGGGTTATTTTTTCGAGAATAAATTAGCATATTCCCGTGTAACAAAGAGAGATTTTTAGACTCCTTATTTATTAAAAAAACATCGTCTCTTCAAAAGGATCAGAAAACCACCTCAAAATAGCTGTGTGAATTTGGTTCACGGGGTTATATCGGGCATAAATTAGCATACTCATGTGTAACAAAGAGATATTTATAGACTCCTTATACCTTATGACTCCTTATACCTTATGAAAAACATCTTCTCTTCAAAAGGATCAGAAAACCACCTCGAAATAGCCTTGTTAATTTGGTTCCTGGGGTTATTTCGAGAATAAATTAGCATATTCCCGTGTAACAAAGAGCTATTTTTAGACTCCTTATACCTTATGAAAAACATCGTCTTTTCAAAAGGATCAGAAAACCGCCTCAAAATAGCCTTGTAAATTTGTTTCTTGGGGTTATTTTGAGAATAAATTAGCATATTCCCGTGTAACAAAGAGCTATTTTTAGACTCCTTATACCTTATAAAAAACATCGTCTCTTCAAAAGGATCAGAAAACCGCCTCAAAATAGCTGTATGAATTTGGTTCACGGGGTTTTATCGGGTATAAATTAGCATACTCCCGTGTAACAAAGAGATATTTATAGACTCCTTATACCTTATGAAATACATCATCTCTTCAAAATGATCAGAACCCAATTCCCTTCAAAATAGATTAGGAATTTGGTTTTGATCTGTCGGAAAAAAATATAATTAACAATAACTGCTTGTAAATTTTTGTTGTTTCTCTTTATTTACAGTCGGTGGATTATCTACAGCAAGCAGCTCATGGAAGTTCCTCTGGACTACGCCTTACTTTTCACGCTGTTAGTGGATATGGCGAAATCATGGGGAGAGATCGAGAATCCACTCTCCAGAGACGAGGTAAATGATGAGCTTCCCAAATAAAAAGCTATTTCAAGGCGTTTATAAGTTTGTGACAATTTTTTCACAGACGAGTTGACACGCTCTGTACAACTCAACCTGATTTTCAAGGGGTCAAACTGAGTGCATTTGAACCAGAATGGATTTAGTTTACAATACCTTTTCCGAGCCGCGGTAGCTCAGTCAGCAAAGGCAGCATTCTTGTAAGAAAAGTTGAGGGTTTGGGGCTGGAGCCGGCCTAAGATCCGCTGTGTTCGTTAAAGATGACGGGGGCACGTAAAATAGGTTCGTGGTCACAAAATCCAAGTTCTCAAGCGATACTTCTAGGAGTTGCAGGCCAAACCTCGGGGCCTTCTGC
>CM063497.1:86776981-86786981 GCA_032207245.1 Pardosa pseudoannulata | reverse complement strand
TTACAATTTTCAAGAATATTCCTTATTACATATGTGTATGTGCCCACTTTATTCACCAAACATGTTTATATTAGAGACGAGCTATATGGGTAAGCAAAGATCTCAGGTGCTAACACACTCAACAAATTACAGCTTTCAAGAATATTCCTTATTACGTATGTGTATGTGCCCACTTTATTCACCAAACATGTTTAAACCAGAGGCGAACTATATGGGTAAGCAAAGAAGTTAGGTTCTTACCTCAACAAAATTACAATGAATGATCAAAAAGTAAGATTGCAAAGCCGGCAATAAAATGTGCACAATTTATTTCATATATAACCAATACAGCTATCTTACAGAACTTACTTGGGGCTAATTTTCGATATATCAGTTTAAAAGTATAAAATATTTTTTAATTTTATTACATAAAGAGGAAAAAGTGATTTTCCGGGAGTTAAGAAACCTCATATCTTTCGAGAAAGTCTTGGTACATGTTCATAATGTATTTAATTTAATAGGTCATAAATGTTTAAATTCTAAAAAAAAATTACACAATCATATCAGAGATATTTAAGCACTCTTTCAGTTATTTTCTTTTAAAATAATAATTTTATACCTAATTATTAATTACAAAAATAATATACAACAATTAATAAACAATAATTCAAAAATGTATGTCATTCCATAAATCGCAAAATTAAAATTTTCACTCAATAGAAAAGACTAACTTTTTTACTATGTGTATATAGTTGAGATATCTACAGAAATTATTAATATTGAGACAATTAAACATTTTAGTTAGTTTTAATAATTAATTCATTATAATTTCATTTTATTTCTAATATTCTTTAAATTCGTACAAGCCTTTAAACTAAATATATCAAAAATACTTCTTTATAATTAATTCATTCTATAGAATGTAATTTTGAGATTAATTTAATTAATAAAAAATTTACACTTCTATTTGCAGTAAGTTGCAGACCGCGATATAACTTGTAAATTTATGTTTGGAAAATCGCCATTATTAACCCTCTAAGCGGTTCGCACGTACAATTCCGTCAAACCGATGATGACTTCAAAACGTACAGTTTTCGACCTCCAGTAACACCCCGAAAATGGATGTAATGTACATTTTTGCCAGTGCTTTCATCCATGGCGTTATGAAGTAAGAGGGTCAGGTCTATTGTTTAGGAACTGCACCCCTCTTTCACTGACATTTCTTGAGGGATGCAACCCTACCACCTGAGGCACAAAGACACTGATAGCTTTTCATGGCTTTGTAAATCTCTATTTCGAAGTATTTTGTTTGCGGTAACAGATGTATCTCTAATTGCACCACTTAAATATATTGGATGACTTTCGTAAAAAATATAAATAAGTCTCTCAAAGAATATTTTTTTTTGTACTTTTAGAATCCATTATTTCTTATGGGATAATATTCCAGACTTGAAGAGCTTTATGTGTATTAAAAATTAACAATCTGTAATATCTATTTATATATCTATATGTAACCAGAAGTAAAGGGACAATAACGAGGGTGGGTTTTCTATATTCTATTCTAGAAGACAAAGGGTGAAGGTAAAAATCATAGAACTCTTTGGCCACTGACATTAGCGTATTTTGGAGATTTTTTTTCGAGATGTGTTCCACTCGGAGGGTTAATTTCTTTTTTACATTTCGAATTAACTGAGATAACAATTCTTTGTTTCTATAAAAATTGAAAAAATAGTCTTAGGTATCCCACAAATCTTTGCATACGCAGACATAAATTACGCAGACCAACTTTGAAAAAAAGTCGAATTTTCACCATAAAACGTAAGTTGCATTTTTTGCCTTAATTCCAGCAACCTATGGCTTACGTCCTAGCCTTGTCCAAGAGGAATAAGTAACAACAATTATCATATTCCAGGACGATCTGTGCGAGGTTTATTTAACATGGTTGTTACAACAATTATAAATTTTAGTGGTAATAATATTTGTTATCTTTTATGTGGAAATATTAAAAAAAAAAACAGAGGACACTACAAAACGGCTGAGTAAATGACAGATTGTAGTCGAAATGGTGATGAAATGAATAAATGAAAATTTTTTTAAATAAATGTTGTTAAGTGTCACAATGTTAATTATATTTAAAGTATTTAAATTAGTCTAAAAGACAAGGAATGTCTTCAAATGTTGTTCGTAGACACCTTATTTCCCAAGACCAAAGATGCCCGAAATGGGTTATAGCCTATATCGGTTTACAGTATATGCATGTATCAATTTCATTAAATTTAAGAACTCGTGAAAATATGTAATATAGTTACATTTATGATATTAATGATATTAATATACTGATTGAATATTTTTAAAAGTGTATATGCGGGATAAGATCTATTATTATTTCAAATCCCACAAACTATAACATTTTAAAATTATTTATCCTTTTTATGTTAAAGCTTGCTTTTCTGGACAATTACGTGAGGCACAGCACATCCGCTGTAGATGCTGCCACATGCTTTGCCCAAGTAAGTAACTTTTTTTACTCAACAAATGGCTATTTATTGCTCTGTAATGAAATATCCTTTGAAAATACAGCATTACGTTCAGAAATTTACTTAATCTCTCTTTATGTGTATATATATAAATTATCTTATAACAGCATCCGCATAATTTAAAAATACTGTAGAATGTAGTGGCCGAGTAGACGGATGCAGACGTTTACTTACAAAAACATCTTTTATTTAGAACACCAGATGACACACAGCCGAACGATGGCCGAATGGTAAGGGTGCTGGCCTTCGGATCCGGAGTTCGTGGGTTCGAGTCCCACTATGGCATGGATGTTCGTAGCCGTTCGGAATCGGCTTTCAGCAGTAGGTCCCGGTCTCATTAGCCCTCGTGTTGCAAAAAGTAGACCGTAGCACTCCAAAAAAACCAAACCAAACCAGATGACTCACCCCGTACAAGATGAAATCCCCGTAGGGAAAAAGAACACAAAACATAGAAAATATTTGATGATATATTACATCGCGATCTCAAAGGAAAAGCAACAAACTCTGTGTGACAGCCTTTTTATTAACTATAGGAAGGGGCGTGGCTCCAGGAATAATTTCATTCTGTTAATCAATCACTTCACTTTAATTACTTCTAGTTTATTCTAAAATATATGGTATGCCACAATGCGAGGGAAAAAATTAATCAACGGGGCTTCGATTCTAAACTCAAGGTGCCAGGAAATGAGTGTACTCCTCCATTATCATAAAAAATGTGTTTTAGAATTATTTTAGTTAATAGAGAATCTAAATTTTCAATGGAAAATAGAACACATTCAACTTAGGACTCCACTTCAATAGAATTTTGTTATTACACACACAACACACACACACACACACACACACACACACACATATA
Organism: Pardosa pseudoannulata; assembly: GCA_032207245.1. Taxonomy (NCBI): domain Eukaryota; kingdom Metazoa; phylum Arthropoda; class Arachnida; order Araneae; family Lycosidae; genus Pardosa; species Pardosa pseudoannulata. Next base: position 86,783,606 of record CM063497.1, on the reverse strand, counting down.
TATATATATATATATATATATATATATATATATATATATATATATATATATGTGTGTGTGTGTGTGTGTGTGTGTGTGTGTGTGTGTAATAGAGCTTTTGTCCCATTACGAACTCAGATTTCGGGCGGTTATCGCCACCCTGCCGTCGATATCTGCACAATGAGAATCTCACAATCTCACAATGAGAATGGAATTAAGGCACTGGAATAATCAATCTAACGTATTTTTCCATCTAAATATCAAAATTGATGAAACACTAAATAATTCAGTAGTTTTCCAAAACTGTCACAGAACTCCATCGAAACTTTAGACGAAACTCTGATGGAACTCTATTGAAATATTTTACAAAAAAACTACCTTTGAAATTCCAGACGTCTGCTTTGTCATTTGTGCCGACCAATCGGCTATTACTTGAAGTCACGTGGGTGATGTAACCCACACGTTAGAACTCTATTTACATGTATCATATTGAACGCAATATAAATGGATATTACATTTTCCACACCAAACAAGTGCTTTATAAAAAGTATTCCTAGCAGACTTATAGCTAACTATCCAAAATATGCCACGTAGTTTACAAATAAAAAATGTCATCTATTGTAAGTCTTATAATCTGGGGGCAGCCGTGGTTGGTAGAGCGTCAGTCTCGTAACCGAAAGGTGGCGAGTTCTGTCCTCGTAACGGCAAAAGACCGCCGTGTTGCTAATGGCAATTTGGGCACGGTAATTATGTCGTGACTGCAAAGTCCTCCAAGTCCCCTTAACAAATTATACCTCTGGGACTGAATCAGGGATCAGTCGGTCTCTGGTTTGGATCTAAATTCTGACTTGTACAAGGGTGAATGAGTGTATGAATGAGTTCGACCAGCCAATAAAAATATTGTGTCGTGTGCTTTCGAGAAAACTCGTACTTTCATCATAATAGTGCTCGTTAACAAGGAAAGAAGCACACTTCTGCCTTCACCCTTTGACAATTTCATTTTTTTCCAGAATTCGGTCAGAAAAATGTCACATTATTTTATTGCATTTTTTTTGTTTATTTTACATTTTTAAGTAAAGATATGTTATTAAAATTAACATTTCTAATATTTTTATACATTTATTACAACTTTTTTTCTTTCTATGAAAGCATCATAGAACAGAAGTTTACCTTTAATCTCATCGATATCCAAGTTAATTTTTGGAATTCCAGTGAAAGCAAGTCTAGGAGGCGGATTCAAAGGATTATCACAATTAATTTTAAAAAAATTGTCTGGCTTGACTGATTTCATCTGTATTACTATCAGAGTCACTACTATCCGGGTCATCTAGTAAACATTCACTACTATCATTTACGGTTAATTCAGTTTCTGATTCCGAGTCACAGTTCGAATCACAAGAAATGAGCTCCATACGCTCTGAATTATCCATTATTTAAAAGTAAATCTATATTATTCAACTCTTACATCAATAAAATTATCAGGCGGTTAGTAAAATATAACCAGAAAGCTATACACTGAGAGATAACAATTCGTCTTCTGATACAAAACATGCGAAATAAACCGCTCTTTTGAACCAAACAGATCAGAGTAGAAAATACAATAAACGGCAAACTATCATTTATGGGTCATTTATACGAATAATTTGTTACTAAAATTGGAAAAAATACTGTCGAAACAGTGCAAGCGAAATAGAAATCAAATTTCCCGTACGCCGTACGAGCAAATCAGTAAAGACCCGAAAGTTGTGCCCGTACGACTGACGGACAAAACAGGGAAGGGATTAACAACGAAAGGCGCACATTTTTGCCTTAATTCGAAAGAGCAGCGCTCATTCGGGTTTGGTATAACCTAGTAGTTTAGACCCACCCCCCACCACAAAATAGATTCTTCCTGATGAAAATTATCGTATCTTTACAGACAAAGACACTGAAGGCAATATTCAGAATCCTGCTGAACTTTTTTTACTTGTCGTTGACACGTTAAGTATTTACGAGAGCACATCACATTCAAACAACTTTAAATCAAGAATTTTTGTTACTTTTCACCATATATTTTTAAAATTATTATCGAAAATACATGGAATTTTCAGCATTTGTTCTGTACTTTAAAATAATTAGTTTTGCTGAATTTATTTTGCTAAATTTTCTTGAATTTACATTTGTTAATATTTGGCTGAATTTACTTTGTTTCTAAAAAATAAGAGCTTCTTACATAAAGAGAGAAGTAAGAGCATGTTTAAAACATTTTTCTAATTTTTCTGACACACTGTGAGCAGATTTATATCAATATAAACGGAGTTTTGTTTATAAGTTTTGGTTTTTTGTAAACAATAATTAAGTATACTTTCCTACATATTTTAGATTTAAAAAAGTATCAGACATATTACACCAGGGACTTAAATTAAAAAACAAAACAAAATAATGTTTAAAAAGTTCGTTTTAAATACTATAAATACTAAATAAATTAAACAAAAATGAAAGAAGTAAGTAGAGTGTCACCTTAACGGTGCTCGTTAACAAAGAGAGGCGCACATTTCTGCCTTAATCTCACTTCTGCCTTAAAGTATTAGACATATTACACCGTTAATTAAATTTAAAAAAAAATTAATAATGTTTAAAAATTTCATTTTAAATACTACAAATACTAAATAAATTAAACAAAAATGAAAGAAGTGGGTCGAGTGTCACCTTAACGGCGCTCGTTAACAACGAAAGGCTGATACTTCTGCCTTAAAATATCAGACATATTACACCAGGGAATTAAATTTAAAAAAAACTAAAATAACGTTTAAAAGTTTTATTTCAAATACTATAAATACTAAATAAATTAAACAAAAATGAAAGAAGTGGGTAGAGTGTCACCTTAACGGTGCTCTTTAACAACGAAAAGTGCACACTTCTGCCTTAATCCCATTTCTGCCTTAAAGTATCAGACATATTACACCAGGGAATTAAATTTAAAAAAAACTAAAATAACGCTTAAAAATTTCATTTCAAATACTATAAATACTAAATAAATTAAACAAAAATGAAAGAAGTAGGTAGAGTGTCACCTTAACGGTGCTCGTTAACAACGAAAGGCGCACACTTCTGCCTTAATCACATTTCTGCCTTAAAGTATCAGACATATTACACCAGGGAATTAAAAAAACTAAAATAATGTTTAAAAATTTCATTTTAAATACTATAAATACTAAATAAATTAAACAAAAATGAAAGAAGTAGGTAGAGTGTCACCTTAACGGTGCTCGTTAACAACGAAAGGCGCACACTTCTGCCTTAATCACACTTCTGCCTTAAAGTATCAGACATATTACACCAGGGAATTAAATTTAAAAAAAACTAAAATAACGCTTAAAAATTTCATTTCAAATACAATAAATACTAAATAAATTAAACAAAAATGAAAGAAGTAGGTAGAGTGTCACCTTAACGGTGCTCGTTAACAACGAAAGGCGCAGACTTCTGCTTTAATCACACTTCTGCCTTAAAGTATCAGACATATTACACCAGGGAATTAAATTTAAAAAAAAACTAAAATAACGTTTAAAAGTTTTATTTCAAATACTATAAATACTAAATAAATTAAACAAAAATGAAAGAAGTGGGTAGAGTGTCACCTTAACGGTGCTCTTTAACAACGAAAAGTGCACACTTCTGCCTTAATCCCATTTCTGCCTTAAAGTATCAGACATATTACACCAGGGAATTAAATTTAAAAAAAACTAAAATAACGCTTAAAAATTTCATTTCAAATACAATAAATACTAAATAAATTAAACAAAAATGAAAGAAGTAGGTAGAGTGTCACCTTAACGGTGCTCGTTAACAACGAAAGGCGCACATTTCTGCCTTAAGCCTTAAAGTATCAGACATATTACACCAGGGAATTAAATTTTAAAAAAACAAAATAACGTTTAAAAATTTCATTTCAAATACTATAAATACTAAATAAATTAAACAAAAATGAAAGAAGTAGGTAGAGTGTCACCTTAACGGTGCTCGTTAACAACGAAAGGCGCACACTTTCTGCCTTAATCACACTTCTGCCTTAAAGTATCAGACATATTACACCAGGGAATTAAATTTAAAAAACTAAAATAATGTTTAAAAATTTCATTTTAAATACTATAAATACTAAATAAATTAAACAAAAATGAAAGAAGTGGGTAGGGTGTCACCTTAACGGCGCTCGTTAACAACGAAAGGCTCACACTTCTGCCTTAAAGTATCAGACGTATTACACCAGGGAATTAAATTTAAAAAAACTAAAATAACGTTTAAAAATTTCATTTCAAATACTATAAATACTAAATAAATTAAACAAAATTGAAAGAAATAGGTAGAGTGTCACCTTAATGATGCTCTTTAATAACGAAAGGCACACATTTCTGCCTTAATAACACTTCTGCCTTAAAGTATCAGACATATTACACTAGGGAATTAAATTTTAAAAATCTAAAATAACTTTTAAAAATTTCATTTCAAATACTGTAAATACTAAATAAATTAAACAAAATAAAAGAAGTAGGTAGAATGCCACCTTAAAGGTGCTCGTTAACAACGAAAAGTGCACACTTCTGCCTTAAAGTATCAGAAATATTACACCAGGGGATAAATTTAAAAAAACTAAAATAACGTTTAAAAATTTCATTTCAAATAATATAAATACTAAATAAATTAAACAAAAATGAAAGAGGTATGTAGAGTGTCACCTTAACGGCGCTCGTTAACAACGAAAGGCTCACACTTCTGTCTTAAAGTTTCAGACATATTACACCAGGGAATTAAATTTAAAAAAAACTAAAATAACGTTTAAAAGTTTTATTTCAAATACTATAAATACTAAATAAATTAAACAAAAATGAAAGAAGTGGGTAGGGTGTCACCTTAACGGCGCTCGTTAACAACGAAAAGCGCACACTTCTGCCTTAAAGTTTCAGACATATTACACCAGGGAATTAAATTAAAAAATAACTAAAATAATGTTTAAAAATTTCATTTTAAATACTATAAATACTAAATAAATTAAACAAAATGAAACAAGTAGGTGTCACCTTAACGGTGCTCGTTAACAATGAAAGGCGCACATTTCTGCCTTAATTCGAAAGAGCAGCACTCAGTCGGGCTTGGTATGGCCAAGTGTCATTAGATACACCCACCCCACCACTTACAATCTAGACTATTTAATTTTATTAAAATTGATATTAGGTAGGAATTAAAAATAACATAAATATCAGACATAGAAAGAAGACAAGAAGACATATTAGAAATAAATACAAGATCACCCATGAGAGACACGGGCATGTACAAATTTGCAGGTACATTTCGACCGTATCAGACTCGGGCAACTGCGTCAAGAGGTTAAGGAGATATATAATTGTTTATCAATTACTAATAATTCTGTATAAATTTAAAACTATATCCAAAAAATTTATATATCAGCGATAAATCTCTTCTAATAATCTGAAAAAGAAATATTAAATACCCTTACAAAATTTAATAACGAAAGAAATGCTTAGTTGTAAGAAAAATATCATTTATAACTTTATCAATTACTGGTAACAAATAAGCTTAATGATTTTCGACATTATTAAATTTCGAGAATATAAGTCAGATAACAACAAATTGCAAGGGGTATAAAATTGCTGGCTTACCTATTATATTTAAGAAACCATCTTTTCATTAATTGGATGATTCTATCAATGAAGTTAACATTACTTACCGCTGACTATGATTTTCAGTTATTAATTTCTTAAGGTATACGCTTGTCTTTAAAAAGCTAATTTTGATAGAAACATTGGAATTTTTTTAAATTAACAATTCAAGACTAGTCCTGTTGCAAATTCTGTTAATATTTTGCTTTCATTTCACTAAGAATTGGAATTTAAGCAGTTATACTACATCTTCATAATTGAATATTTTTTCCAAAAGTTAGATGAGATTTTTATTTTTTGAGACTGATTTCTTGTTTGGCATGTAAGTTAGCTCAGTTTGTAAGTAAATAGTTAAAAATATTATATTTTGAACTTATTATTTAAAAAGTATATTTGGAGGACTTATTATCTATATACTTAATTTCTTGAATTTTTTTCTATGTTTGTATATTTCTTTTATACATAAATACATAAATTTTCATAAAATTACCAAATTTTATGCATGTATTCGGCAACGGGACAATAATAAAATACTTTACAGAAACTGTATTCTCTACACAAACTAATATCTGTCGTGTAGTCCTCCTTTATATTTGAGTATCAATCTGTGATCAAATGTATAGTGGTGATTTATTTTTAATTGCGTTGTGTTAAGTATTTTTGTACTAAAATTTCTTCTGAGAATACAGACATAATATAAAAATAAACTAACAGCTAATTGAAAGCAACCGAGACTCTTAAATATAAAAAAAGTAAATTTATTAACATATATATACATTTATATACAAACATGCTAATGCAATTTAATGATGCTATTTTCATATAAATTTGTCAACATCTTCTAAAATTCGTCCTGACAAATTTTTTATATTTAAGAAATTTTGTAAATAGATAGAGGACCTAATTTTAATTTCAAAAATGTATGTAAATTGTATTTGTGGGTCTAAAATGTTGGGCCCAAACTTCTGGTTGAATATCTCTGACTGATC
>CM063497.1:86761981-86771981 GCA_032207245.1 Pardosa pseudoannulata | reverse complement strand
TTTCTATATTTAATTTTATATATATAAAATTTTTTTATAAAATTCTCTTATCTTAAATTAAATTATATTTCTTGTATAAAAATTCTACTGTATATATCTTTATTGTTTAGAATATGTCTTTCTCTTGCTAAAATTATTTACGTAATATCTAAATGTAGTTATAAAACGTATGAAAATAATACAGACGATATTTAAATAGTTTAAATTAAGAAACGGTTAGATGAGATGGTTAAAGGAATGACGTCATAATGCTAGAAATAAAAGGTTATTTTTACTTATTTATAAGATAAATTGATAAATTTAATCGCCTCCTCTTAACTTGCGAAATTAGGGCTAGAATTAATAGCATGGAAAGCTCAAAAAGGGAAGAAGAGGTGGATTTCGAACGTTTTAAAGACGACAGTATTTTTCGCTTTGATATGAAGTATATTAATACCAATTTATTTTAGAATCGGATTGATAGTTTAGGAGAATATGAACTTTACTCGCTTTGAATTTTGCTAATCAAGAATCCAATTTGAATGCATCTATCCATTCCAGGTCCAACCGCCTCATAAATTTCAGGGCAGACTGACAGATTTCTTAGGCTGTTATTATATAGGGAATATTATAGAATTATTATATATGTATGCATACAATATATAATTGCTTTCGTACTGTTCGCAGCAATGCATCATGGCCAATAACATTGAGTGGATCCTGCAGACATTGCAACCACTAGAAAAGGAGCTGGGGATGCAGCAGATAGCGAAGGAGCTGGACGCAAACCGTGGGGACGATGCCGCCCATCAGGGTCTCGAGGTCGTCGAGGAGATCCTTGCCAAGGCAGACGCTGATGTCACAGAAGCCATAGGCACTATAGTCGGATGGATAGTGGAAAAGGTGGCTAATCTAAGGATATTGTCTATTAATAGGTTGAATATACATCGATGTCCTGTAAGATGTACTTTAATCTGTGCGTTTTCTCATGTGTGCATTTCTTCTATATTAAATTATCTTTTATGTAGTAGATAATATGTATGATTTTTAATTGTTTTAGTTACATTTATGTTGTAGAATATAATAGAAAATAATTAATTCTTAAAATGCATATTGGTCACGAGATGTTTTTAGTAAGCAGATAATGTATATGAAATTATCTCTTATATAATGATAAAATAGTTAGCGATATGATGTTGTATTGTATACTTTATAATAAAGTAAAATCAATTAATTCTTATCACACTGCGTATATACGAGATCTATTTTAACATTTATATAGATTTCTCGTAGTACTGAAACGTTGTTATAGATTCCTCGTTTTCAGTAGGCTGAAAGTTATGGCTGGTTCATGATATATATTGTTCATGAAATATATAGTTAGCGATATGATGTTGTAGTTGTATACTTTATAATAAAGTAAAACTGCAATTAATTCTTATCACACTGCGTATCACTTACGAGATTTCTCACTTTTAGAAGGCCGAACATTGTGGCCGGATCACTAGATTTCTCGTTTTCAGTAGGCTGAAAGTTATGGCTAGTTGTGGCCGGATCACTAGATTTCTCGTTTTCAGTAGGCTGAAAGTTATGGCTAGTTCATGAAATATATTGTTCATGAAATATATAGTTAGAGATATGACGTTGTAGTTGTATACTTTATAATAAAGTAAAACTGCAATTAATTCTTATCACACTGCGTATCGCTCACGAGATTTCTCATTTTTAGAAGGCCGAACGTTGTGGCCGGATCACTAGATTTCTCGTTTTCAGTAGGCTGAAAGTTATGGCTAGTTGTGGCCGGATCACTAGATTTCTCGTTTTCAGTAGGCTGAAAGTTATGGCTAGTTCATGAAATATATTGTTCATGAAATATATAGTTAGCGATATGATGTTGTAGTTGTATACTTTATAATAAAGTAAAACTGCAATTAATTCTTATCACACTGCGTATTGCTCACGAGATTTCTCATTTTTAGCAGGCCGAACATCGTGGCCGGATCACTAGATTTCTCGTTTTCAGTAGGCTGAAAGTTCATGAAATATATTGTTCGTGAAATATATAGTTAGGGATATGATTTTGTAGTTGTATACTTTATAATAAAGTAAAACTGCAATTAATTCTTATCACACTACGTATCGTTCACGAGATTTCTCATTTTTAGAAGGCCGAACGTTGTGGCCGGATCACTAGATTTCTCGTTTTCAGTAGGCTGAAACTTATGGCTAGTTTATGAAATATATTGTTCATGAAATATATAGTTAGCGATATGATGTTGTAGTTGTATACTTTATAATAAAGTAAAACTGCAATTAATTCTTATCACACTGCGTATTGCTCACGAGATTTCTCAATTTTTCCGAACATGTGATCACTAGATTTCTCGTTTTCAGTAGGCTGAAAGTTATGATATATTTGTTCGTGAAATATATAGTTAGGAATTATTTTGTAGTTGTATACTTTATAATAAAGTAAAACTGCAATTAATTCTTATCACATGCGTATCGCTCACGATTTTCTCATTTTTAGAAGGCCGAACGTTGTGGCCGGATCACTAGATTTCTCGTTTTCAGTAGGCTGAAACTTATGGCTGATATATTGTTCATGAAATATATAGTTAGTGATATGATTTGTAGTTGTATACTTTATAAAGTAAAACTGCAATTAATTCTTATCACACTGCGTATCGCTCACGAGATTTCTCATTTTTAGAAGGCCGAACGTTGTGGCCGGATCACTAGATATCTCGTTTTCAGTAGGCTGAAAGTTCATGGTATTATAAATTATTGTTCATAATATATAGTTAGCGATATGATTGTAGTTGTATACTTTATAATAAAGTTAAAACTGCAATTAATTCTTATCACACTGCGTATTGCTCACGAGATTTCTCATTTTCGGCCGAACGTTGTGGCCATCACTAGATTTCTCGTTTTCAGTAATGAAATTTATGAAATATATTGTTCATGAAATATAGTTAGTGATATGATTTTGTAGTTGTATACTTTATAATAAGTAAAACTGCAATTAATTCTTATCACATACGTATCGCTCACGAGATTTCTCATTTTTAGAAGGCCGAACGTTGTGGGATCACTAGATTTCTCGTTTTCAGTAGTAAAGTTATGTCTATATATATATGTTCATGAAATATATAGTTAGTGATATGATTTGTAGTTGTATACTTTATAATATAGTAAAACTGCAATTAATTCTTATCACACTACGTATCGCTCACGAGATTTCTCATTTTTTAGAAGGCCGAACGTTGTGACCGGATCACTAGATTTCTCGTTTTCAGTAGGCTGAAAGTTATGGCTAGTTCATGAAATATATAGTTAGTGATATGATTTGTAGTTGTATACTTTATAATAAAGTAAAAACTGCAATTAATTCTTATCACACTGCGTATCGCTCACGAGATTTCTCATTTTTAGAAGGCCGAACTTGTGGCCGGATCACTAGATTTCTCGTTTTCAGTAGGCTGAAAGTTATGGCTTTCATGAAATATATAGTTAGCGATATGATGTTGTAGTTGTATACTTTATAATAAAGTAAAATGCAAATTAATTCTTATCACACTGCGTATCGCTCACGAGATTTCTCATTTTTAGAAGGCCGAACGTTGTGACCGGATCACTAGATTTCTCGTTTTCAGTAGGCTGAGAGTTAGTAGTTCATGAAATATATAGTTAGCGATATGACGTTGTAGTTGTATACTTTATAATAAAGTAAAACTGCAATCAATTCTTATCACACTGCGTATCGCTCACGAGATTTCTCATTTTTAGAAGGCCGAACGTTGTGGCCGGATCACTAGATTTCTCGTTTTCAGTAGGCTGAAAGTTATGGCTAGTTCATGAAATATATAGTTAGTGATATGATGTTGTAGTTGTATACTTTATAATATAGTAAAATTTTGCAATTAATTCTTATCACACTGCGTATCGCTCACGAGATTTCTCATTTTTAGAAGGCCGAACGTTGTGACCGGATCACTAGATTTCTCGTTTTCAGTAGGCTGAGAGTTATGGCTAGTTCGTGAAATATATATGATATATAGTTAGCGATATGATTTGTAGTTGTATACTTTATAATAAAGTAAAACTGCAATTAATTCTTATCACACTGCGTATCGCTCACGAGATTTCTCATTTTTAGAAGGCCGAACGTTGTGACCGGATCACTAGATTTCTCGTTTTCAGTAGGCTGAGAGTTATGGCTAGTTCATGAAATATATAGTTAGCGATATGATTTTGTAGTTGTATACTTTATAATAAAGTAAAACTGCAATTAATTCTTATCACACTACGTATCGCTCACGAGATTTCTCATTTTTAGAAGGCCGAACGTTGTGACCGGATCACTAGATTTCTCGTTTTCAGTAGGCTGAGAGTTATGGCTAGTTCATGAAATATATAGTTAGCGATATGATTTTGTAGTTGTATACTTTATAATAAAGTAAAACTGCAATTAATTCTTATCACACTACGTATCGTTCACGAGATTTCTCATTTTTAGAAGGCCGAACGTTGTGGCCGGATCACTAGATTCCTCGTTTTCAGTAGGCTGAAAGTTATGGCTGGTTCATGATATATATTGTTCATGAAATATATAGTTAGTGATATGATGTTGTAGTTGTATACTTTATAATATAGTAAAATTTTGCAATTAATTCTTATCACACTGCGTATCGCTCACGAGATTTCTCATTTTTAGAAGGCCGAACGTTGTGACCGGATCACTAGATTTCTCGTTTTCAGTAGGCTGAGAGTTATGGCTGGTTCATGATATATATTGTTCATGAAATATAGTTAGTGATATGATGTTGTAGTTGTATACTTTATAATATAGTAAAATTTTGCAATTAATTCTTATCACACTGCGTATCGCTCACGAGATTTCTCATTTTTAGAAGGCCGAACGTTGTGGCCGGATCACTAGATTTCTCGTTTTCAGTAGGCTGAAAGTTATGGCTAGTTCATGAAATATATTGTTCATGAAATATATAGTTAGCGATATGATGTTGTAGTTGTATACTTTATAATAAAGTAAAACTGCAATTAATTCTTATCACACTGCGTATTGCTCACGAGATTTCTCATTTTTAGCAGGCCGAACATCGTGGCCGGATCACTAGATTTCTCGTTTTCAGTAGGCTGAAAGTTCATGAAATATATTGTTCGTGAAATATATAGTTAGGGATATGATTTTGTAGTTGTATACTTTATAATAAAGTAAAACTGCAATTAATTCTTATCACACTACGTATCGTTCACGAGATTTCTCATTTTTAGAAGGCCGAACGTTGTGGCCGGATCACTAGATTCCTCGTTTTCAGTAGGCTGAAAGTTATGGCTGGTTCATGATATATATTGTTCATGAAATATATAGTTAGTGATATGATGTTGTAGTTGTATACTTTATAATATAGTAAAATTTTGCAATTAATTCTTATCACACTGCGTATCGCTCACGAGATTTCTCATTTTTAGAAGGCCGAACGTTGTGACCGGATCACTAGATTTCTCGTTTTCAGTAGGCTGAGAGTTATGGCTAGTTCATGAAATATATAGTTAGGGATATGATTTTGTAGTTGTATACTTTATAATAAAGTAAAACTGCAATTAATTCTTATCACACTGCGTATCGCTCACGAGATTTCTCATTTTTAGAAGGCCGAACGTTGTGACCGGATCACTAGATTTCTCGTTTTCAGTAGGCTGAGAGTTATGGCTAGTTCATGAAATATATAGTTAGCGATATGATGTTGTAGTTGTATACTTTATAATAAAGTAAAACTTTGCAATTAATTCTTATCACACTGCGTATCGCTCACGAGATTTCTCATTTTTAGAAGGCCGAACGTTGTGACCGGATCACTAGATTTCTCGTTTTCAGTAGGCTGAGAGTTATGGCTAGTTCATGAAATATATAGTTAGCGATATGATGTTGTAGTTGTATACTTTATAATAAAGTAAAACTGCAATTAATTCTTATCACACTACGTATCGCTCACGAGATTTCTCATTTTTAGAAGGCCGAACGTTGTGACCGGATCACTAGATTTCTCGTTTTCAGTAGGCTGAGAGTTATGGCTAGTTCATGAAATATATAGTTAGCGATATGATGTTGTAGTTGTATACTTTATAATAAAGTAAAACTTTGCAATTAATTCTTATCACACTGCGTATCGCTCACGAGATTTCTCATTTTTAGAAGGCCGAACGTTGTGACCGGATCACTAGATTTCTCGTTTTCAGTAGGCTGAGAGTTATGGCTAGTTCATGAAATATATAGTTAGCGATATGATGTTGTAGTTGTATACTTTATAATAAAGTAAAACTGCAATCAATTCTTATCACACTGCGTATCGCTCACGAGATTTCTCATTTTTAGAAGGCCGAACGTTGTGGCCGGATCACTAGATTTCTCGTTTTCAGTAGGCTGAAAGTTCATGAAATATATTGTTCGTGAAATATATAGTTAGGGATATGATTTTGTAGTTGTATACTTTATAATAAAGTAAAACTGCAATTAATTCTTATCACACTGCGTATCGCTCACGAGATTTCTCATTTTTAGAAGGCCGAACGTTGTGGCCGGATCACTAGATTTCTCGTTTTCAGTAGGCTGAAAGTTATGGCTAGTTCATGAAATATATAGTTAGCGATATGATGTTGTAGTTGTATACTTTATAATAAAGTAAAACTTTGCAATTAATTCTTATCACACTGCGTATCGCTCACGAGATTTCTCATTTTTAGAAGGCCGAACGTTGTGGAACCGGATCACTAGATTTCTCGTTTTCAGTAGGCTGAAAGTTATGGCTGATTCTTGAACTATATTGTTTTTATGCACTTTTGGCTGAATCGATACACAACCAAACAGAAGCAAATACTTTTGTTACATTACCAGGTGTAACAATAAGTTACATTCGGGGCCTCAACGATTTCTTTTAACCTCTTCTCGTAAGCCATCTCCAAAGGCAGACAAAACAGGAGCTGTCTCGGCTAGGAAGAGAGTTCGGACTTTTCCCAACCAATAAGAGGGTCCGTTGGTTTGGCGGGATCGTACCCCATCCGTTCTCGAGCTGACTGCTGTTTTTTCCTCCTCAAAGGCAGGCTGTTCTTTTTTAGTATGAGGCTGTTTTCCAGAGGAAAGTACTGCTAGCATCTGCTGCTTGAGGGATAGATATTAGGAACTGCAAGAGACAAAGGAAAAGCGACACTATTTTTAAGATACCGACACCGAATCCTGAGAAGTCTTCCACATCTACAAGCGATAAGTTGTATACCTGTAGCATTCCTTAGGCATTTAATTGTATAAAATTATTTCATCAAGACATATTAGTCTAGATGTGTTTTACTAATGAGCTTTAATTTTTTCTTTCTCAAACGCTAAGCCAACGTAACATTATTCCACGCCAGGAAAGAAAAGCTTCTCAAACAAACAATGTAAAGTCTATTCGTCAAATGGTAAAAGGAACGAACGAAAATATTGCTGCAATTCGTACCGAACACCATTGTTCAATAGAATATGCTTTACTAAAAATCACACTTTAAAGCATTATTCAGTTCTGTGAAATAAGTAATAGTTAAAATGTATAAATATATATATATATTTCAGGTCTAAAAAAGGGATAGTTGGAAATTACGTGATTTGAAAACAATTTTAAAAAGGGAACTCTTTTATAATAATAAAATAAATGAAAAAGACTCACGCTCGTGTAAGCTTTCAGGATCATCCGGTCAGGCGGAAGCATTTTTGAGCTATTTGATGAGCTTGCAAACAGATAAGTTTCAATCAGCGTGTGGACATGGAGCTGTCAACAACACTCTGCCTTCAACGAAAAAGGGAAAATGGCGCAAGTTTTACTTTAATTATGGCTTAATAAACTTATTATTATCCAGAAGACTGTTTTCCATTCTCTTTAACTCTGGATCACGACACGACATATTTATATATAAGAACACTATATGTAGACATAATATCAAATTCAAAATAAGAATGTGCATAAATGCATCCTATAGCTTGCCAAGCATGCTTCTAGAGCTTTCTAAAATGTCGGGCTTTTAGAGCGAGCAGAGTGCCGTACGCAACGTGTTAATAGCTCCTTTTTTGTAATTAAATCTGAGTGAGCAGTTATCAACATTGTCTTTTTAATTTCAGCTCCATGGTTTATAAGCCATTTATCGGAATTGTACATTTTGCAAAATGATTCAGCACCCTAAGAGAGATTTCTTGAGATTCTGAATGGTACTAAGTCATGATTCAAACTAGGACTCATCTGTTAAGGGAAACTTAGTAACAATAACCATTCACCTGTTCAATTGGACTATGAAATCTGGTAGTAACTGAGTTTCCTATCGAAATTAAACCAAGTTTTGCTCAAGTGTTAACTTTCCACTTGCATTTAGGTACTTGGTTGATAATTAGGGGCAATAACAAAGGTTTCATACGGTGACCATATTTGGGCCACTACATTCCATTAATTGCAATATAATTGTACAGTAATGGAATTTGAACATTTCAAAATCTTTAACAGAATCAGTTTTATTTAACCCTTTAGCGGACAGTGGTTTCGTAGCAAAACCACCTATTAAACATTTTTTTTTAACTTTACTTTTTGGATTACTTTACTTTATCTTTTTATAATTATTTACGGCTCCAATCTCATACATCTGTGATATAGTGAAGCCAATAATGTAGAATCAAGAGCTTTTGCAATTAAAAAAAAAACTTTTCGGAGACATGGATGAGTTTTCGATTATATATATATATATATATATATATATATATATATATATATATATATATATATATATATATATATATATATATATATATATATATGTGTGTGTGTGTGTGTGTGTGTGTGTGTGTGTGTGTGTGTATATATATATATATGTATATGTATTATATATATTTATATATACATATTATATTTTTGATATTTTATATATATAACAGATGATAGTTCTACGTTTAACTTATTTATTTCTTTTTCTATTGAAATATATGTATTTAAACTTTCTGTACTTGAGAAGTCAGATTCAATTTATCTTACTTATGACCTCAAATAAAAGTATCTGTACAAACAACACTTTTAAGTTGTTAAGCTATTTATTTACTATACCAGTTTAAGGATTATCATTTATTGTTCTTCCAGTATAGTTAAACTTTTAAAAAGGCATAATGTTCAAGCTGTACAAGGGTAGGGGTTAGTCAGTTAAACCACTTCTCAAACCCTAATTTGGTATCCTCTAAGGCAAACCCTGTTAAGAAATGTAAAAAACTTTTATATATTTTACAGATACAAGGCTTATAGATAACATTTATAAACAAAGTACATTAAATTCCCATGAATTTATTTTGGTGACCTTTAAATGGTTAATAGCTAATGTATCATTCATTTTCTAGGCGATTCGTCCCCTACTCGATAAACTGGATTCCACTCTCCACCACCTGTATGGTCGCCTTATGCCAGGAAATTTCAACAGGCTCCTAAATTCTATGTGGTCCTTACTCATGCAAGAACTTACCACCACAGCAGAGTCAAACATTGGGGTAGGTACATTTCTTCGCCCTAAAATATTTTCACATCTTTTGGTTTCTACACTACCTTGAAATTTAATTTTCTGTCTGCATAATAAAAATGTATAATGCAGCACATATTCCCACGAATAGGAAATCATAAACCCGAAATAAAGTAATTGAGTTTCCAAATTTTTAGAATAACGTTTTTATTAATTCTGCTATAACATTAAGACAAATGTTTAAAGCTAATAAATCTAATATAAAAAGTATTTAAAAAATCACTTTTATTTAACAAAAAATTTAAATGTGCTATGAAAAGTATAATATAATTTTAAAACGGCACATAAAAGAGAAATTGTATTAAATTGAAAATTGAAAATTGCAATGAAGATTGTAATGTGCTGATGTAGAGAAATTACTGCAGAAGCTTTTATAGAATAAGAGATAGAACTTATGATAAATTAATCTACAAAAAATAAA
>CM063497.1:86746981-86749481 GCA_032207245.1 Pardosa pseudoannulata | reverse complement strand
CCCCAAAACATAATACAGCAACCCCCGACCTGTGTATGACCTACTGTACATCGAGGAAGCAACTGTTCGCCTGGAAGATGGCGTATCCTAACACGGCCATCTGAGTGATGAATGAAAAAACCGTGATTCATCTGACCAGGCAACTCTCTCCCACTGATCCATGGACCAGTCGCAATGATCCCGAGTCCAGCGTAGGCGCAGTTGCGATGACGCTTGGTCAGCAAAGGCACACGAGTGGGACGTTTGCTGCATAGTCCCATATCCAATAGAATCAGCTGAACAGTATGCTCCGATACTATTCTACTTGACCCTATATTGTATTGGTTGTCAGCAGAGCCACTGTCTGGCTCAGGTTTTGCTTCACCATGCGATGCAGTCTCCAACGACCTTTCTCTTTGATAGCGTGTGGACGTCCAACCCCATATCGTTTACTGCCGGTTTCCCCGTCATTCATCCACTTTGCATAAGTACTAACAACTGCAGATTGCGAACAACCTACGATTCCTGTAGTTTCGGAAATACCTGTTCAGAACCTTTGAGCCATTACAATCTGCCCTCTATCAAAATCTCTTTGATCCGCAGCCTTTCCCATGACACACAAAAGTAATTGAAAGAATAGTACTTCAGACTCTCTAGCAGTAGCTAAATACCACTTACACCTGATGACATGCCTTCCATGTCATCCAAGCGAGTTCATTGCAAAATGTAGAAGTGGTCGTAATTTTTTGGCTCTTGAGTGTATATGTATATAAACAATTATATATATATGTGTGTGTGTATAAGACCGGTTCTGATTTTCCATCCGCCAGCGTAGTTTGTAAAATGTAGATCAGATACAGAAAAATCGGGTAATTTTTGGTTGAAAGCATTTAACTTTATCACTTTGCTGTATTAAAGTATATCATGTTATGATATAAGGGCTACACTGAGCATACTATTTAAAGTATATATTTACTATATTTAAAATTATTCAAGAGTTAATTTTGCTTTCATTTAAGGTGGTATAGTATATATCCAGACTTAAAATTTTCATTATAACAGATTTATGTTGATTCATCGAAAAAAAAAGTTAGCTTTTTTTTTTAGTATGAATCTGTTATAAACTCTGTAACAGTACTCTAGCTTCGTTTGATTTTCTCATTTGAAACTGAATATTGTTAAATAACAAAAAATATACACAAAATGAGTACAGCTACTTTTAAGATATGGTAATTATAAAACATGCCTCGAATCATATTTAATAATATTTGTAATACGGTTATATTATAGTTTATAATGAATATATCTCTAAAAGTACCTGTTCCATCCCTATTGGCAGGTTTCAGTGACCCGTTCGTAATAGTTGATCTGGTGCCACGCCATTTGTTTCCTGAATGTACGAAGCAGAAAACCAAGGTGCAGAAAAAGACACTATATCCACTCTTCGACGAGACTTTCGAATTGTAAGTATGGAATTCTCTGTCTTTAGTACTTTTATGTTCATTATTTCTATCAGATACTCCCTTGTGTAGTCTATAATATTTCTCAAAATAGAGAAATTTTCTATTGCTTATAGCCAACAGTATAAAATACAACTCAAAGATGTCTTATTCTTTCTTGGACCATGTAGAAAATACTAAGTCTCAGAATACCACTTAGAAGAACTATTTTATTGAGTAATTGTCTCATTGTTCCGAGTACGACCCTATCACGTGTCAGAAAGCTTCTCTTTCTCTGTCGAAGTTCTTTCGGGATAAATCTTCGCTAAAGAAATTCTTTCCCCAGTGAAGTCGCAGACGGTAGAAGATATGGAAATCCATGAAATTAATTTTCTATGTGAATACTGATTCAAATTGTAGAGATATCTATGGACTGACAATAATATCTATGAAGAAAGAGGGTCTAGGAATCCATTAAATTAACTCCCTATGGGAATATTAATTCATATTATAGATATATCCATGGTCTGTTAGTAAGGTCGATGAAGAAAAGGTTCTCGGAATCCATTAAATTATTTTCCTATGGGAATATTAATTCATATTATAGATATATCCATGGTCTGTTAGTAAGGTCGATGAAGAAAAGATTCTCGGAATCCATTAAATTATCTCCCTATGGGAATATTAATTCATATTATAGATATATCCATGGTCTGTTAGTAAGGTCGATGAAGAAAAGGTTCTCGGAATCCATTAAATTATCTCCCTATGGGAATAGTAATTCATATTATAGATATATCCATGGTCTGTTAGTAAGGTCGATGAAGAAAAGGTTCTCGGAATCCATTAAATTATCTCCCTATGGGAATATTAATTCATATTATAGATATATCCATGGTCTGTTAGTAAGGTCGATGAAGAAAAGGTTCTCGGAATCCATTAAATTATCTCCCTATGTGAATATTGATTCAAATTATAGAGATATCCATAATCTACCAGTGAGGTCGATGAAGAAAGAGGGTCTACGAATCCATTAAATTATCTCCCTTTGCAAATATTGATCCGAATAATAGAGTTATTCA
>CM063497.1:86721981-86739481 GCA_032207245.1 Pardosa pseudoannulata | reverse complement strand
CCACTCTCGTTATTGTACCTTTACTTCCGGTTATAAATCGATATATAAATAGACATTATCGATTTTTAATTTTTAATACACGTAAAGCTCGTCTAGAAGATCATCCCATAAGAAATAATGGGTTCTAAAAATACGAATAAAAATATTTTTAAGAGAATTATTTATATATTTTTACGAAAGTCATCGAAGATATTTAAGTGGTTTAATTAGAGATACATATGTTACCGCAAACGAAATACTTCGAAATAGAGATTGACAAAGCCATGAGAAGCTATCAGCGTATTTTGTGCCTCAGAAAGTAGGGGTGCATCGCTCAATAAATGTCAGTCAAAGAGGGGTGCAGTTCCTAAACAATCGACCTGACCCTCTAACCTCAAAACTTCATGGGGGAAAGCACTGGCAGAAATGTACAATACATCCATTTTCGGAGCGTTTTTAGAGGTCGAAAATTGTACTTGACAACCGGCGGAATTGTACGTGCAAACCGCTTAGAGGGTTAATATGTAATCTTTTGTTTGGAGCAGCATATCCTGACTTGGATCTTACACCAATAAACCCAAACCAACAGACCAACCAACCATCATCATTTCAACCTCAGTCCTGAATCGCTACTTGGCATAGATAATTACGTCCACTAGTGTATTATTTCCATGTATTAATAATTGGCAAAATTGGTTGTATAAAACAAAATATATACGTTTCAGTCCAGGCTTTGTAACCTTACTTTTTGGTCAACTTTTTGGTCAGTAAACCGGTTGAATTCATAACTGGAAGGTTGTAGAATTCAGGGTCGTAGTGCCCAAAGATCCGCCTTATTCATTAATGGTACACGTTATATATCTTCTTGTTTATACTGTCATCCAAGCTCCCAAAGGATACCTCGGAAGGTGGTAAGCCAAGCCTGGAGGTCTTGTGCCTCGTGCCTCCTTCTAAATTTACGAGGACCCACTTTGTTTGTGTTTTTGTATGAAGTAATGTTGGACGCCTACATGGTACTTGCATAATAAAATGGTCAACAAAATCCACATCGTTATATGGGTGAACTTTTAACACGCAAGTTCCTTCTGTTTATTAACTCTTAACCTTTAAACTTCGGCTGACCTCTGGCTTGCGTTTGGACTAAAAATCGGCAGCCTTTCGAAAATTCCTCCCCCTTCCTTCCACTTTCTCAAGAGGGAAAAATGCTTTGTCCTATTGTCACTCTCTGGGAGTGGACGACGTTACAATGCAGAGTTGTTCTAAAACCAGTCTGAAAGTTATTTGACATCTCACTTTGAGAAAGACCGTTAAATTTTGTAGCCATGATCAGATTAAATAAAAAGTTAAACGATGAAGGAAAGAAACTTTGACTCGCTTCCAAACGGATTTGGTTAACAAGACAGAATAAATAGTTTACAAACAACTACTGGACATGGACAAAAAAGCACCAGTTGTTCCACATGTCACCAAACAAAACCACATTCTTCCTTCCCAGTACTAATGCACTCAGCAAAACTTGAACAATAGGGAGGGACTGGCCAAATGGCAAGTGAGTAATGGCCCCATCGCTGCAAAAGGGGAGAATTATCTACGGTACAACTGTTGTACCCTAACCGACTTTTGGGTTTCTAAATATTTATGGTACAACTGCTGTACCAGCCGAAACCTAAACGTTATTTGGCTATGTCCACTACAACGAACAATCAAATAAACAAAATCTTTATAATAAATATATATTTTTATCGATAATATATAATATATTAAATATATTATATATTATTATTATTAATTATTACTATTATTATTTAAACTAGCATATAGCCCGTCATATGACAGGATCAGTAAAATTTTTAATTTTCCAAAATTGGAAAGTACGCTATGAGGCAGGCAAAAAAATGGTTTGTTTTTTGGCTGTGAATTATCTTGCAACAAAAAAAAGCCGATGATTTAATTTAAAATTATCACATATGTACCTAATCTATTATTGAAACCAAATATAAAAGAAAATTATTTACATCATATCTAAGTTCAAAGATAAAACGTATGAAAATAAGGCATAATTTATATAATTTAAAATAGGAAGTGATTCAATAAGGCGATTCCACGCAGTAGGGCAATTTCTCAAATTATGACAATTCTGGCTTTAGTTTCAAACGGAAGGGCATTTTACTGTTTATCTATTGGCTGTTGTAAACATGAAAATGAATGGGAAGGGCATTATTGTAGTTCGTGACGTTGCGACAAATTGCCTTATGAGATGGTTAAAGGAATGACGTCATAATGCTAGAAAAATGTTATTTTTATCTATTTATTATAGGATAAATTGATAAATTTAATCGCCTGCTCTTAACCGGGGAAAATAGGAGTTGAAATAATGGCATTAAAAGCTCGAAAAGATGGGAAGGGATGGATTTCGAACGTTTTAAAGAAGGCAGTATTTTTCGCTGTGATATGAAGCATATTTATACCAATTTATTTTAGAATCGGATCTATAGTTTAGGAGAAGATAAACATTATTCTATTTGAATTTTGCTAACTATGGATGCCTCTATCCATTCCAGGTCCAACCGCTTCATAAAATCGAGGACAGACGTACAGATAACTTAGGCTATTATTATATAGGGGATTATTATTATTGTTGTTATTATTATTTATTTAAATATATTTTCAATCGATATTTGAAAAAACATCTTGTCAAATTAAGGGTTAAAAACCGTTTTGAACAAGAATTATTTAATTAATTTTATTGTTTCCTTTTCAGACGAAATTATTGAAGCCTTACTTGCCCGCACGTGGGACAAAGATGCTCAAGATTTCGTGAAACATTTGAAGCACAGAAGGTAAAGAATGAAAGTAGAGAGAAAATAATCTTTGTTTATAAATGTGTTTTCCTCCAATCGTCGTGATGAGAGAATATTATCACTCTCAAATTTACGAGCTTTCTGTTTTTGATAAGTACTATATATGACTGAGTTTTTCACTCAAGGACACGTCATCCTTTGAAACTAGTCTCTATATTTAGCTACTTTAAAACATTTGTGCTATCTTTATATATATATATATATATATATATATATATATATATCCCGTTAAAGCTTGGGTTCTTCTGCTGAATATACATTTATGAATAGCTTCAATCTAATCTATTTCGGACCGTACAGAGTAAGATTTATTTGATGTAGTAAAAATTTTGAATGTTAAAGTCCGTCCTCATTAGTGTTTAGCTGTAATTTTAAACATTCTAGGGAGTTATATGGGAAAAAAGCAAAAGTTTAGTAATAAGAGATTTATCTGGTATCTTATGAATAACACATAATCGTAAAGCTATTCATTATAGGTAAAGCTATTCACCCTGACATCAGTCAATATATCATCCCTAAAAGTAAATTTATGTGCCAATTTCGAAAAATCATAAAATGTTGATCCAAATGATAAAATTAAAAATAACAGTAATTCGAATATTTTGTGGAATATTTATAGAATCGCCATTTATCTTTGCTGAAAAGGAAAAGTCGCTTCGAGAAAACATAAAAATGTTTATATTTCCCCAAAGAGGAGCTCTAGGCAGTAATGGGATATATATGTATGTATATATATATATTTATGTATGTATATATGTATGTATATATATATATATATGCATATATGTATCCATATGTATATATATAGTCAAATATATATATAAGCCTACAGACGTATGTTTATGAATGTACATACACAGGTGCATATATATGTGTGTATATATGTATGTGTATAAATATATGCATATATGTATATATATATATATATATATATATATATATATATATATATATATATATATATATATATATATATATATATATATGTATATGTATATATGTAGGTATGTGTATGCATATGCCTACATATGTATGTATATGAATGTACATATGTAGGTGCATATATGTGTGTATATATGTATGTATATGTATGCATATGTATTCTTTATACATGGTTTCCGCGCACCTGGAAAGTCAGGGAAAGTCATGGAAAATCACGGATTTAGACAATGGATTGATTTTGTCATGGAAAGTCTTGATTTTTCAAGTAAAATGACAAAAATCATGGAAAGTCATGGATCCGCTAAACTATCGATTAAAAAAAATGCATTGAATTGTTTAATTCTTATTTTACTTGTCATTTGGCTGAAGTTACTGAGTTTGGTATTTATGTATTATCCTATTGACCAAGTAAAATTTGTTCACCAAGGAAACTCAAAGCAAGAAAGCTTAATGGGTGGGTAAATGTATATTATTCTGGTTTTTTCTTAAATTGTAGATAAAAATTTTATTAATATAATAATAATTATTTTTAATAAAAATTAGTTAATATTATAAGTTTATCTCTAGGGATATTCTATATAAATGTTATAAGGTTATATTTGTCTATTAATCATGGTCACCTGGAAAATACCAAAGTACCCTGAATTCAAATTGGAAACATTTTGATTGAAAAATTGCTATATGATTAAACTTAGGTATGTAGATACAACAATTTATTTTTATGTATGTGAGTTTATTAACACTTATAAAGTAAGTTTATAGTTTTTTATGATAAAACTCCTGTAATTTCTCTAAAAGCATATAATTTATTTGTATATACATCAGAAGTTTTATTCATGTATACTTTAACGAAAGCTTTTTAAAGTCATGGAAAATGATCTGCTAAATTAGGGAAAGTCATGAAAAGTCATTGATTTGAAAAATTCTATTTTGGCAGATACCCTGTATATAGGTATGTGTATGCATATGCCTACAGGCGTATGTATATGAATTTCCATACGTAGGTGCATATATATGTATGTGCTGGTGTTTGTGGATATTTTGACCTTATTTTTGTACAAAGAATAGTCTAGGTTATTTATTTATGTATGTAATAAGAGCCGTTGTTACATGTGCTTTCGACAAAGAGAAACGTAATGTGTAAATGATTTCTTATTCATGTAAGCATTCGATAATCATGTTATTTGAATTCAGTTCGAAAACAAACTGCAACCGTATCCTATAGAGGACGTTTTATCCACTTAGGTGCTCATGTGTTATATGTAATTTCAGTTACAAAATGAAAAGAAATTGAATCAGTTTATGAAATTTCATTTACTAAGGTGCTCATGCGTTATGTTATTTTGTATGATAAGCGAACAAAAATTGAAAACAACTCTTTTTTATCAGCTTTAATATTCTGAGATTAGTTAATTCCAATAAATATACAACCCAAGCTTTTGTATTATTATGTATTGTTGGAAAGATTTCAACTTAAGACATGGTAAAAAATTTAATATAGTACGGTTAAGTGGTACAAGTGTGTACCAGAGAAAGAAAACTCAACTTGAACCAGGCAAATCAACTATGAAGTCTATATTAACATATTTTATTATGAATTGCTTTTATTAATACCTGCTAAAAAAGTCATTGCGGGTGCTGAAAATGATTTTTTAACTATTACTTCATAAACAAAATTAAACAATTTTTGTAAAATTGACTTATTAATGTCTAGGAAAAATTGTATTCTAAATTCCCAAAATAAAACTGATAATTAGCTTTTATTTGATATAAAAAACTGTATTTCCTCTCTTACAAATTGCGAAATTTTCTTGCGAAAAAGTAGAATTTAATTTATTGTTACTTGGTTATTTTTTGTTTTTTTAACAAAACTGAACAATATTTGTAAAGACTTATTAATGTCTAGGAAAAATTGTATTCTAAATTCACAGAATACAATTGAAAATTAGCTTCTATTTTATATCAAAAAATATATTTCCTCCCTTACAAATTGCGAAATTGTTATTGCGAGAAAGTAGAATTTAATTTATTATTACCTGGTTATTTTATGTTTTTTTTAACAAAATTTATCAATTTTTGTAATATTGACTTATTAATGTCTAGGAATAATTGTATTTTAAATTCACAGAATAAAATTGATAATTAACTTCTATTTGATACAAAAAAAATTATTTTCTAGCTTACAAATTGAAAAATTGTCTATGTGAGAAAGTAGAATTTAATTTGTTGTTACTTGGTTATTTTATGTTTTTTTAACGATTACTTCATATAACAAAATTAAACATTTGTTATAAAATGACTTATTAATGTCTAGGAAAAATTTTATTCTAAATTCACAGAACAAAATTGATAATTAGCTTCTATTTTATATAAAAAAATATTTACTAACTTACGAATTCCAAAATTTTCTTTGCGAGAAAGTAGAATTCAATTTGTTGTTACTTGGTTATTTTATGTTTTTTAACTATTACTTTATACGATAAAATTAAACAATTTTTGTAAAATTGACTTATTAATGTCTAGGAAAAATTGTATTCTAAATTTGCAGAATAAAATTGATAATTAGTTTCTATTTGACTTTAAAAAATAATTTCTAGCTTACAAATTGCAAAATTTTCTTTAGGAGAAAGTAAAATTTAATTTGTTGTTACTCTGTTATTTTATATTTATTTAACTATTGCTTCATATAACAAAATTAAACAATTTTTGTACAACTGACATATTAATGTCAAGGAAAAATTTTATTCTAAATTCACAGAATAAAATTGATAATTAGCTTTCATTTGATATTAAAATTTTGTAGCTTACAAATTGCAAAATTTACTTTGTGGGAAAGTAGAATTTAATTTGTTGTTACTTGGTTATTTTATGTTTTTTTAACTATTACTTCGTATAACAAAATTAAACATTTTTTGTAAAATTGACTTATTAATGGCTAGGAAAAAAGTTTATTCTAAATTCACAGAATAAAATTGAAAATTAGCTTCTGTTTGATATTAAAAAAAAAATTTCTAGCTTACAAATTGCAAAGTTTTCTTTTGGAGAAAGTAGAATTTAATTTGTTGTTACTCAGTTATTTTATATTTATTTAACTATTACTTCATGATACTTCACAAATAAAACTAAACAAATGGACTTATTAATGTCTATGAAAAATTGTATTCTAAATTCGCAGAATAAAATTGAAAATTAGCTTCTGTTTGATTTTAAAAAATAATTTCTAGCTTACAAATTGCAAAGTTTTCTTTTGGAGAAAGTAAAATTTAATTTGTTGTTACTCAGTTATTTTATATTTATTTAACTATTACTTCATATAACAAAATTAAACATTTTTTTTGTAAAACGGATTTATTAATCTCAAGGAAAAATTTTATTCTAAATTCACAGAATAAAATTGATAATTAGCTTTCATTTGATATTAAAAAAAATTCTAGCTTAAAAATTGCAAAATTTTCTTTTCGGGAAAGTAGAATTTAATTTGTTGTTACTTGTTATATATTTTAGGTTTTTGAAGTATTATTTCAAATAGGAGAATTAAACAATTTTTAAAATTAACTTATTATTGCGTTGGAAAAAGATTTATGCTAAATAGAGCAGAACATTTTAATTTATATTGAATCAAAATTAGGCTGTAATAATTAAGATTCTTAACTTGAAAGGTACTATATCCGCTTTCACTGTATTAGTTTTTATTGTGTAGTTTTCCTCTTTTGACATCATAAAAAATTATTATTATTTTGTAGGGAAAAATACATTAAGTTCAATTTTGCAATTACCCTGCTAAATAGGGTAAATGCATAACTCATTTCGAAATGCTTTTGCTATGAATAGGTTATTTGTCGAGGCAAGTACAGAAAAAAATAATTTCATGCAACTAATTTGCTGCATATTATTTCAGAATTGGAATAGCATCTAGCTCCCACCCTATACCACATGCATGCAAAAAAATAACAAAAATAATATGGTCGATTAAAGCACTTGTTCCACTTTACCCTAATTCAATTTAGAATAGTAGAGATGATAAAAAATGTCTTATCATTTATCCTTTTGAGTCATATATCATGTGATAAAAATTGAATATAAACAATGTAATCTAGTCTTTTCTAAATGATTTTATACTGAAAACATGGTAGAGAGGAGTTAAGAATGTAAACTAGTCTATTGTATAAATGAATACTATGCTAACTTTGCTATGGGATTTTAATAAGAGGAAAGCAGAAAAATGTTATTTAATTATTTATGATTTAGATTTATAGGTTGTATAAAAGATGATCTAGTCACCTTGTCGTGTAGTCCTAGTTATATATTTATTAACAACCTGTGATCAAATGTATAGTGGAATTTATTTTAAATTGCGTTGTGTTAAATATTTGTTTTACTACAATTTAACCACAGGTTCTGAGCAACTACAGACATTAAAATGAAGAATCAACTAACCTCTAAAATAATGGCAACTGAGACTAGCTTAATATAAAAAAGTAGATTTATTATAAAAAAACATTTATACATCTATTTACAAAAAAAAATTAATAAGTCAATAATTAAGCATAGTCAATCTATTTAAATTACTTCTGACAAACTTTATATACACTTAGGAAATCTTTTGTAAGTTTAGAGAGAGGACCTAATCTCGATTTCAAAATGTAATGCAAAAAAATGGGTACCTTTGTGGGTCTAAAGTGTTGGGCCCGGAACACTTCTGGTTGAAGGGTATGAGAGGGAATCTTTACTACAAGCGTTGATCTGGGGCTTTCTCCTGAGTCTCTGTGGTGCGGCCGTACTATTTTGCGCAGGAAACTTTCTGGCGGACTTGGCTGGAGTATCGAGCAACTTCCTTTTGGGACCTCCGAAACGAACTTCTCTTCTGGGACCTCCGCACCAAACTCTCTGGGTCCTTCTAATCCAACTCCCTGGGGCCTTCTCATCCAACTCTCTGGGGCCTTCTCATCCAACTCTCTGAGGCCTTCCCCTGCAATTCTCTGGGGCCTTCTCATCCAACTCAAACTTAGTCCCCTCCTTCTTCTTGACTCCCAATCGGGATAGTTGCCAGAAAGTCATTGGTCTCAGCAAACCCCGCCCTGAGACCACCAACGTGAGTAACCTTATCACCTCTAATTGGGCCCTGTCCCTTAGGGACTCATAAATACTCCACAAAGGTACATTCTTATTTAATGTCAAGTACGGAGACAGGATTCTTATCTGGGACTGGAATCAGACCCCCGTACAAGACTACAATAATCCGTTAAATTATGGTCCTCTATCTCTAACGATGTGATGAGGTCAGATTTAGATCCCGAATATTTTACTTCTTTTATGAATGAAACAATTATATATCAGATCTAAATCGCCTCATCACACACATATATAGAGCCTCGTCTGTCAATAATCAGTAATTTCAGTTGAGAACTGTTAAAATACAATGAATTAAGATAGATAATTAACCACCAGTGTTAACGAATGTTTAAAATTCTATTCTAAGTAGTTTGCATTTTAAAATTTCTTAAACCTTCCTTGTGTCGTGTAGTCCTCGTTATATATTTGAGTAAAAACCTGTTATCAAATGTATAGTGGAATTTAATTTTAATTGCGTTGTGTTAAATATTTTTGTACTAAGATTTAACCATAGTTCTGAGAAACTACAGACATATATATGGAGAAAACACTAACAGCTAAAATGATAGTAACCGAGACTAGCTTAATATAAAAAAAGTAAATTTATTATTAAATATTTATACATCTATTTACAAAACCAAAATGATGCTAATTTTCATAAGTAAGCTTAGTCAATATATTCAAATTAGTTCTGACAATTTTTTATACACTTAAGCAAATATTGTAAGTAGAGAGAGGACCTAATCTCGATTTCAAAAATGCAAAGTGGGTACCTTTGTGAACCTTTGGGTACCTTGTGGTAAATGAACCAAAAAAGCGATGGATCTGAGAAACACTGATCTGGATTGCTATTTAGAAATTCGTGTATTTTGTTTCAACAGCTTAAAAAGGGATGTAGATTATTAAGTAAACGCCTGCATGACTTGAAGGATGTAAATGATCAGTTTCCTAATATAGACTTTCCTAAAAACAGTTCAATTGTTATAATCCAATATCGTAAAAAAAAGTGGTTAAAATATAGTGAATATGGAAGGCATAGAAAATGGTTATGATATATTGTTTTCTATTAGAGTTCTTGAATCATGCCATGTCTCGATATTAACTCTCGATACTTCTTACTTTTGTAACTTTGTTAAAAACAAAGTCATATTCTTGTTTTGCTCAGCAGGTCAAAGACAGCTGCAAAAGTTTTACAAAAGATGGAAGGCAAACAATAACATTGGGTAAATATGAAACAAGCATGAGCCTTTGAAACACATGCTTAAAGCATTGCATGTCGCATATTTTACCATTAATTTTGCATGGCTTGATACAATCTGCGCGTTTAATTTCTCAACTTGAAATAATTCTGTTTCTAAAATAATGACAATATTAATGCACGTGAAACTCTCGACTGTAGACATCTAGATAACAAAAATTTTGTGTGAAAAAATATTGTATTTTACTAGAGTATTTAACTTAGGGTAACCGACCACAAAGCCAAAATTTTTAAATAAGGTTTTTTATGGAAATAATTTTTTAACTATTGCAATAATAGGTTGTAAAATATAGAAAAATATTAAAATATACATAAATACATTAAAAATTGTCTTAAAAATTAGCAAAACTAGAGAAAAAAACAAGCATTTTTTGAATTTACGTAACACTCCCAACTAAAAAAAATAAGCAAAAAAATATCCTCCAGAATGAAAATATTCTAAAGTATAAATAAGATATAGCCAATCAAGTAATTTGGAGCAAAAATTCAAGAAAAAAATAATGAAGTTTCTATCATAAATGCCCATAACTCATCTCAAAATGAATATATGTATAATCCTGAGGTTCAATGCATACATAACATCATTAAAAACATACAGTTAAATTCCAATTAAATTCTAAAAATTATTTTAGCAGTTATGACTGTTGAGGTGTGGTGGTGTAGAACAATTTTTCAGAATTTCAGTTTAAAGATTTTATTAGATAAATTCATTAAGTGTTTTATAATTTGATAAACATTCAGAAATATGCTGGAGTAATTTATTGATTTATTTAGAAGCTATAATACGCTATTTACAATAAAACGCTAAAAACGTCGAGCCCTTTAAACTCAACGTCGAGCCTTTTCGAATTACTCACTTGGTATCTTTTCGACAATTAAACAAAAATGCTGTTTTCGAAAGCTTAAACTGATCTTTAAAAAAATAAAATAAACGAATAAAAAAAAATAATTTTTTTACAAAATATAAATTTAAACGTTACCCTAAAAAACCATTTGCATCGTATTGAAGTATCTAAATATATATACTAAAGTTTCTATGGGTCTTTGAACTTTACCTACAGCAGGGTTTTTTAACCGTTTTCGGTTGGGGAGCCCATAATATTAACGGAAGTTTTGTGGGACCTTATAAGCAATGGGGAAATCTGATAAAATAATTATAGTATTGCATTTTCTCCTATATACTATTTTACCCTAATAAAAGAAGTAATTAAATATGTTCTATGCTAATTGAAAAAATCGTACGAAATTTCTCGTTTTTATTCAATATTCGTGTACTTTGCAAAAAAACAATTTGCAAACATTATGCAAAGCTGCAAAAAAAATTATTATTTAGCTACTACTAAATGTTTCTAAATATTTTTAATTAATAGCACAAAAATAAATCTAAAAAAAAAAATAATAAGCATCTTTAGAAAAAATAAAACTAAAAAAAAAAATTTAGTCATAAAAAAAAATAATTCATACAAAAACTAAATATAAACTAATTATATTAACAAAAAAAAAATTTTTACCTGATATAAACGTATATAATAACACAAATTTTCAATATATATACACTTTGGCCATGATATACAAAAAGTTAATATAACAAAAATACAGTTTATAATAAATATATGGAATGTATGTTATATACGGTATGTGTATAAATATAATATATATATATATATATAAATATATAATATTTATATATATATATATATATATATATATGTGTGTGTGTGTGTGTATATATATATATGTAAATATGTGTATACACACACACACACACACACATATATATATATATATATATATATATATATATATGTGTGTGTGTGTGTGTGTGTGTGTGTATATATATGTGTGTGTAATAAAATTAATTCCTCTAGTCACAATAATTATGTAGCCCTTATTGTTTTTACTTTCCCAGACTACTGTGCAAGGAGATGAATAATCAGCTAACAGTAAAAACGATGCTGTCGGGTTATTGAAAGAGACCGGCACAAGTTTAATTAAAACTTTATTTTAGAGCTGCTAAAACGGACATCTTTACTAGTCAACGACATACAATAGTAAATCAAAAAATCACTCTGCTCAAATAGAGGTGCACCCAAGAGCGAGGTCAGAAAGAATTTTCCCACTTACTCAGCGAATTTAAGTGAAAGATCACGAAAAACGCAGAGCCATTTGCCTGAGACAGCTGGAAAACTTGTTGAATAGTCAAAAAATTTACAACTATAGGACAAAAAACTTTGAGATTAGAATCGATAGAATTTTAACTCGAGGACGCTCCTTTGATTACGACATTTAGAGGCTAAGAAAAAGATTTTAGTGAATTAGAATGGGAGAGAGCAGGTTTTTTAAGAAGATATTAAAGTTAAATAATTTTGATATATTACATATATTTATTAATTTATTTGTAGAGCTGGTTCTAGGCTCTTAGCCGCTGCGTGTTAGGTAGTATTTGACCACATTCTATCAATAGGTATAGGTTAAAAAGCATACATAGCTATATCTAATAAATTTTCCAAGAAATTTGGCAACCTGTATGCATCCACGCTCTGCATCTACTAGCCCCGCCACTGTATATATATATATATATATATATATATATATATATATATATATATATATATATATATATATATATATATGACGCACCGTAGCCGTCACAACATCAACACCGACGGAATGTAGTCGTGTCCATTGGGAGTGGCAAGCAGAGTCACCAACAGCTTCGACTAACTTCGTTTATTCCTCTTTCACATGATTACAAAGAAAGCACATATCGCAGAACAACTCGAACCAGCAGAAATCACAACTAACAGCCAGAATGACACCGAACAGCAACCTCTCGAACCTTGGAGCTCGCCTAGTTAAAAACATTTCAACACAGGAATCGACGTCATGATTGACGTCAAGAGACAGCCAATCATGCCGCGTAGAAAGTTCTCGCGAATTCTAAAATCCCATCCTACTGACAGAGCGACGTGTGAAAATCCCAAAATCAGAAGAACGCCACCATTTTAAAAGAAATAGACATATAGAATTTTGAAACCAAAACTGAAATATTTTTAGCAACGAGCCCCATTATTACACACAAACACACACACGCATATATATATTATATATATACATGTAAACCAGAGCATGTATATATATATATATATATATATATATATATATATGCATTTATAATATTTCTGCATCAAACCAAAAAAGACAAACAAATCAACATTAATAGCTGTAATTTACAACACTGTACATGAAGATTCATTAACATGCAAAACAAATTTTATTTAGACATCTAGCATATTTCTAAATTCTAATAATTAAAACTTCATCTCTGTTTGCAATTACATATATATATATATATATATATATATTATATATATATATATATATATATATATATATATATATATATATATATATATATATATATATATATATATATATATATATATATATATATATATATATATATATATATATATATATATATATATATATATACATATATATATATATATATATATATATATACATATATATATATATATATATATATATATACATATATATATATATATACACACACACATAAATATATATATATATACACACACACACACACATATATATATATATATATATATATATATATATATATATATATATATATATATATATATATATATATATATATATATATATATAGTGTGTGTGTATGTGTAATCGATGTTCCATATAATATAGGTGGTATACACTCCATCACTGTTCACATTAAATGAGTGTATTTGTATTGTCATTCCTAATAACTCTACCTTTAATATTATGTAGAAATGTTTGCAATTACATATGTATATATATATATATATATATATATATATATATATATATATATATATATATATATATATATATATATATATATATATATATATATATATATATATATATATATACATATATATATACATATATATATACATATATATATATATATACATATACATATATATATATATATATATATATATATATATATATATATATATATATATATATATATATATATATATATATATATATATATATATAGTGTGTGTGTGTGTGTGTGTGTATTCGATGTTCCATATAATATAGGTCGTATACACTCCATCACTTTTCACATTAAATGAATGTATTTGTGTTGTCATTCCTAATAACTCTACCTTTAATATTATGTAGAAAATCCGCCTTGCAGACAGATGGTGAAGGAACTAATGGGAACGACGCAGGTGAGGAAGAGACCAGCTAAAGGTGGTATTTAAAGCATTGACAGAGAGAGAAGACAAAATATTCCTGACAAAAAAAAATAAATAAATAAAAATTTTGAAATTTCAAATTATGACCTTGATATCACTTTCTTTGGAACCGTTCAAGATGAGAGAGAACAGTTATTTTATATTTTATAATTTATCATTGATTATTGTTTTTGATTTTCGATATTTCAGCTGGTGTCTTTTTTTATTAGTAATAAAAAGGTAATATCAATACAACCAGGTTCTTGTTTAAATCATTTTTCGCAATTTTCACAAAAGAAAAACTAAAAGGAAGCTTTTTTTGTTGAGGTTTATATCTAAAACTTTGTGCAAAATCTCAACACTAAAAGCTCTTAGATCACGTTAATCAGTAAAGCATTGCAAAATTAAAACAACTTATGTTACCAAGATATTAATTTTGAAATTCCATATTTATTCTTTTAAAAATTTTGAAAAAAAAAGGTTGCTCAGTTTCTAAATATTTATTGCTTAAAAATGAGGTTTTATGTGGATTTTAAGATTTAAATTAACTGAAAAATTAATATTAATTAAACATCTTGATAAATATAAATATATTGATAAACATATTAAATTGCACATCAAAGCTTTTATTCTGAAGAAATTGTTACGAAATCTTTTAGCAAAATGTTTAAATTTTTTTAATAGTAACAAAGTGATAACGTTACTACAATGAGGTACTTTTTTAAATAATTATTTTCAATTTTAAAAGAAAATAAATAAAAATGAAGCTTTTTGAGTTGATATTTTAGATATAAAATCCCAATTATATTATCAACAAAAAAAAAAGCTTTAATTCACATTCATTAATAAAATAAAGCACTTAGAAAATGGAAGATGTTAAAAAATTATTTCTAATTTCTACAATACTTACTTTCAAATATTTTGAAAATAGGCACTTTGTTTCTAAATATTTATTACATAAAAATGAAGTTTTTTGTTGATTTTAAGCTTTATAGTAACTGAAACATTAATATAATTAAACATATTGCTAAATATAAACATAATAAATTGCACGTCAAAGCTTTTATTCTGAAGGAATTGTTCCGAAATGTTTTAGCAAAATACTTAAAATTTATTAATAGTAACAAAGATAATGTTGTTACACTGAGGTACTTTTTTAAATAATTATTTTCAATTTTGAAAGAAGATAAACAAAAATGAAGCTTTTTGTGAGATCTAAAATCCCAACTAAATTCCCCAACCAAAAAAAGCTTTTAGTTCACATTGATTAATAAAATAAAACAATTAGAAAATGGAGGATGTTAAAAAATTAGTTTATAAATTTTCAATCCTTATTTTCAAATATTTTGAAAATATGTATTGCCTAAAACTGTGGTTTTATGTTAATTTTAAGATTTACAGTAACTGAAAAATTAATATTAATTAAACATATTGATAAATATAAACATATTAAATTGTAAGTTTTTGTTTTGAAGAAATTATTTCTCTTTTTTTTTAGCAAAATGTTTAAAAATTTTTAATAGTAACAAAGTGATAATGTTGCTACAATGAGGTTCTATTTTAAATAATTATTTTCAATTATAAAAGAAGATAAACAAAAATGAAGTTTTTTGTATTGAACTTTTAGATCTAATAAAACTATATTATAAAACTATATTTATCTATATTCCTAACTATAGTATCAACAAAAAAAAAAGCTTTTAGTTCACATTGACTAATAAAATAACGGAAATAGAAAATGGAGGATGTTAAAAAATTTAATTTATAATTTTTCATTAATTATTTTCAAATATTTTGAAAATAGGTTTTTTGTTTCTAAATATATGTTGACTAAAACTGTGGTTTTATGTTAATTTTAAGATTTATAGTAACTGAAAAATTAATATAATTAAACATATTGATAAATATAAACATAATAAATTGCACGTCAAAGCTTTTATTCTGAAGAAATTGTTCCGAAATATTTTAGCAAAATGCTTAAAATTTATTAATAGTAACAAAGATAATGTTGTTACACTGAGGTACTATTTTAAATAATTATTTTCAATTTTAAAAGAAGATAAACAAAAATGAAGCTTTTTGTGTTGAGCTTTGAGATCTAAAATCCCAACTAAATTCCCAACAAAAACAACTTTTAGTTCACATTGATTAATAAAATAAATCAATTAGAAAATGAAGGATGTTAAAAAATTAATTTATAATTTTTCAATCCTTATTTTCAAATATTTTGAAAATAGGCTCTTTGTTTCTAAATATTTATTACCTAAAACTGTGGTTTTATGTTGATTTTCAAATTTACAGTAACTGAAAAATTAATATTAATTAAACATATTGATAAATATAAACATATTAAATTGCACGTCAAAGCTTTTATTCTGAAAAAATTGTTCCGAAACTTTTAGCAAAATGTTTAGAATTTTATAATAGTAACAAAGTGATAATATTGTTACAATAAGGTACTTTTTTTAAATAATTATTTTCAATTTTAAAAGAAGATAAACAGAAATGAATCTTTTTTGTGTTGAGCATTTAGATCTAAAATCCCAACAAAAAAAAGCTTTTAGTTCACATTGATTAATAAAATAAAGCAATTAGAAATGGAAGATGTTAAAAAATTATTTTATAATTTTACAATCCTTACTTTCAAATATTTTGAAAATATTTCATTTTGTTTCTAAATATTTATTGCGTTAAACTGTGGTTGTATGTTGATTTCAAGATTTATAGTAACTGAAAATTTAATATTAACTAAATTTAAACATATTAATAAACATAAATATATTAAATAGTTAGTTTAATTTTTTATTTTAAGAAAGATCAGAAATTTCTAACGAATATTTTTTTTATTATTATTAACAAAGTGGTAATGTTGATACAATGAAGGTCTTGGTCAAATCATTAATTAAAATTTTAACAAATTAGAAACAAAAATGAAGCTTTTTGTGTTGAGCGTTTAGATCTAAAATTATATGCAAAATTTTAACACAAAAAGCATTTAGCTCACATTAATTAATAAAATATAGAAAATAGAAAATGGACGATGTTGAAAAATATTATTTTATAATTTTAAAATTCCTATT
>CM063497.1:86711981-86719481 GCA_032207245.1 Pardosa pseudoannulata | reverse complement strand
AAGACTCATATGGATAGATTGATACATGTATTCATGTAAATGTACATTGTTGTCTAAAATGCAGTGTTATATAATTTACAAAATCATACAACAACTATATAAAGGCAATTCTCTTATAATTATATACGAAAAATACAACACACTGTTTGAAATTATTATGTAATAAATTATGTCAGATTAGATGACGTAATGTCGTCAGTAATTTGCAGAATGTTGACATTTTTCTCCTAAACCTCTGTTATCCTACTGCACTAATAACATACATATTAGAAACTGTACATATAAACAACATGTTATTGGCCCAAAATGTTTTTGACGAAAATCAGATTCTCTTCTCCTAATGTCGAGCCTATGTCGAACTCTGAGCTTAAAATGAAGATCTTGATATAAATATGCAGATCATATGATCATTTTTAATACATAATACCTAACGTATTCATTGCGATACAAGGCTAGTCGTTTAGTTTGTTTTATTACTTACTTTTCCTATATAAGTAAGATGGGTATTTTTAGTGTATATTTAACAGTATATGGTTGTATATATATGTATAATTATAAAACTTGAAGAAATGGATTCAAAGAAAAATATGTTTATGTTGCATATTTATTTTCTGAATGATATGTTTGCATGATAAAAATAAATGTGTATCTAAATGTACCCATAAATATATATTTATAAAACATGTGAGCTTATGTGTAAAGTCAAATAAATAGCGCTAAATGTGAGGGGATTATATCTATATATAATGCCTATATATAATATCTTAATATATACATACATATGTATGTTTCTAAGAATATGCTGTAATTTCGGGAAGGTAAACCGAGGTATAAATTTGTTTCAAAGTTAAAGTGTTACGTCTACCAAACTATGACAGTCCAAAAATATTTCTAACTTAACATTCTCCTGTGCCTCTATTGCACGATTAATTCCATTATTTAATACTGCGGGGTATATTATCAACCCAATGTAGTGGGCAGTACATTAACAGCGAGTGCTATTTCTATACAAATGTGCCGAATCCGACTTAGGCTACAAAGGGCTGAAACCAGATTTCAGTGTGTTCTATTAAAGTTGAAGAGTGATTGTTACCTTTTAAAAAGAGCATTTTTTGGTACAAAATTTTTAAAAAACCGGATATCAGTGTGTTCCACTACAGTTGAAGAGTGATTAATTTTTTAGTTTAAGTTGCTGTCATAAACTAAAGAGAGCTATTGCGCCTAATCCGACTTATAAAATGTTAAAACTTGACATGTAATTTCTCAATGATTCTTGTTCTTTTTTATTATGAATACTTTTGATAGTATTTACTAGTGAGTGACCTAAAAGATTTAAATTTAGATAACTTTTAATAATGTTACAGCGAGTGTTATTCCTATGCAAATACGCTGATTCTGAATTAGGCGATAGTAAGTAGAGGCTGGAAAATATAACTTAAAAGTAGCCTGACAACTTTTAAACCGGCATACTTGCATTTTTTCATACCGTATGGTATAGTATCAATTCGATGTAGTTTGTAGTACAATATCAGCAAGTGGTAAACTTATGCAAATGCATCAAATCCAACCCGCACGTGGGACAAAGATGCTCAAGATTTCGTGAAACATTTGACTAAAGTTGACCAGAAATTCTGTAATTTTTATTTTCCTCCAATTGTCGTGATGAGAGAATATTATCACTCTCCGTACAGTATCAGCGAGTGTTATTCCTATGCAAATACGCTGATTCTGAATTAGGCGACAGTGGATGGAGGCTGGTTTTCACTCAAGGACACGTCATCCTTTGAAACTAGTCTCTATATTTAGCTACTTTAAAACATTTGTGCTATCTTTATATAATATATATATATATATATATATATATTATATATATATATATATATATTATATATATATATATATATATATATATATATATATATATATATATATATATATATATATATATATATATATATATATATATATATATATATATATATATATATATATATATATATATATATATATATCCCGTTAAAGCTTGGGTTCTTCTGCTCGATAGATACTTGGATTTTTCATACCGTATGGTATAGTATCAATCCGATGTAGCATGCAGTAAAATATTGCGAGTGGTAGACCTATGCAAATGCTACACTTTTAACTTAGGCGATAACGGGGAGTGACTGATATCAGTGTATTCTGCTAAAGTTGACGAGAAGTTCTTGAATTTGTATGTGTATTATATATATACATATATGTATTTATATATATATATATATATATATATATATATATATATATATATATATATATATATATATATATATGTATATGTATATATGTAGGATTCCTATGCAAATAAGCTGATTCTGATTTAGGCGATAGTGAGTGGAAACTGGAAATCAGTGTATTCTGCTAAGTTTGATGATAGATACTTGGGTTTTTCATACCGTATGGTATAGCATCAATCCGATGTAGCGTACAGTATAATGTCAGCGAGTGGTAAACTTATGCAAATGCATCAAATCCAACTTGGACGGTGACTGGATATCAGTGTATTCTACTAAAGTTGAAGAGAAATTATTGAATTTTTAATACCCTTCGGTATGGTATCAACTCGATGTAGCATCTCTCACAGTATCATCGAGTGCTATTCCTATGCCAAAAGCTGATTCCGATTTAGACGATAGTGAGTGGAAGCTGGAAATCAGTGTATTCTGCTAAGTTTGATGATAGATACTTGGGTTTTTCATACCGTATGGTATAGCATCAATCCGATGTAGCGTACAGTATAATGTCAGCGAGTGGTAAACTTATGCAAATGCATCAAATCCAACTTGAACGGTGACTGGATATCAGTGTATTCTGCTAAAGTTGAAGAAAAATTATTGATTTTTTAATACCCTGCGGTATGGTATCAACTCGATGTAGCATCTCTTACAGTATCATCGAGTGCTATTCCTATGCCAATATTCTGATTCTGATTTAGGCGATAGTGAGTGGAAGCTGGAAATCAGTGTATTCTGCTAAGTTTGATGATAGATACTTGAATTTTTTATACCGTATGGTATAGTATCAATTCGATGTAGCGTGCCATAAAATATCAGCGAGCGGTAAACCTATGCAAATGTTACGAATCTAACTTAGGCGATAATAGGTTGGGTTGGATATCAGTGCATTCTGCTAAAATTGACTAGAAATTCTTGAATTTTTAATAGCCTGCGGTATGGTATCAACCCGATGTAGCATCTCGTACAGTATCAGCGAGTGATATTTCTATGCAAATGCGCCAAATCTGACTTAGGCGATAGTGAGTGAAGACAGGATATCAGTGTATTCTGTTAAAATTAAGAGATACCAGCTTTTCAAGTTCGAACAAGAAGAATTAGTTTTGCTTAGTTATAAATGTAGCAGCCTATATATTTTTTTTTAACAGGAAAGATAATTAGACCGACACTTACTGCTTGTGTGACGTATACGCCAAGACAGCTTATCCCGAGAACTTTATTTTTTATCTCAGTTATCACTTGTGCCGCGTATACGCCAGTGTGTCTTGGCTTATCTACCCGAAACTATGGTACTTTCATATAAAAAAATATGAACATACATATATACGCACTTATGTGTATGAAAATAGTATATATATGGAATATATATGTATACATATATATATATATGCGTGTGTGTGTGTGTGTGTGTGTGTGAGGATGGTAAACTGAATGTAAAAAGACGAAAGAGGACGAAGCTAAGCTTTCAGTATTTTTTTATATTGTTCATATCTAACTGCAACTGTAACGCTTCCAAAAATGTGCTCAAATTGGGCCCAAAAATATATATAATATGTAAACACATGTTAAACACATACCGGAAGCAATATAAGACTCTCTGCTGAATGTGGCATATTCTGATGCTTCACTAGGTTTATTCACAACTCATGAATTCACTGGTATCTTTTTCTGGTATCATGATTTCACTGGTATTAAAGAGGAAATTGCAAATTATGATCGAATTTTAAGTAAAATTTAAAATTAAGTTTCTAAACTTGGCAAAATTGACTTATTAATGTCTAGGAAAAATTGTATTCTAAGAAAGGGTAAACTGGGCCTAGGCCCTAGGCCACCTAAAATTTGGTACTTAATTATTAAATTTTAAATGTTTTAATTAACAAAATTTGAAAATATTTTTTGTTAATTCTTCAAGTATTATATTTTTAAAATTATATTTCTGAAACTTCGATACAACTGTTATTTGCTTAAGAATTTTATTATTTCATTATTTTTTTCTCTTATTAATTTTGTCTTAAAATCTACGAATAGCTATTATTTGTTAATCTTACCTATGCTATTTTATTTTATTTTTTATATACATACCTAATAGCAAGCGTTAGAGTTTATATCCTTGAGGATATACAGATTTTTGGCATATAAAAAAAATATTTACTAACTTACGAATTCCAAAATTTTCAAAAATATTTGTTTGTATCCTCTTTTATAAACTAATATTTTTTGCCTTGATCTAAATTTGCAGAATAAAACTGATAATTAGTGGGCTCAACTTTGCCTTGATCGGGCCCTGGAATCTTTACTACAAGCGTTGATCTCTTATATATGTCTGTTTATAGGTACTTGTATATCTTCCACTGAGATATTTAAGTGAGAACTTATTTTGCTTGTATATTTATTTTCTGATAGATGTATCATTGTGATAAAGTATTAAAAGTGTGTCTAGGTGTATTGTTGTTTGATATATATCTATATATAAAACACTATGTGAGCTTATCTATGTGCCCACAGCACAAAGTAGACTAAGTAACTTGGTTTTTCAATCTATTCATTCCAATGCTTACCGTGATAAATTCATATCTGTTTTAAAATCAAAATTAATTGGACAAAATATATTATATTTATAATTTTTAAAGTATATGATAAACATTTTGTATGATTTCATAAAAAATTAAGCTGAAAGGAGTATTTTTAAATTTAATAAATAAAATTTAATAAATAAAATTTCATAAAATAAATATTTGAAAACGATTATTTGATTCGAAGAAAATGTTTAAAGCTATTAATTTACTTATACTTTATTTTATAAGCGTACAAAATTTTATAGCACTCAACAAATTGCTTGTTAAAATAATTTATAATGTATGCCTTCCCTTTAAGTAGCATGGATATTGGCCATATTGAATGCATCTAGCTACATATTAACCTATGAGAGATTATTAATAATTTATGGTTATTTTAGATTTCCTTAAATTTTTTTACATTTGATAGTGAAGGAAATTATCTAGGCTTCTCATCTAACTCTCTTGGGCCTTCTCCTGCAATTCTCTGGGGCCTTCTCATCCAACTCAAACTTAGTCCCCCAAATTCTATTCTAAGTAGTTTGCATTTTAAAATTTCTGAATACCAACAAAAATTTTGAAATATTAGAAGTAGCCTCCCCTCGATTTTTTACTATGCACATAGGAAAGAAAATTAAATATTTTATTTCCATATTTTGGCTTTTACTTTTACAAAATATATAAATACTATCCCAAAATTAATATCTGTTTATTAGTTACACTAAGTCATTATTTTCTGACCTTAAATAACAGCATCGGAAACTGGATAGTAACCGGAAACAGTAAGTAGCAGGTAAATTGCTACTTCCCGTTACTGAAAGTTACCCAAAAGTTAGCAGAAAAATATAATTTTGTTGCAATGTAGTTATTTAAAATTTGGTTTCTTTAAGTCAAATTCACTCAAATTGTGCTCACACACACTCATCATTCAAAACAATGATATTTTTGGACAAAGGAAGGTCCAAAACAAGAAGAATTTGATATATGTAAGTTACACACTAGAATTATTGTATTCGCTTACAGACACACACGGAAAATTTTCCAAAAATGGTATTTTTGGAATCGCTGAGGTCCAAAAAGAGAATAATTTGGTTTTTGTAAATCCAACACACTCGAGTTATGTTCGAGTACAGACATACACGGACAATCTTCCAAAAATGATATTTTTTGACCTGAGAAGATCCAAAATGAGAAGAATTCGGTTCCTTCCTGTAATTCAAACGCGGTCAAACTATCGTGTTCCCATACAGTTACACACATACATCCTTCTTCCAAAAATGGTATTTTTGGACTTCTCATTTTTAGCAGGCCGAACATCGTGGGCCGGATCACTAGACACACTCAGAAATGTTTTCAAAAATGGTATTTTTAGTTCATGAAATATATTGTTCGTGAAATATATAGTTAGGGATATGATGTTGTAGTTGTATACTTTATAATAAAGTAAAACTGCAACTAATTCTTATCACACTGCGTATCGTCAAACAAACTCGAGTTACAAAGCGACACCATTTTTAAGATACCGACACCGAATCCTAAGAATTTGGTTTCTCTAAGCGAAAATTAGTTATCATATCGCATACAAAAACATAAAAACATCTTCCCAAAAATGGTATTTTTGGACTCGGAGAGGTCCAAAACGAGAAGAATTTGATTTCTGTAAGTCCAAAACATTAGAGTAGTAGTGTTCGCACACAGACATGCATAGACAATCTTCCAAAAAGGGTATTTTTGGCAAACCCTTTTAAGGAAATGTAAAATCTAGGTCAAACGCAAAAGGGTTAACAGCTAATGAATGTATCATTCAAAAATAGTTATTACTGGATTCCACTCTACACCACCTGTATGGTCGCCTTATGTCAGGAAATTTCAACAGGCTCCTAAAAAGAATTTGGTTTCTCTGCGTCAAAAGATTGAGTTATCATGTCATAAACCCAAAATAAATTAGTTGAGTTTCCAAATTATAAATATACCTTTTTGCAATTATATCTGATTAATTTTTTTTCCACATTTTTACTCTCAAACTCTTTAATCAATTTTCATCCATGATTTTTCAATTTATATCAAATCAGTTAGTTTAAACATTTGTGGGTATAGCAGTTTAAAAACCTTATACAGAACAATTTGCTCTACTTAGATTAACATAGAGCTAGCTGATTCATTATGGCCGATACCAATTTACCTTATAAAAATCTAGCCATTTTCCTTCCAAATATTGTTGTCTTCAATATTTCCTTCAACACATATCTGTGTGAGCCAAATTTCCCGGCCAAATATTTCTTGTTGGTTTTACATTCGGACATAAAAATACCATCGCCATTTTACTTCAATGCAATTTGACTAGCAAAAGATACCGGGACCAAAAAGTGCCAGTAGAAGTGTTTTTGTTTACAGATTCTAACATTGTAAATTCTGTTTTTACTCTGATATTTGTTGTTAGCACACACCGTCTTGTAGATGTTACTTGTCTTTACTTTTTACTATGGATTTAGTGACTTGCCAATGTCCAATGCCGTCACGTGGTGGTTGGCTGCTCAATTTTTAGACCGAAATCGCTTTAAAAATGACATATTTTTTTTATTGTTTATATTTTACCTATGGCACGCCATCCATATTTGTATATTTGTATATGACCGTAGTATAATGTTCAATAAATGTTTGTTTAAATCTATATA
>CM063497.1:86699481-86706981 GCA_032207245.1 Pardosa pseudoannulata | reverse complement strand
TTTTGAGTTTTTAAATAAAGTATATTCGAATTCATAAACTCAGGTACGTTATACATTTAATAATAAAAAAAAATTATTTACGACATTGAGTCAATCAAATTATTTATCTGTTGTATAGATGGAACAAAATGATTTCAATGATATAACTTATGCTGGAATAATTTCTAATTTTACTGATTTACAGACTTGAACACAGAGTTTTTGAATAAAATATATTCATATTGATAAACTCAAGTATGTTATAAATTTAATTAAAATAAATACAAATTTGAGTTAATCAAATTCTTTAACTTTTGTGTAAATGGAACAAAATGATGTGAGTTATATTACATATGATGGAATAATTCCTAATCCTGAAGAGTTACAGACTTGAAAACAGGATTTTTAAATAAAATTAAATCATATTTATAAACTTAAGTATGCTATATATTTAATAAAATATTTATATACAATACT
Source organism: Pardosa pseudoannulata (assembly GCA_032207245.1). Lineage (NCBI taxonomy): Eukaryota > Metazoa > Arthropoda > Arachnida > Araneae > Lycosidae > Pardosa > Pardosa pseudoannulata. The sequence goes on along the minus strand of CM063497.1, from coordinate 86,706,525 downwards.
GAGTCAATTAAATTCCTTAGCTGTTGTATAAGTCCAACAAATTTATTTGGGTAATATTACTTATGATGAATTAAATGATAACTTTACTGAACTGCATACTTAAAACAAGAACTTATTAATTCTAATAATCTTTTAAACGTTCTTTGTATTGTGCTATTTTCATAAAAAAATCCCGACTATTCTAAATTTAAATTGATTTTAATGATATAAATTGAAATGGAACCAAATAAAAGAAATTTATTTTAAATTGATAAATTCAGGGTGTTTCATATTGAATGGGACAAAAATAATAGAGCAGTGTGACTGCTGTAATGGATTTATTCAGCCGAAACAAATTTATTCTGTAGCTACAATTATACATGTTTTATCTGGCAACAGGGAAAAATTATCGAATGACGAACTCGCCGCTAGAGGAGCTGTTAAACAAAATGCTGTCCATGCAGGAGAAAGCGTACTGCGTTCTGCGTTTTCGAATATGCCAAAACCTCCTTGGTAACTGTTGTGCAATCGGCATAACATAAGCAGTTGGTTGAACCAGCTCCAGGATACCGCCTGCTTATGCAAGAACAAAAGCCCAGGACGAAAAGGAGCAAAACCCGAAGTGGTTGAAAGGTGGAACTCCATCACAGGGGATATGCTATCACGAATGTGGCAGGTGCTTTATTACCGTGTAGACATTTGTCGTGTCACCGGAGAGGCACATATTGAAAACCTGTAGAAACTTGAATAAATGTACTTTTGAGGTAAATTTAAATTTTCTAAATATATTAATTACAACGTTCGCAATCATGTTTTCTTTATGTCCCATTCAATATGAAACACCCTGTAATTTCTGTTCAAAATAAAATTTCCAACATTTATAATCTATCCTTTTCCTAATATTATATTGTACCTTCAATTAATAAAAATTATAATTTACTTAAATACCGTGTCATCCATAGTATTCTAATGAGGGTCCTGGTACACTAATCCTTTTTGTGGTTGACAAAAGTAACCAAACTGTGTTGGCTCTACTGATTTATATTTTTTTAGCATTATTTAAGAAATTTATGGTATTACGTTTGTCTTGTAAATTTTAATACAAAATTCGAACTTTTGGAATTTCCCTGTTTACACCAAATGTAAAAACGAAGAGATCACAGCATAATACCTGATTAATTTGGTACTCAGTTATGCAGTACCTACAAAATAAGACACTTATTCGAGATCAATAGTGAATTATAATTCTAGAAAAAAATCAAGACCCTGTACCTTGGTACTCGTAGATATTTTGAAGAGATGTACTATAATCTAGGAACCACTTAAATCAAACAGTCTCGTGGATCTGGTGTGATTTAGATCAGATGGATAAGCAAGAAAAAGAAGAAAATTAGGGGTGGGTTACATAATTTAGTCTTCTTTTATATATTTTGAATGCTATATATGCTGTAGGAGAGAAAGGGGGTTTGATAAAAATAAATGCCTAAAGCCCCAAAGTGGTTTAAATGGCCTTGTTCTTCAACAGAACAATATGTACCAACAGAAAATTTAAAAACTTACTTACAAAAAGATTTTCTCTTTAAAAAATGCTTATTTTAAACTTTTTCAGATTTTAAAATGATATACAAAATTAAAATAAAATAAAGTAAAATAAAATAAATTAATAAAAATAAAAAATATATACAGTCAAACCTGTCTATCTCGAAACCTGCTTATCTCAAAAACCTGTCTATGTCGAATTTTTTCAATTTCCCTACATTTTCAATAAAAATTTAACTTGTTTTCCAAACCTATCTCAAATTATTTTTTCCAAACCTGTCTATCTCGAATTTTCGTAATAAACACAACATTCCAGTTTAGAGCCTTATTGCGTTGACAACCGCACAACTTCCCATTTCCCGGAAATACACTTCTAGTTTTCTTTCTGGGGGGATTATTTGGTCAGGGACTGGGTGGGAATTGTACTAAAAACGGGTTCTCTGCTCTGGAATAATAAGGGAAGGGGGTTGAGGAGGGGGCAATAGAAGGAAACCGAAGAGCAACCAACCGGCCGAGAAAACTGATTTTAAAAAAAAAAAAAAAAAAAAAAAAAAACCAGAAAAAGCTATTGAAACACTAAGAATTTTTCTTGAATCCTAAGAAAATATTAATCAAATTGTTTGCCACTGTATTAAAAATTTTTTTTCTTACTATTATATTGTAAATCCTCTTTTAAACATTTTATAGCATTATTTAGTATTTTTTTGGAAATTGTTTAAAAAAAACTTTGAACTAATCGAATTAGAATCTATAAAACTATACAACCCTTGTATTGAACATCCTAGCATTTAAAGTAATTCAGTTTTGCATCAAAAACTCCTAATGGATTACTTTCTGTAAGGTATGTAAATAAAACTGAAAGTACTGCAAATTTTCAATCTTTTGTATTGTGTAAAGAAATTTTCTTAGTCTATTTTCATAAACCTGCGTATCTCGAATTCTTTTTTACTCCCAAGAGATTCGAGATAGACAGGTTTGACTGACTATATTACATTTTCTGTCAACAGTTTCAGGAACATATTTAGTTCATTTAAATAAAAATAGATGGCAGCACTACATAATTATCAACATATCGTTTGTAACTAGTACCATATAACCCAGCAATGGGCAACCATGGGGTCAAAAAAGTCTGCATTTCAGTTACACTTTATCCTACAGAACATTTGCATATCAGTATGTAAATAAATTCATTTTTATTTTAATGAAAATCCATATAAATCTTATGTGTTGTATAAAATACACTAAAAAATATATCATAAGAAGTAAATATTTTACAAAATAATTCCTTCAAAACTTTATTAATAAATTGAAACACAGTAAGAATGCGTTTATAAACTTGCACTTACTATAAATAAAAATCTATTGCAAACGATGACATTAAGAATTCACACTAAATATATTATAGGCATATGATAAATATTTTTTGTTTTTGTTTATTACATTTAGTATTTATAACATTTGAAATGAAAACATATATTATAGACCTATAATGAAACTCTACCTACTTTTTCCTTATTTCATTCAAATCTAATAAATTTAAAGTTAATTTCAACTATAATCATGTGCATTTCATGAAAAGAAGAATGAATCTAATAAATTTAAAGTTAATTTCAACTATAATCATGTGCATTTCATGAAAAATGAACAATTCTATTAACTTTGTATATAAATATTTAATAAAATATTTATATACAAAAGTTAATCAATTAAATTCCTTAGATGCTTTATAAATCCAACAAAATTATTTGGGTAATATTACTTATGATGGATTAATTGATAACTTTACTGAATTCTTTACTTGAAACAAGAAATTTTAAACAAAGTTTATTATTATTTATATACTTACGTTTGTTAGACATGTAATAAAAAAAAATTGTTTTTATTTATTCCTAAATAAATTCTATTAAAACTTTCCCCCAAAAAACCAAAAATTTATTATTTTATATTAAATATCTTTCATTAATAAAAATTAAAATTTTGGTTCTTTAAATACTGTGATATCCGGATCAACAGTGAAAATTATTGGGTTTACATAATTTAGTCTTCTTTTGTATAGTTTGCGTACTATATTTGTTGTAGGAGTGGAAGGGGGCTCTATAAAAATAAATGCCTAAGAACCAAAAGTGATTTAAATGACCTTGTTCTTGAACAGAACAATATGTAACAAAAGCAATTTAAAAGATAATTTACAAAAAGATTTTCTGTTTTAAAAACACTTATTTAAAACTTTTTTAAGTCATTAAAAAATATGTACAATTAAAAAAAATAAAGTAAAATAATATAAATTAATAAAAATTAAAAATATATATTAGATTTGCAGTCAAAGTTTCAGGAATATATTTTGTTCTCTTAAACGCAAATAGATGGCAGCACTGCATAACTTTCAACACTCGTTTGTAACTTATTACCATATAGCCAAGCAATGGCAAACATGGGTTCGAAAAAGATCTGCATTTCAGTTACACCTTATAGAATCCTACAGAACATTTGCATATAATTATGTAAATAAATTCATTTTTATTTTGATGAAAATCCATATAAATCTTATGTACTGTATAAAATATGCAGAAAAACATATAATTAGAACTACGAATTTTACAAAATATTTCCGTCAAAACTTTATTTAATAAAGTTTAAATACAAGGAAATTTTTTTTAACTAATACCTTTGAACAAACATTTGAAATTTAACACACTTTGTTAAATCCAAAAAGTTCTGTCAGATGATAACTAATTTTCAACTGTAAAGGATATTTCAATTCACCAAATTCATGAAGGAGTGACACCAAGGAGTTATACCAAAATTGAAATTAAACTGTAAGTAGCTTTCCTAGAGTGTGGATATTTTGATACTGAAAAGTGTTTCCAAAAATTATTTATTGCAGTACATGTGTGATTCTAAAAAATTTTGTTCCACAGTCACTTTTTTAATCAGTAGTATATCACAAATGAATGATATACACAAATGTTACAAATAAATGGATTTACAAAATAGACATAAGATCTCACTGGGTACCATGATAAGCTGAATTTATTTGCCGTTGTCAACAGTAACAATGTCTTTTTTTTAACTACTGCCTTGTGCAAAGTAAAGAAAATATTTTATTTACGAAAAATGTCAATGTTTAGATTTCAAGGTTTAAGAACAACATTGTCCAATTCAAGGAAATTAATTTTTCATATAAAAATTATTTTTTACTATCAATCCCACATATTAGAGACATTACAGTTTTAAATAGTTCTACAAATATGTTTTTTTATCCTTGCAGAGGGCTGTATATCTGGGTTCAAAATATCTTAATTTTTTTTTTTAAATTTATGCCTAAACAGCAGTTTGAAAATTAAATTTTTTGTTTCAATATTGAGAATTAAAATTATCTTCATAAATTTATTTAATCACAAATTATTATTTTTTAAACTTCATCTTCCCAATAAAATTCTATAAAAAAATAAATAAATAAATAAATAATTTTACTGAGGAAGCAATTATAATTTGGTTAATGATTTTGATAGTAGATGGCAGCACTAGCTATTAAAACAAACGGTTTTCTTTAAGATGAGTAAGACAAGGTTAACGAATGGATCGGGACAGGAAATTTTAGTTCTATACTTCGAATAGAAAATTGCTTGGCTCACTGGCGCCATCTATTTTAGCTAAAAACCTATTTAGGTAATCGTGAACTCGTGTCGATTGCAAAAAGAAATTATAAATATTAACTGTTTACTGTTGACTTATAAGCTTACTGTTGAATGAAACTGAAATTACATCAATTAATACAAATTTTGATCACATATATTGCAGCCCAAATAAATAATATTTATTTGTATAGCATTTTACTTTTTAAAATCATTAACAATAACTGGTAAAAATATGCAATCAAATTGTATTATTCAGACAATGTGTGTTCTCAGTTTATTGTAATGGGTAGTAAATAGCCGAATTTAAACATGAAAAAATTACTCATTGAAATATCATTCCATATAGTAATTTCGAAGCCTTTTATTTTTCTATCAAAGAATATTCAAGAAGAATTCTTTTTTACTCTTTAAAGAGTAATTTCACTTAGTAATTACTAAGTGAAATAAATATTCAATATTGCTGTATACTTTTGAGAGGAATAGTAAAATTTGAACTTATGACTATTCTTTGATAGAAAAATGTAAGTTTCTAAATTATTATATTGAATAATAGTTTTTCAGAAGAATTTTTTATCTTTAAAAGTCAGGCTGTTTTACTGCCCATTATAGACAGCTTGAGGTATAAAATTTATAATGCAAATATTGATTTTAAAAACTTAAAGTAATAAAAAAATAAAAAATATGACAGTTAAAAATAAAAATCAATTTTAAAAATTGTCAAAAATGTAACAAAATATTAGAAATTAATATTAGAAATAAAATAAAATATTAAGATAATAATAAATATTAAAATTAATAAATTTATTAAAATAAAATATTAGAAATATTAGCACTTCTCAAGCTCATTTCCTAGCAAAAACTAATTTTATAAATTGAAAACGACAATAACTAACAAAAATAAGATTATTTTATACAAAGTATTATATTCAAGAATTTATTTATCAAACCTTAATCAGGATACATCTTTTTACTGTTGCAAGACGTAATTAGGTTAAAGATACCGAAAAAAGATGGCAGCACTAGCCATTAAAACAAACTGTTTAGTTAGATTTAATATGTAGGTAAATAATCGGTTTTCTATTTTCTTTTTCTGAGTGATAAACAGTTTATAAAATAAACTTCTTTTTTAAACAATCTTTTAAATTGACAGAATTTTAATAATTTTATTTTATTGCAAATTATTATATTCAAGAATTTATTTATTCATGAAAACTCAGTCAAGAAACATCTTTCTACTGTGAAAGACATTATAATTTTGTTGAAGATATCGATAGTAGATGGCAGCACTAATCATTTAATATATAATTTCCTTAAAAGGAAGATAGAAAAAACGATCAAAACGTTTTCAGAAATTTATAATCAAACAAATACGAAATTTTATATACCTGAGTGGAATACACAAAGAGAGGGTACGAATAGACATACTATACTTCAACTTTAAAAAAAAAAATTTTTTTTTAGATTTAAAAATTTTTCAGTAATTCTTTTATCCTAATATTAAAAGGTTTTAAATTTTTATTCCTCATACTTAATAATTTGTTCATCAGGTAGAAAATTTTCATTTTTTACCAGTATGAAGTGCTTGAAGAATTAATAAATGTCAAACACTCTTAAGTGGATATGCATATAAAAAAATCAGTTAATGAAAAAATTTTTAACTTTTTTTCACAAAAATGTGGGAAATAAATAACAAATTTAAACGGACTTTAATATTTTTATATTATTTCATATTATATTTTATATAAGGCTTTAATATTTTTCACAAAAAGTTGAGTATAAATAACACTTTTAAATTTATATGCATGTAAAAAAAAGGTAATATCTGCGTAAAATCTGTGTTTTAATATCTTTTCACAAAATGAATGGAGAATAAATGACAGTTTCAAAT
>CM063497.1:86675881-86683381 GCA_032207245.1 Pardosa pseudoannulata | reverse complement strand
GTCTATCCAAAAATAATTTAGGGTGAATTCTTCATTTTCAAGTATTTATTTCTGGCAACCTTTGAGAACATTTTTGCTTTTCCTGTTTTTTCGCTCTTTCGAAAACCCAAACTTCCTGTTACATAAAAGCTTTACATTACTCGTGAAGCTTAAACTACATCACCCGGCGTAACCTCGTAACTCGCTTTAAGACTTCTGATTAGTTGGCTCTGTACAACTATAACATAGAGATGTATGTGTTTCTTGGACAGAAGTCCAGGAGAGAAGCTGCCTCATTAAACTATGTTTATTTTTATCCTAATTTTTCTTTGTTTCTGATTTCAACGATGTTTTAGCCCCGAGAGTATGATAAGAAGGCTTCTTCCATTTGTGATGGCACAAGTTACCCATTACATATACACTGAAGAGCCAAAACAATATGACCACACTTACATTTTTCAAGGAAACCGACTGTATCAAGTGGAAGGCACGTAATCAGGTGGAAGTAGTATTTAACTGTTGCTGGAGAGTCTGAAGAATGATTCTTTCACTTACTTGTTTGTGTAATGAGAAAAGCTGCAGATCTGAGAGATTTTGATAAAGGGCAGATTGTAATGACTGGAAGGCTCGAAACAAGTATTTCCGAAACTGCACGGCTCGTGGGTTGTTCGCGATCTACAGTTGTAAGTAAGTATGCAAAATGGATGAATGGTGGAGAAACCAACAGTAGACGACATGGTGTTGGACGTCCACACGCTATCCAAGAAAAAGGTCTTCGGAGACTGTCTCGCATGGTGCCACATTTTGTAGGCCGATTAAACAAGACGATGGACGCACTGTGTAATAGAAAATAGAGTGTTAACAAATGCAAATCAATACTGAAATTAATTTCTTAATTGTGCCAATGGATGTAACGTGAAATTTGAATAAAGAACTTCTACTGCTCAGCGTACGTGATATTACGGATCACGAGACTTTATCGGTGTTTATGTAGATTTTATGCTTTTTTAAAAGTGTTGCCATATTGCGCTTGAACTAAATCAGAAAATGTGCATAATAAAAGGTAATTTTATTCCGTATTAATTTGTATTTGTTAACACTCTATTTTCTATACACAGCCAAATATACCCCCTAGCAGTGACTTTTGGAACTAATTTGTTTTTGTGGAACCTTCGTCCCCGTCTTGTTTAATCTTCCTACAAAATGTGGCGTCATTCTCGCAAATAGATCGTGCTACAGAACACTGTGAGCACTGTCAGTTTAACACTTTGACTGCCATGGCTATCATATGTGATATCCAGTGATATTTCCGTTGAGACACTGGCTATCCGATATGATAGCCATGGTGTTTTAACACTTCAGGCCATGGCTATCAAAGATGTTATCAGTTACATGAAAATCGTATTGGAGTTTGATTGTTGGGCTCCCTACGATGTGTTAGGTATACGTGGTTTGCGCAAATTGGTATATGTGACGATTTTATGAGCTAAGTTTTATGAAAAATTAAATATTTGGAACATGCAACAAAAAGGGAATATATATAAATAGAGAGAGTTTGTTTTAAAATATTGTTTGTTTTGAAATATTGTTTTTATATATAGTTTTATGTTGAAAAAATACAAATTACACACAAAAAAAAAGTTTGGCCCCGTTGTGAACATTTGCAATTTTGGCTTGGCTTGGCAGTCAAAGTGTTAATTATAGCCACCCGGTATTTAGTCTGTGAAATAGACTCTAGCACTGGTCTCACCAAAGTCGTTTGACGGCTGGCTAACCGGGATTAATCTCTATTTAAAAGAAGAATTGAGTCCAACCATTAGTTGGCGCCGTGAGTTAATCGTGATTAGCCGTTAAACGATTTTTAATACAGTGGTAAAACGTATGAAAATAATGCAGTAGATATTTTAATAATTTAAAATAAAAAATGATTAAACCAGATGGTTAAAGTAACGGCGCCGTAATGCTAGAAAAAAATGTTATTTTACTGTTATTATTGCTATTTATTTTGGGATAAATTAATAAAATTAATCTCCTGCTCTTAACCTGGGAAAATAGGGCTTGAAATAATGACATTAACGCTCAAAAATGGGAGTAATAGATGTATTTCGAACGTTTTAAATACGACAGTATTTTTAGCTGTGATATGAAGCATATTTATACCAATTTATTTTAGAATCGGATCGATAGTTGAAGAGAAAATAAACTTTATTGCTTTGAATTTTGCTAACCCTAACTCATCAAGTATCCAATATAGATGCCTCTATCCATTCCATCTCCAACCGCTTCATAAATTCGAGGACAGAAGGACAGATAACTTAGGCTATTATTATATAGGGGATAAAGGGAGGCAGATAAGCAGACATTTAGATAGTATTTTAGGTCTAATAATTTTGGTGTGTTTGGGATTACGCTTACTCGCCAACTCTGAAAAGGAACAAAGGATATTCGCCAAGGTTTGACAATAACCTCTTAATGCACAGTGTTTTTTTTTAAAGGTGGACCCAAAATATCAGTTTTTTTAATGTGAAAAACACAATAAAGTACGTTTAATTCAGAAAAAAATATATTTTATACTTGATTAAGTAAGTGTTGTAGCTTAAAATCCAATGTAAATGATAAATATCAATAAAACGATTGTTTTGCTTTCACATTGTTATTTTCAATTCTCGATTGCATTCGAGTGGGAAAAATTATAGCAACATAAAGTACAACGCCGCTCGAATTATCTCAAATTCGAAATTTTTGGCCAGTTTAGAGCGCTTGAGTTAACTCGAGCGTGCACGTTAAGGGGTTAAATAATAGAATAGGTAAAAAAAAATTAGATATATTTTAAAAAATATTTAAGTGCAAGCAAACTTACCGAGTTTAAACACGTAGATCTCTATTTAACTATTTTAGTATCGAACTGGTGATCTACACGGTCACCAGTTCGATACTTCTAGGGGAATGTATGTGAAAAATCATAAGAAAATGCTTAAACAAAAAAAAAAAAGATCGATTTTAAAATGGAAGGTTTTGTGTGTTTTCGTATGGTGTCACAAAATCTTGTGCAAATAAAAACTATGTACTGGTTATTTTCTCATAGTTAATCTTTTGAGTGAGTTAAAATAGTTCAGATTTAAGCAATATAAATTTCAAATCCTTATTACGCATTTTTCAATTAGCAATTTTTAGCCCTCGTTTGCAAAACAATAGACCGTAGCGCTCTAAACCAAACCAATTAGCAATTTTAAATTGAACTTTAGTTTTCTGGATTAAAAGGTGATTATTCTTTAGACTTCTTTAAAAATTAATTAAACGTTAAACATATTTTCAAAAATTTGTGACAGTAAATTTGCGGAGCTTAAACCCGTAGATCTAGTACACCTGTTCGATACTTTTAGGGGAAGTTTTGTGAAAAATCATAAGGTAATACTTAAACATAAAATAAACAAACAAAAAATTAATTCCGTTTTTTGAAATGGAAGGTATTGTGAGTTTTCGTATAGTGTCACAAAATCCTGTGCAAATAAAAATCAATAAAAATTATGTACTGGTTATTTTCTGATAGTTAATCTTTTAATGAGTTAAAATATTTCAGATTTAAGTAATACAAATTTCAATTGTAAAATGCTTATTAAATATTTTCCAATTAGTAATTTTAAATTGAAATTTACTTTCCTGGATTAAAAAGTGATTATTCTTTCGATATCTTTAAAAATTAATTGAACGTTAGCTATATTTTCAAAAATATGTGACAGTAAATTTGCGGAGCTTAAACCCGTAGATCTAGTATACCTGTTTGATACTTTTAGGGGAAGTTTTGTGAAAAATCATAAGGTAATACTTAAACATAAAATAAACAAACAAAAAATTAATTGAGTTTTTTGAAATGGAAGGTATTGTGAGTTTTCGTATAGTGTCACAAAATCCTGTGCAAATAAAAATCAATAAAAATTATGTACTGGTTATTTTAACAGTTAATATTTTAAATGAGCTAAAATACTTCACATTGATGAATTATAAATTTCAAATACTTATAAGTATTTTCCAATTATTAATTTTAAATTGAACTTTACTTTCCTAGATTAAAAGTTGATTATTCTTTAGACATCTTTAAAAATTAATTTAACATTAGACATATTTTCAAAAACATTTATGTGACAGTAAATTTGCGGAGCTTAAACCCATAGATCTAGTATACCTGTTTGATACTTTTAGGAGAAGTTATGTGAAAAATCATAAGGTAATGCTTAAACATAAAATAAACAAACAAAAAATTAATTCAGTTTTGAAATGTAGGGTATTGTAAGTTTTCCTATAGTGTCACAAAATATTGTGCAAATAAAAATCCATAAAAATTATGTACTGGTTATTTTCTGATAGTTAATCTTTTGAATGAGTTAAAATATTTCAGACTTATGCAATATAAATTTCAAATCCTTATTAAGTATTTTCCGATAAGCAATTTTAAATTGAAATTTACTTTCCTAGATTAAAAATTGATTATTCTTTAGACATCTTTAAAAATTAATTTAACATTAGACATATTTTCAAAAACATTTATGTGACAGTAAATTTGCGGAGCTTAAACCCGTAGATCTAGTGTACCTGTTTGATACTTTTAGGGAAAGTTATGTGAAAAATCATACAGTAATGCTTAAGCATAAAATAAACAAACAAAAAATTAATTCAGTTTTGAAATGGAAGGTATTGTGAGTTTTCGGTTAGTGTCACAAAATCCTGTGCAAATAAAAATCAATAAAAATTATGTACTGGTTATTTTCTGATAGTTAATATTTTGAATTAGCTAAAATATTTCATATTGATGCAATATAAATTTCAAATACTTATTAAGTATTTTCCAATTATCAATTTTAAATTGAACTTTACTTTCCTAGATAAAAAATTGATTATTCTTTAGACATCTTTATAAATTAATTAAACATTAGACATATTTTGAAAAATATGTGACAGTAAATTTGCAGAGCTTAAACCCATAGATCTAGTATACCTGTTTGATACTTTTAGGGAAAGTTATGTGAAAAATCATAAGGTAATGCTTAAACATAAAATAAACAAACAAAAAATTAATTCAGTTTTGAAATGGAAGGTTTTGTGTGTTCTCGTATAGTGTCACAAAATCTTGTCTAAATAAAAATCAATAAAATTATGTACGGGTTATTTTCTGATGGTTAATCTTTTGAATGTGTTAAAATTTTTCAGATTTATGTAATACAAATTTCAAATCCTTATTAAGTATTTTCCAATAAGCAATTTTAAATTGAACTGTACTTTTCTAGATTAAAAATTGACTATTCTTTAGACATCTTTAAAAATTAATTAAACGTTAGATATTTTCAAAAATATTTATGTGAAAGTAAATTTGTGGAGCTTAAACCCGTAGATATGGGGTTAGTTGTTTGATATTTTTAGGAGAATTTATATGAAAAATCATAAGGTAATGCTTAAATTTAAAATAAACAAACAAAAAATTAATTCAGTTTTGAAATGGAAGGTATTGTAACTTTTCGTATAGTGTCACAAAATCCTGTGCAAATAAAAATCATTAAAAATTAAATACTGGTTATGTTCTCATAGTTAATCTTTTAATGATTTAAAATATTTCAGATTTTAGTAATACAAATTTCAAATCCTTATTAAGTATTTTCCAATAAGAAATTTTAAATTGAAATTTACTTTCCTGGATTTGAAGGTGATTATTCTTTAGACATGTTTAAAAGTTAATTAAACGTTAGATATATTTTCAAAAATATTTATCGGAAAGGAAATTTCATGAATTTTTTATCTGACACATAGATGTGGATCACATGGTTACCTGTTCTATACTTAGAAAAATGATTGAAAAACTCATAAAAATTCGTTTAAATATAAAGTAAACAAAAAAGTAATTCAATTTTGATATATCGTGTTTCGAGAAATTTTGCATTGCTTGAAGAATCCTGTGCCAAATTTCTGCATGTAGATAAGATTCTTTCGGACAATCTTGTTTAAAGATACACAGATCTTTATAGATGAACCACATTTTTTTTTCTATAAAAAACCTTCTTTTTATAGATGAATCATATTTTTTTTCTATAAAAATATTATAAGAATGAAAAAGCATTCAGAAATTCGAAATTTAGATTTAATTTCTTGTTGAAAAGGATATTCATTAGTCTGATAGTTGAAAAGAATATTCATTAGTCTGAAAGACTATTGAATATCCTTTTTTTCTGATATAATCGGTAATTCATATCACACTGTTTGTGTCACTATTTATGAGCACTGTAGTATCATGGATCTATAGGGCAGCAGTCACCAAATAACGGTCCATGGACCACCAGAGGAGCATGAAAAATTTTTATGATCCGCAGCAAAAACTGATAATTTTTATCGTAAACTGCAACACAACTAACAAAAAGTTTCATTAACATTCTGATTAAAATAGGAAAAACTAATTAAACTTAGGATTAATATGCTTTTTATTAGTTTTTTTCTATGTTTTTCAAAAATTTTTATATTTCACACTAAAAATGTGTAATAAGTAAAGATATTTTTTTAAATTTACATATATATTTTTTTACTTTTAATATATGTAAGGAAAAGTAAACTAGATCGGGAAACTAATGTAGGCATTTTATGTAAAACCCCTAAGACACCCCGAGAAAATTCTCAGGGGTTTTCAAATCTTAAGTCAAGGGCAAAATTTCCACTTTCTTTTGTTTTCCCTTTTTTAACCCCTGATCTAAATTGCCCACTGGGGCTGCAGTTTACGCCCTCAGAAAAAGGGTTTAACCAATTGTGGTATAGCCAGATTCCTCGATTGACCTTTTTAAAAAAAAAAAATTTTTTTTTTTGTTTCTTCTGGTTAAAAAAATTTTTTTTTTCTGGCTCTGGGTGTGGATGTGGTATAGCCACATTCTATGTAAAAGGGAATGCCAGGAATTGCTGGCTTCCTGACCCCTTATTTTATGGAATGGGGCTTGTCCATGTCCAAGTCACCTTGAATCTTCCCGCGCTGACCATCCGTGGGTTGCCGTTTTGCTCTCCCCATCTTTCACTTTTTGTCCAGCTTGAGCGTTGCTTGGCGCCCTAAGATTCCTAGGCTGTTTCCAAGACGCTACGTTTGGCGATCGTCTTGGGTTCCCGCTGGCGGGATTTTTCCACTGACCTCGCCATTCGCGGTGTTGGATGGGCATCATTTTGGCCGAAATTGGGGGAGAGATCACCTGCATCATTTAAAAAAAAACGAATATTTTTTTAGCCATTTTTGCTTTTTACTTATCTTTGTGCCATGTGGAGAACGGGTATTTTTCTGACAAAGTCAGCAAGTAATAGAAAATAAATAAAATTCCTTGAGCTATTCAATTAATAGGACTCTTTTATTTTTGTCAATTTGCATTTTCCTCTGTTATAAAGTTCTGGAGCATTCCATACGAAGACAGTGAATTGTGTCTGCCGCCATATAGTTCCACCAAAGAACCGGTGAAAGGTTATTGCGGGCTAAGGAAAAAATGGAATATTCAACAACATCAATTA
>CM063497.1:86660881-86668381 GCA_032207245.1 Pardosa pseudoannulata | reverse complement strand
TTTTTATAATAACTAAGCAATATTTCATAAGTTAAAACGTTATTGATCACCTTTAAAATATACATTCTAAAAGGAGAATAATTTATATTTTATGATGAATCTAAATACAACTGCTTTAATGAAGATTTTAAATATCGAAAGTTATCATGTCTTCTTAAACTCTTTTATAAAACCATAACACAGTTAAGGGGTCTCAAATAATCTATAAACTTCTCAGTGAACGCTAAAATCCATTGAAGTTGTCCTTTAAATGGACTATATATTTTTAAATATAATTCAAAATTACGCAGTAATTCTTTAGATATTTAACCCTTAGTGCTCCGTACATTTTTGTACTACTGCCTACCAGCAACTTCGACACATTTTCGCAGCTGTACTAGTGAAATGGTGTTTTATTTTAGGTGAGAAGAATCACACGAGCTTGTGAATGTTATTACTTGCGTTTATTTGATACATATGCACTTCCTTCTTGCAAATGAATGATAAATTTTAAATTTTGTCCTTCACCGCTGTATGATATCTTTGGAAACAATTTCCCATATGCATTTTGGATTTACTTGGGTAGTATAATTTAGGAACCACTACTTAAAGTATCAGAATTATGAACAACATTTCTCTTTTGTAATAAATTTTAATTCTTCACTACCACTCATCTCTAAATTGTCATAATAATTATTTTTCTCCGTGCTGCTAACCATAAATAAGGACAAAAAATGGTTTAATCGTAACTGTACAGAGACTGACAAAACATTTAACTACAGATAACAAAATCCAAAGCCGACGATTCCGCCGTATATTAAACGTAATCATGCTAAAAACATTTGGCTCCTACGGAGCTGCGGAACAAATGAAGGATGGCTCCGTACCGTAGCCAACGGAGTGCTAAGGGTTACGTTTCATCTCTGATAAAATTATGAAAAATCATTTTAAGTTATTATATTCTAAGATATAGAACTAATAATAAATACCTTTTAAAAAGTTATATATTAAATTACGATTCGCAGTATAAAACAGTTGCAGCTATAACTTGCATTCTAGTTTTTACCACGTATTGGTAATTGCATCCATAATTTAAATCCATAATCCGTGTACGTTATGGGTTACTGAGGCAATTAAAAAAGTCATTTTAAGTTATTATGTTCTAAAATGTAGAATTAATAAGGAAGAACTTTAAAATGTTATACGTTAAAATATGATTCGCTGTATAAAGCAGATACAGATATAACTTGCATTCTAGATCTTTCCACGTATTGGTAATTTCATCCATAATTTAAATCCATAATCCGTGTACGTTATGGGTTACTGAGGCAATTAAAAAAGTTATTTTAAGATATTATGTTCTAAAATGTAGAACTAATAAAGAATAACTTTAAAATGTTATATGTTGAATTATGATTCGCTGTATAAAGCAGATACAGATATAACTTGCATTCTAGCTCTTACCACGTATTGGTAATTGCATCCATCATTTAAATCTATAATCCGTGTTAGTTATGGGTGGCTGGGGAAAATAAAAAAATCATTTTAAGTTATTATGTTCTAAAATGTAGAACTCATAAGGAAGAATTTTTAAAATTTTATATGTTTAATTATAATTCGCTGAAAAAGCAGATACAGATATAACTTGCATTCTAGTTTTTACCACGTATTGGTAATTGCATCCATAATTTAAATCCATAATCCGTGTACGTTATGGGTGACTGGGGCAAGTAAAAAACTCATTTTAAGTTATTATGTTCTAAAATGTAGAACTAATAAGGAAGAACTTTAAAATGTTATATGTTGAATTATGATTCGCTGTATAAAGCAGATACAGATATAACTTGCATTCTAGCTCTTACCACGTATTGGTAATTGCATCCATCATTTAAATCTATAATCCGTGTTAGTTATGGGTGGCTGGGGAAAATAAAAAAATCATTTTAAGTTATTATGTTCTAAAATGTAGAACTAATAAAGAATAACTTTAAAATGTTATATGTTGAATTATGATTCGCTGTATAAAGCAGATACAGATATAACTTGCATTCTAGCTCTTACCACGTATTGGTAATTGCATCCATCATTTAAATCTATAATCCGTGTTAGTTATGGGTGGCTGGGGAAAATAAAAAAATCATTTTAAGTTATTATGTTCTAAAATGTAGAATTAATAAGGAAGAACTTTAAAATGTTATACGTTAAAATATGATTCGCTGTATATAGCAGATACAGATATAACTTGCATTCTAGCTCTTACCACGTATTGGTAATTGCATCCATCATTTAAATCTATAATCCGTGTTAGTTATGGGTGGCTGGGGAAAATAAAAAAATCATTTTAAGTTATTATGTTCTAAAATGTAGAATTAATAAGGAAGAACTTTAAAATGTTATACGTTAAAATATGATTCGCTGTATAAAGCAGATACAGATATAACTTGCATTCTAGTTCTTACCACGTATTGGTAATTTCATCCATAATTTAAATCTATAATCCGTTTTCGTTATGGGTGGCTGGGGAAAATAAAAAAATCATTTTAAGTTATTATGTTCTAAAATGTAGAATTAATAAGGAAGAACTTTAAAATGTTATATATTAAATTATGATTCGCTGTATAAAGCAGATACAGATATAACTTGCATTCTAGTTCTTACCACGTATTGGTAATTTCATCCATAATTTAAATCTATAATCCGTGTACGTTATGGGTGACTGGGGCAAGTAAAAAACTCATTTTAAGTTATTATGTTCTAAAATGTAGAACTCATAAGGAAGAACTTTAAAATGTTATATATTAAATTATGATTCGCTGTATAAAGCAGATACAGATATAACTTGCATTCTAGTTCTTACCACGTATTGGTAATTTCATCCATAATTTAAATCTATAATCCGTTTTCGTTATGTGTGGCTGGAGCAATTAAAAAAATCATTTTAAGTTATTATGTTCTAAAATGTAGAACTCATAAGGAAGAATTTTTAAAATTTTATATGTTTAATTATAATTCGCTGTATAAAGCAGATACAGATATAACTTGCATTCTAGTTCTTACCACTTATTGGTAAATTCATCCATAATTTAAATCCATAATCCGTGTACGTTATGTGTGACTGGGGCAAGTAAAAAATTTATTTTAAGTTATTATGTTCTAAAATGTAGAACTCATAATGAAGAACTTTAAAACTTTATATGTTAAATTATGATTCGCTGTATAAAGCAGATACAGATATAACTTGCATTCTAGTTCTTACCACATATTGGTAATTGCATCCATAATAAATCCATAATCCGTGTACGTTATGGGTGACTGGGGCAAGTAAAAAAATCATTTTAAGTTATTATGTTCTAAAATGTAGAACTCATAAGGAAAAACTTTAAAATTTTATATGTTAAATTATGATTCGCTGTATAAAGCAGATACAGATATAACTTGCATTCTAGTTCTTACCACTTATTGGTAAATTCATCCATAATTTAAATCCATAATCCGTGTACGTTATGTGTGACTGGGGCAAGTAAAAAGTTTATTTTAAGTTATTATGTTCTAAAATGTAGAATTAATAAGGAAGAACTTTAAAATGTTATACGTTAAAATATGATTCGCTGTATAAAGCAGATACAGATATAACTTGCATTCTAGTTCTTACCACGTATTGGTAATTGCATCCATAATTTAAATCGATAATTCGTGTACGTTATCTGTGACTGGGGCAAGTAAAAAAATCATTTTAAGTTATTATGTTCTAAAATGTAGAACTAATAAGGAAGAACTTTAAAATGTTATATGTTAAATTATGATTCGCTGTATAAAGCAGATACAGATATAACTTGCATTCTAGTTCTTACCACGTATTGGTAATGACATCCATAATTTAAATCCATAATTCGTGTACGTTATGGGTTACTGAGGCAATTAAAAAAGTCATTTTAAGTTATTATGTTCTAAAATGTAGAACTAATAAGGAAGAACTTTAAAATGTTATATGTTAAATTATGATTTGCTGTATAAAGCAGATACAGATGTAACTTGCATTCTAGTTCTTACCACGTATTGGTAATTGCATCCATAATTTAAATATATATTCCGTGTACGTTATAGGTGACTATGGCAATTAAAAAAGTCATTTTAAGTTATTATGTTTTAAAATGTAGAATTAATAAGGAAGAACTTTAAAATGTTATACGTTAAACTATGATTCGCTGTATAAAGCAGATACAGATATAACTTGCTTTCTAGTTCTTACCACGTATTGGTAATTGCATCCATAATTTAAATCCATATTTGGTGTACGTTATGGGTGACTAGGGCAAGTAAAATATATTCGTGTTCAGAATATCCTCCAAGTTCTCAAACGATAAATAATGGGGGTGGTAGGCCACACCTGGGGATTTTCTGCTTGGTGCCTATTTCTAATAGACGATGACCCACTTTGAGCTTTCACCCTTGCAGTGCTCTTTATAAAAACGAAAGTCGCACCCCTCTCCTTAATTGGAATAGACTATGGCTCACGTCCTTGTTTTGTCCAAGGTGCGTAACTAACAAAAACAGCAACAAATTCGTAATATTGCAACAGTCATTGTTTTAACCAAATCAAGTTCTAAGTGCTACAGAATATCTATTCAAAAAATAACCAAAAACTCACCTACTTATAAATTTTAATAATACCCTACATAATAATAGCCTAACTTATCTGTCCGTCTGTCTCCGAATTTATGAAGTAGTTGCAGCTGGAACGGATAGAGATATCGATATTGGATTCTTGATGAGTTAAGTTAGCAAAATTCAAAGCTAGTAAAGTTTATCTTCTCTTAAACTATGTATCCAATTCTAAAATTAATTGTTATAAATGTGCTTTATATCAAGAAGAAATATACTGTCGTCTTTAAACGTTCGAAATCCACCCCTTCCACCTTTTATATCAAGCCCCATTTTAAGAGCAGGCGATGATATTTATCAATTTATCACATAATAAATAGGTAATAATAACATTTTTTCTAGCATTATGACGTCATTCCTTTAACCATTTCTTATTTTCAATTAATCATTTCTTATTTTCAATTATTTAAATATCGTCAGCATTATTTTTATACGTTTTATCACTGAGCTTAGATATTCCGTAAATAATTTTCTTTTATGTTTGGCTGAAATAATAGATTAGGTACATATGTGATAACATATGTGATTTTATATTTAATCATTGATTATTTTTTGTCGCAATAAAAATTTTATCACCGGTATTAACAATAAATTCTTTTCATAAATTTTAGAAGTCTAACTGCCGGACTAATAAATATCTAGCATTTAAGTTATATATCTTTGATAATTAAGAAGCTTGTTCGTTTGCTTGTTTCTTTTTTATACATAACCACACGGTTTTACTTAACGAAATCATCGCGATTCTAAACTGCATTCTCAGTATCGGGAGACTTTAGAGGAGTATGAATGAAGAAAAATAAATTATTGAGCTTGTACCAGATAATTCTTAGCCCAAAAAAAGAACCATTTTTTTACTTGTATCATAGGGTACTTTGCAATTTTGGAAAATTAAAAGTTTTTCTGATCCCTTCATATGATGAGATATTTGTTAGTATGCATAGAATATTAAGGTATACGTCTATGTTCGGAGAACTTTTTTCTTTAAACGTAAAAACTAGTTCATGTTTTACATTTTTAGATTTATTTTTTATATTATCATTGAGAATTGCAGTTAAAAAATTTATTTCTGGAGAAGTTTTTATAAAATTTCTAATAAATGAAGAAAATTTAGTAAAAAAATCGGGGTTTTTTGAAAAGGTCTAATTCTTTATTAAATTATTTCAATATTTTTTAATGCAACACATTTCTTATACACTGGACTAGTGAATCACCTAAAACCTTTGCTTAATTTACATTTACTAAAAAATTTTGGTCCTTCAATATCACACACATTGAATTTTTAAGGAATTTTCATTACCTTTATACCTAACTATGGGTGTAACATCATTAAAAATTATCCAAATTTAAAGCTTTTAGGTCATTTACTAGTAAATACTATCAATAGTATTCATAATAATTTTCAACAAAATATTTTAAGAACTTTTTGAGAAATCACATTTCAAGTTTCAACATTTTATTAAAAATACCGTTTTGAGAAAAGCACATTTGAAGTTTATGAAAGCAACTTCAACTGTTAAAAAAAATAAAATACATGTTTAAAATTCCAAACACTTTCTTGCTTCAAAACTTTCTAATAGCCAAGTTGCTAATTATTAAAAATACTAGAAAAATGCTTAAACTAATCTTCATGAAAATTTAAAAACGTTTGTCCAAAAAATGCTCTTTAAAATGCTTTAAATTCACAATTTCTGAATCCGAAGTCGCTACTTCCGTTTTGTTTTGACAGCTGTCACTGATGTTTAACAACCTGTAACTTTTTTTTTTAAAATATCGTAGATACAAAACAAAAACATATTTAGAAATTTTAAAGTTGAAATTTTACAACAGAGAAATAAAAAATGTTATGATTTTTGACATAAAATGACGTTTTTAAAGTAGACGGATACCTTAAGGAAAAGTATGAAAAGATTACTTATTCTATCATTTCGTAGCAAATCGTCAGCAACAGTTCTGAATCTATCATACTTTCTTCGGATTTAACACATAATGTAAACGAAAGGACGACAAATTAAGCTGTCAAGCAGTCGTATAATTTTGACGCCAGTAGTCTCTCACAAAGTTATCCAAGCGTTTTCAAAGAAACGAGTACAAATTTATTCAAAAATTTCGGAGAAACTTTTCATGCGATAAAGAGATTTCTAACGTTTTAATTTAAGATAACTGCTTTTGAGATCTGTGGTTAGGATTTTTCAATACAAGATTTAATAAGGCATAAACTTATAAAATCCGCAATAAGCGTTAATTGCTTAAAACGTACCCATTAGATAAATTCACGAGTTAATCCGAATTTCAGAAAGAATAAAATATACAATTTTTATTATTAAGATTTTAGTAAAAGATATTCTTGTTTATTGTAAAAACTGAAAAATCTATACTGCTTTCATGAAAATAGGAGATCTAAAATGAATAAATAAAAAAGCACAACTATGACAACTTGCATCGTAACACGTTTTGCTAAAATCCATTATCAGATCTACGAGGGTCACTCTGAAATTTTTGAAATACAACTAGGTTTTTAAAGTTCTACTTACAAAATGTTAGGTGTGTTCAAAGTAATCTCTTCCAGCATCAATGCAGTTTTGTAGATGAATTTTCCACATATTAAATGCCTCAAGCCATTCATTTCTTGAAATAGATGAAAAATGCAATTATAGCCCCATCAATCTCTTCTTCTGACAGGAAACAACTTTCACGTAAGTTCTTTTTTAGATTAAAGAATAACCAATAGTCACACATAGCTAGATCAGGTGAATAGATATTTAGGGGTATACCAGTTTGCTGGTACTGTCTTCTGTCCTTCCAACTTGATGGTTTTCACCAATCCTGTACTTCTGAAGAAAACGACAAACATCACTTTGT
>CM063497.1:86650881-86655881 GCA_032207245.1 Pardosa pseudoannulata | reverse complement strand
CTAGATGTGTTCTTAGAGGGTGATTTTTTTCTTTTTTTTAGGAGCTGAAAAAGAGTAGCAACCGTTTACATGTTACTACCTTAAAATTTGGATTAGATCAATCCTTCTTTTCCTGATCTAGTATATAAATTACATAACATATAAAACATCAGTATAGGGTTGCCTGAGTAGAAAGAAGGAAGGAAAATAATGCAGCGGTCTCTTGGACATTGGCAATTTTTTTCAGGAGTAGCACGTGGAGTGCTTCTTTTACTTTTTAATTTTTTGTATATTTTTTTGCATATTTCCTTGTCATTTGTTCTATAATTGAACATTGTAATATAGATCAGTGGTATTATACTATAATTAAAGACGATATAAAGCAACTTTAGATTATAAAAGACTTTGAAATTACTACAGCAATGTACTACACCACAGCAATCAGAATTTTTACAGCACCCTCTATAGCTTTACAATATATAATCTGTTACAGCTTTACTATTGGAATTTGAGTTGACTTTGTGTTGATTACGAAATAACTAAAGTCGTTGCCTTGTTTCGATTCTCAGCCGAACGATGACCGATTGGTTAGAGTGCTGGCCTTCGGTGGCAGAGTTCGTGGGTTCGAATCCCACTATGGCATGGATGTTCGTAGCCTTTCGGAATCGGCTTTAAGCAGTAGGTCCTGGTCTCATTAGCCCTTGTGTTGCAAAAAGTAGACCGTAGAACTCCAAAACCAAACCAAACCTTGTTTTGATTCTCCGAAGATTGACGACGTCATACTCATCATTTCTGATTAAGGCCGTTGACGTAATGTTCAATTTTTGTAAATAGTGTCTTGTATATATTATAAATATTGTAATGTATTTTCACATATTATTGTAACATGAATTCATTGATCTGTATGGATATTTGTTATGAGTAAAAT
This sequence comes from Pardosa pseudoannulata, assembly GCA_032207245.1. Taxonomy (NCBI): domain Eukaryota; kingdom Metazoa; phylum Arthropoda; class Arachnida; order Araneae; family Lycosidae; genus Pardosa; species Pardosa pseudoannulata. Next base: position 86,654,974 of record CM063497.1, on the reverse strand, counting down.
TTATAATTATCGTATTTTTATTTGTGGCAACACAGCATCTTTTTAAATGTGCAAATATATGTAATGTATGTATACGTTGTCTGCCTATGTAAGAGTCAGTGTAACATTAGCAAAAAGCTCGGTTGCATCGAAGGTTTTGATGTTTGATTATGTAACTTTTATGTACTCTCGGTATTTTAAACTTCTGTAACGTTAGTTCAGTTTGATATCCAGAGCTCTACGTCATCCATTAAAATATCTTAAATAAATGCCTGTGTCTAGATCTCATTGTTTTATTTAACTGCACCTTGTGAATCCCTTCTGAGCATGGTTTTATATATGATGTGATCCTTGCAGATACTTCTTTAAGGATCGTCGAGCTATAGCAGGGGTCTCCACAACTTTACTATATTTACCAAATCTAGAACTCCCTAACTGTGTCAATTCTCTAATTTCTGAGAAAGATTAGCAACCGTCAAAATGTTACTATCTTTAGATTTCGATTAAATTAATCAAAAAGTGTTTACTAATGCGGTATACAAATTAGAGAACCTATAAAACATGAGCATTTGTTAGCGTATTCTTTAGTACCAAAAAATATGCATTAAATTACAGCTCTACTATTGGTTTTTGAATCGAATGAATTATCTTTTCTAAATCTAAAATTTCGTAACTCTATAAAGAACTCTAATTTCAGAGAAAGATTAGCAACCGTCTAAATGTCACTATCTTGCAGGGTTGGAAAAAAATCAGGATTTTTTAGAAAAATCAGACTTATTTGATTTTTTTCTGAATTTTAATTTTAATTATTGGTGTGTTTTTATATTTTTTGCAATATACATGGAATATTTTGTTATAAGTAACATCTTATCTATCTAGTATATTCTACACACTTGATTACCTAAAATTAAATATATAAATTTTAATCTAAATACATTCTATTATTTTGTAATTGGATAGTGCAAAACTAAATAAGATGTAAATTTAAAGAACAAATTAAATATTCATTTAATGCAAACTATTTATTTACAAAAACAAAATAATCACAATTATTTCAATATTTTTTAAGCAAGGAATTATGGATTAACTGTTTCAATAAAAACACTAGTTTCGACGTTTTATCCACTCCTAATTTGAACAATAATAATTAGAATGAACAATACCAAAAGAAGGAAACTGTCTTTCTATTCTAGCAGATGAAGAAAAGGCTGTTGTTTTTTGATTAATAAACTGGATTTCAAGTTCTGTAATACTCTCTTTACCTCCCATTACATAAAATGAATTCTACTAGTCATAATTAGTCATTGCACCCAACCCTACTACATACTTTCTTATAACAACCCCTAAATTTTTGGAAAACATATGCTATCTATTTACACTTATTTACTTATTGGTATTTCTGTGCTGACTAATTCCCAATTCTCCTATCTTTGGAATGTAGGTTGTAAAAGAAGTGAAAAAAATTATTTAAATCAATGATTTTAAAAAAAATCAACTGATTTAAATCATGATTTAAATAATGCCAACCCTGCTATCTTGATATCTTTGATCAGATCAATCAAGATTTTATTATTTAATGTTATATATAACGCATATATATATTGAAAAACCTATAAAAATATCAATATTTGTGCAACGCCTTCTACAGTGCCAAAAATATGTATTCTATTTCAGATTTACTAAAGGGTTTTGAATCGACTTAATTATCTCTCCCAAATTTAGAATTCCTCAAACTTTGAAAATTACACTATTACACTCATGTTTAAATTTTAAAAAGTTTGTACATTTTGTCGAATTTCCTGAAAAGAACTAAACGAAATGTCAAAGTATTGATAAGAGACAAAGGTGCAAACACTTGCAAGATGAATAAGTAAGCGTACACGTGTGTATGGGCGAAGCCAGTCGAAGAACTAGCTTTATATGCTCACATGGTAAAACATGCATTTCGTTCGCTAGCACAGCTTGCAGAATTTCTTGATGGATTTTTTTTTTCATCACTCTGTAAATTCAAATTTCATCAATAAAAATTAGTAACCATGACTGTTTAGAAGATGGAATGAAGTGGCGAATAGTGCAGAGTCTAGAAAGAACCCAGTCTCAAATCTAGATTTGTCGAGAGTTCAATTTAATGTCAACCGTGGGGTACAACTTATAGTTCAAGGATACCATATATATCGAGAGAAATTCTGGAAACAGTCGTCAAAAAGACTCGAATACCAGAGAGGTTCACCATTTGTCCGTTATAGCACATAGTCAGACGGGTTCCTCAGATTTCAGCTGTCTCGTGAGGTGTATGCGGTCACAGAAACCTCAGTTCAAAGATGTTAGATATTTGTATGAAATAAGACCTACTATTTGTGTCCTACTCACTTCTATGAACAGGAGGGACCGTTTAGGATGGTACAGAGAGCTTAGACTTTAGAGTATTGATAAAAAAACATCAGTTTTCATCACTGATGAGTTCCAGTTCAGATTTAATATATTCTCTTCGTACGTTCATACGGAGAAAGTCATGGAATCGCTACATGCCTTCCAATTTCCTAGAAATTACCATCATAGCACCGGAGGTTTAATGGCCTGGGAAGACATCATATTGTATACCCGCATAACCTTCCATGTCTTCGAAAGAAGGACTGTAACTGCTCTGAGATATAGAGATGACACCTTGGGGTTCTATGTTTGCATTTTTAGGGGTGCAGTTGGTCCAGAGTTTATTTTAAAACACGATAACGTGAAGCCACATAGATCTCTACTTGTCGACGAATTCCTAGAAAGTGAGCTATATGAGGATGAATTGACCATTCAGATCTCCAGACCTCAACCCTATAGATCATATCTGATACACTCTGGGGAGGACGACTGCGACTCGCAACCCCTCTCCGAGAACAATCTGGGGTCTGGAAACAGTGTTGTTAACGAGAGGAATATAAATCCCAAATGAATTCATATTCTGCTTTATTTAAAGTATAAAATAACGCTGCAAGCTAATAATTTTATTCATGACAAAAGTAAGTTAGTGTGGTTGTTGGATTGAGGCTCTTTTTCCAATATAATTTATAATTACATTTGCTAAAAATAGTGTAGTTGCATATTACAATAACTTATTAGGATATTACATTTAAATTACGCCTTGAAAACAGCGCCGGTGGTTACATATGTGAAAAATCAACAGCATTCCGAAGTTTCGGTGAGCATACAGAATTATCTAAATATAATAAAATAAATACAGATAAAAGCATGAAAAAATAAAGCCCTAACATAAAGGAAAGAAAATGCAAAATTTTTTCAACCCTCTGCCTGCTCATCCCGCGATTTCCAGGGGCAACTCAAATGTAGCAAATTCTGCTCATCCCGCGATTTCCACGGGCATGTGTTTTTCTTCCTTTATCGATGAGCGCTTCCTGTTTATTCCCCGTTTAAGCTCTTAAATAAATCATATACAGTATTAGACGTTTAATTTATGTTTTGACCAACAGATACCATTAGTTATCAATTTAATTGCCGTATTTGAAGGCGCGTAGTATTACCGCTAACTTTTTAACGCTGTTTTCTTATCAGAAATGGCTGCTAGAAAACGTTCAGTGATTGACAGTGTATATTGCTGACTCAGATTCTGAAAGCGATTTTAGTTGAGATAATAATATTGATATAGAAGTTTTGGACTGCTTCTCATGTAGCGATGAATCTGATAATGATTCAATAAACGTGCAAAGCGTTAGGCAGTGGTGCAAAATTGATAGGAACCCTACGCTCCGAAAACAACAGGTGAAGTATTATATTAAAATTTTCAGTCGGTTCTTAGATCAATCGTTGTGGAATGCTTATGTACTTTACAAAAGGCAAAACCCCAGACAAACTATAAAACTTTTGGAATTTTGTTTGAAATTTGTTGAAGAAAGTATCGAAAAATATTCGGACACAAATAAAAGCGGTTGTCCTGAAAGACCGAGTTCTACTTGGAACCCTTTGATATCGATAGCTCGTTATTTTACAAGTCACATACCACTTAACACCACAAAAAGATAACCTCGAAGACAGTGTGGTGTGTGCTGTTCAAGAAAAGATGCAAATGGCAAAAAAATTCGGAAAGAAACACGAATCTGGTGCAAAGACT
>CM063497.1:86635881-86640881 GCA_032207245.1 Pardosa pseudoannulata | reverse complement strand
ACCGTTTCCGACAACTTGAAATGTGAAAATTGTTTTATCAGTAGTATCTAAAAGTTACCCGTGTGGTGACAGGTTGTGAAATATTGATACTAATGTATCTTACGCATTTCGTATAAGACCATTTAATTGGGCGTCGTGTCCCTAAAGACCCTGCACACTAGGGTCCACTGCAAGCCATTACCACCATTTGGAGGGAGTATGGCTTATCGTGGTCAGACGATTAAATGGCCTTGGAGCAGGATGGCTTCGGAAGCGGTTTTCTTCCAAAAGTCAAAGGCAGCCAGGTGCGCAGCTAAAGTGCGCAGTGGACCCTGTGGAAGAATCCACGCGCTCGGAATTATTTAGTGACTCACTATATGGATGCAACCCGTAAACCATCGACCAAGGTCATTATCAGTAAGTGGTGAACAATTGGCCATAGTGTGGAGGGTACATAAGATTTATATCAGGAGACTGGCTGTCCAGGCTTGGCGTTGATCATGGAGTTCCAAATTCTACCCCGAAAATCAACTCTGTTCAGAAATACCAGATTCGGAAATTCGGATGGTATCTAGGAACAAGACTTGGAAAGACAATGGAAATTATTACTGGAACATGGAACATAAGGACTATGTACAAGAATAGGGAATTTAGAAATCTAGTTAGACATAATTATGTATGTTTAACTTTGAAATCTACCGAAAATACAGACAACCAGACATCGTTAAGCAAATTTCTAAAAAATTCATTGCTATCATTAAGAGCATCTATGGTGGCAGTAAAACGCTCATAGAGGTAGATGAGGAGTTGACAGACACCTTTGATGTTCTAATGGAAGTAAAACAAGGATACGTATTGGATGGAATTTTATTCATTATCACTGTTGATTCGATCCTGAATAACACAACTAAAAATGAAAAAAGAGGGATCAAGCGGAACTTTAACACTACCTTAGAGAATCTTGACTATGGGAATAACATTGTCCTGATTTCATCTAAATTCATCGATCTTGAAAAGAAAACTAAAACATTCAACAACTCTGAACATCAAATTGGTCTACATATTAATAAAAAATAAAACAAAAATCATGAGAATAAATGCAATATAAAATTAATAGTATAAAATTCAATTCTGAAGAAGCAGGATAAATTGATTCCTTCACATATCTTGAAGCAATAGTAAAGAAGCAGGTAGGCAGCAATGAAGAAGTCAGTAAAAGAGTCATAATAGATACACAGACACCTTTCAGAAGCCTTCAAAAGTTTTGGAGAGCTTCAAATATAAAAACTAACACAAAATTAGATGTTTTTAAAACTACTGTTTGCTCCATACTTTTATATGGTGCTGAATGTTGTAACCCCCGTAAAAATCCAAGAAAATTTTAAAAAATTGTTGCTTTAACACCATATTAAATAGACTTTGTAGAAAAAGCGTAATGAATATCCATTCACGATGAAATTTGGAAGAGACGATGAGAGGGAGTGGAAATATCCTTCGTTTAAAACAAGATTTCTCTACCAATATTGCAATTATTTCAGCATTCGACAAAAAGCATAAACGAGGAAGGCTAAGGCTTACCTTTGCAGAGATATATGCACCCAGATCTATAATTAAATGAGTGGATAGAGACAAAAAGTTTGGCCCAGGACAGGGTTACATGGAAGTCTTATATGATAGCTCGACGAAAAGTAAGTCAAACATTGTTAAGGTATCCGTCTACGTTAAAGACGTCATATTTTGTCAAAAATCATAATTTTTTTTTTAATTCCTCTATTGTAAAATTTCAACTTTTAGGTTTCTAAATATGTTTTCTTTTGTCTTTACGGCATTTTAAAGAAAAGTTACAGCTTTTTAAACATCAGTGACAGCTGTCAAAACAAAACGGAAGTAGCGACTTCGGAACCGGAAATTGTGAATTTGAAGCCTTTTAAAGAGCATTTTTTGGACAAAACTTTTAAAATTTTCATGAAGATTAGCTTAAACATTTTTCTAGTATTTTTAATAATTAGCAACTTGGCGGTTAGAAATTTCTGAAGCAAGAAAGTGTGGGGAATTTAAAACATGCATTTTGATTTTTTTAACAGTTAAATTTGCTTTCATAAACTTCAAATGCATTTTTCTCAGATCGATATTTTTAATAAAATGTTGAAACTTGAAATGTGATTTCTCAAAAAGTTCTTAAAATATTTTGTTAAAAATTATTATGAATACTTTTGATAGTAGTTACTAGTAAATGACCCAAAAGCTTTAAATTTGGATAATTTTTAATGATGTTACACTCATAGTTAGATATAAAAGTAATGAAAATACGTTAAAAATTCACTCGTCCAGTGTTTAAGAAATGTGTTGCATCAAAAAATATTGAAATAATTTAACTTATTAAAAAATTAGACTTTTTGAAAAACCCGATTTTTTTACTAAAGTTTCTTTATTTATTAGAAATTTTATAAAAACTTCTCCATTACTAAATTTTTTAAGTGCAATTCTCTATGATAACATAAAAAATAAATCTAAAAATGTAAAAACATGAACTAGTTTCTACGTTTAAAGAAAAAAGTTCTCCGAACGCAGACGGATATTTAAGATAACTTTCCAGATTCAGAAAGTTATTCATAAACATACAGATTGCAATTTGAACTTAAACTTCCTTTTGTTATTTTTTTATCTAGAAAGATTTGATAACTAGTTAAAAAAATTTCAAATATCCTGGGACTGGGTGTGAAAGAATAATCCCAACATAACTGATGCATGTCGTAACAGGCAACTAAATTGGACACCCTATCTTTGTGGTTTATACCAGAGGACTAGCCCTCCAGGTTTGGTGTTGAGTTTGGGTTTGATAACCCCTGCTGGTAAAAATAACAGGAAGTTAAATCTGGAGGGAATTTAGGCACAAGACTTAGAAAGAAAATGGATATGATTATTAGAGCATCAAATATAATCTTATATAATCTTATCATATATAATCTTTACAAGAATGGGTTGATAATAAATAGGGCGACATTTTGAAGAGTATCAATATTTAACTTTGAAATCTACCGATAATATAGACAACTACACATCGTTAAGATAATTTGAGAGGTTTAGAAAGTGTTGGATAAAATCATTCATAAACATATGGGTTATAATTTTAACTCAATCTTCTTTTCTTTTTTATTATTTTTTTCTAGAAAGATCTGAATATTAGTTTAAAAAATTCTAATGTCCCATGTAGGTGGTGAGTGTAAAAGAATTATCTCAATGTAGCTGATGCATGTCGAAAAAGACAACAAAACTCGACATCCCTGGGATTTATATGAGGGGACTAGCCCTCTAGGTTGGGTGTTAAGTGTGGGCTTCACAACCACTCCTTGTATAACAGTTTGGTCCAGAAATCCAAAGAAGTTGAATTCGAGGAGGAATCTAGGAGTAAGACATTAAATCAAAATGGATATGATTCTTGAAACATGGAATACAAGAACTCTTTATAAGTGAGAAGCATTGAGAAATTTAGTTTTTAGAGAGTATGAATGGTTAGCTTTGAAATCTACCGAAAGTATAGACAGACAGACATTGTTAAAATCATAACACATATGGTCATAGCATTCGTAGGTTAGGATATTCATTTAGAACTGAGAATACCAACCTAGTAAAATAGCTCACGTTTACCATATCTATGGCATGCGTGTGTATGGGATACTGAGAAATTCTTCTATTTCCGAGAATCGCAAGCATCCCATGATTTTACCTAAGAACCATAAGGTTACAGATTTGATTATTAAATATAACCATGAAATTTACTTCACGTGGACTCACAACTCCTTATTTCCATTTTTCGACAGAAATTTTGGATACTGAGAGATAGATGCCATTAGAGGATGTTTATACCGTTGTGTTGACTGCTGCAGACTTAAAGCGAAAACTTCTACTCAGCTAATGGCTGACCTTCCAGCTTCAAGAGTTTCATAATGGAGCGCCTTTTCTCGTATGGGAATCGACTATTTGGGTCCCATTGATAGGTGGAAAAATGTCCAACGAACTTTTCAACATTTCTGGAAACGCTGGAGTAATGAGTATTTATCCAGGCTGAAACAGAGACCAAAGTGGTGCAAATCTCAAAAGGATCTACAGAGGGGTGATATGGTGTTGATAAAACATCAAAATCTTTCTCCTTTCCGGTGGAGAATGCGAAGAGTGTTAGAGACCTATCCAGGTTCAGATAGTAGAGTCAGAGTTGTGAAACTTCTTACGTTTGCGGGTGAGATAAAGAGACCCATTTCAAAGCTTGTGTTCTATCATTGGACTGATTTATAATTGAATTTGTGATTAATTTATTGTTCAGTTGTTATTTGTGCATGTTAATGTTTTTCTTGCTATAGATTGAACTCCGCGGCTTCAATGTTGGGGGTATGTTAGAGTTTGTTTAGTTTTTTTTCTATAGATGGCGATACTGTTCAAGTTTTCTGGAGTGCAGCGAGAGAGGTGTTGCTAGTCAGTGTTTATGCCGACTTGGAGGAGTGGGGTTGCATTTTCAAGAGGTGTTTTGGAATGACTGCAACTTACTTGCATTCTGAGTTTCAGCATTCTTAGTTAACGTGGTGATAGAGTGCCGCCGTTCTGAAAGGCTGAGATTGTACTTTACTGAGTTTTATTCTTTACCGAGTTTTATTCAAGTTCATGTTTTACAGTTTATGGAATTTTAATGAGCTGTTTTACGTAAATGTCAAGTACTGTATACTGTGTTATTATTTTTCCGTGAATTCGATATTACATTGATAGTGCAATTCTTTATCTTCAAATGAAAACCAGTACAAACACCTGTTCACACACCTGGGCACAACAAGGGGTAAGTAGATATCTATTCCATTCAGAAAAACTGGAGATTGCAAGATAAATTTACTCTCTTACTGCCAGTTCAATAACTGCAAGAGAAAACAAACCACAGTATGCTTAAAATGTAAAGTTGGACTTTGTTTCCCTAAATTTCATCTATGAATCAGACTAATGCAATGTAAGTTATAATTGTTAAGTTTTAGTAGTAT
>CM063497.1:86600881-86613381 GCA_032207245.1 Pardosa pseudoannulata | reverse complement strand
AAAACCATGATTTTAACTACTTGTATATATCAGTCTGTTTCTCATTCTCATTCAATATGCTTCGCGACCCAAAATTGGGTCGCGAAGCATATTTCTTGGGTCGCGCTGAGTCGAACCAAAAAAGTTAGTAATACACCAAATAATAAGTAATACCAACACCTCCTAGAACAAGTTAAATCCTGAAATAGATATAAGGTGCTCCTTGACAAGCATTCAACCGAGGTTTGAAGATCTTTCAAAATGTATTCAAGCATAAGGTTCTCATTAAAACTGTATGACTTGCATTTAAAATTTAAAAAACTTAACATATGTATTGATATTTCTTTTTTTTTAGGAATAAGTTAAAATGTCAATTATTTTCAAAAAGTTATAAATATATTTTAATTTGGTCAATAAAAATTATTAAAAATACTTGATTATTAATTAAATTTTCCTTGGATCGAAAAGTACTTTTGTTTATCTTTATTATTAAAAAAATAAATAAAAAATTTGAAAGTTAAAAAAAATCATCATCGTAGGATTGAAGATTTTTTAAAAATACGCTCTAAAATAAAGCAATGAAAAAGTTTTGACATTTTTTGGGTCGCGACATGAACATATTTCTCAAATTTGGGTCGCGGCTTAAAAAGGTTAAGAACCACTGCGCTATATCAGTAGTTTTCATTATACAGAGCAATCAGAAATGTCATCAGAAATTTAGGTGAATATCTAAATGTTAGAATAAAACTGAATGTAAAATTTCAACCAATTGCGACCAATTATTTTTTTATACCCCAGAACGTTAATATACATTAAAAGTTTTCGTTATATAGAATTCAGATTGCAATCAAAAACGTATATTTACAACTAGATGTTTTAGTAGTGCTAAATATAAAATTTCAATCATTTACTCCTAAATATAAAGTTATGTTCAGGACTGTAAACGTGCGTTTTATTGAAAGATACAGATAGATATAGAGAGATATTGGTATTACAGATAATATTTGACCATACTATGGAATCTTCTTCCATAAAAAAGTATCAACTAAATATCCATTCATTTGACAAATGTTACCATTTTATAAAGTCAAATTCTCACCTTAATTAAATGTTAATTTCGTTTTAGTTTCAACGATTAATATTATCCAACTTCAAACTTTAGTCGATCAATCTTCTTTCTTTCACTGGAAGAACAAAACTAACATCTTTCTCTTTACGGATCCTGAAAATAAATTTTCTCATTGTGAAAGATTGATTAAAGCAAAATTATAATATCGCAGAGCGCAATTCAAAAAAGAGTTTTAATTATGCGGATTAATTTCACTGGAAACCCAGTATTCTTATCAGGTAATTACTTTATCAAAAAAAAACCCCTCAAATATTTTCTTTATAAGAGCTGATATATCATACGATAGGATGATTGTCCATTCTTATACGATTCAATAATCCAGAAAATTTCATTTAAGCAATTAAACGAAATCAATTTAGAACAATTTTATATTGAGTTACTTTAGCATACTGACTTTTATTGTAACATTTCTTGGTTCAGTACAGCGGCGATTATGATCAGTTAGACAAATTGTGTCTTGCCCCAGGAATTCCCTAAATTTTTAATTAAAACTAATATTACACTTATTCTAATAAATTATATAGCTTTCCCTAGCTTGCTGGGGAAAATGAACTCCTGATTAATTTTCAGTTGTAACATCATCAGTAAAACAAGTCTAGCATTGTGAAACTTCACATTTATTGGCGTTAAAACTCAACTGTCTAAGCGACTGCCATTACAGAGCAATGGCTCTACTTTGATTGATACAAGAATAACACATTTTTCAGTGGTTTTGGACCTCTAACCAAGAATCACGTGATTTTGTTCCCAAGAGGCTAAAGATTGTTCAGTACTTTTTGGAAGACAAGATCAAACATCCCTCATATAATCTAGATCAAAAATCACACATAGTTATTGCAGAAGATATTGCAGAAGCAAAGATATTTTCCTGTGACAGCATAAAAATTTTGCCAGTGGCGAGAAAATTAACATTAAATCTAGCGTTAGTTTTGAAATATACTTAAAAAGAACATAAATCGGAGAACTCTTCCTTAATATGACGTTTTTACAGCTGAAAACTTAAGCATTAAAAATTTAATAACCCGAGATAACTCGGGATAATCAGGCAAGAGGTTAAGAAAACGTCATACATGTACACTGAACGAAATTTGAAAAACAGTATAACAGGAATAGGATAAAATTGACATATCAATACTAATAAAAGGTTTACTTTCGTTGAAAACAGGACCTAGAGCTATTGTCAATAACCATAGCTATTTGATAGTAACAAATCGGCGTAAAATTAACGTATTTATACATAAAACTTAACTACCATATATTTATATAAATTACGAATCTTTGCAGAAATAACATCGGCATTAATGGATCGAAAACTATCATTATTTAGCCAGGTTGTTTGCCTAAAACCCAACATTTTTTCGCTAAAAAACCTTAAATAAGCGATAATTAAACTGAGTACCGACTTTGATATGAAGAAAATTAGAATCGCTTAATCAAACTTGTCGTCCTATTTCAAAGTCAGTTTATTCCAAGAAGCTTAAACGGTTGCCCTTTAAATTTGTCTGGCACATTAGGAAGTCAGAAGATTAATTGTAGAACACGTAAGTAAAGTTTTAATGTCGATAAATCTGAGTAGAAGGATGACACTGATGAGAATAGGGCAACCTGGAAGGTCAGTTAAAGCATATATATTTTCAAGTACAAGATAAATGTATAAAGGAATTTTATTTGCATTAATTCTGAACTACAACACAGAAAAAATTTTATATATATATATATATATATATATATATATGTTTGTGTTGTTATACCTAAAGCTAGCTTCATACACACACATACACACACACACACACACACACACATATATATATATATATATATATATATATATATATATATATATATATATATATATATATATATATATATATATATCGTGATGCAGATTTAAGGCGAATGGAAAAGTATTTCTTGATAATAATAAGCTTATTAAATCATTGTTTCTTCTAAAAGCAATACCTGCTCCGTTTTCATTTTTTCGTCGAAGATACTCGTAGAGTGTGTTAACAGTTCCATGTCCAAGCGCCAATTGACTGTTATCTGTTTACAAGCTCATCAAATTGTTCAAAAATGCTTCCGCGTGACCGGATTATCCTAAAAGCTTACGCGAGCGTGGGTCTTTTTCATTTATTTTATTAATCCCCTATATAATAATAGCCTAAGGTGTCTGTCGGCAAATTTTTGAAGCGGTTGTACCTGGAACGGATCCAGGCATCCATATTGAATTTTTTATGAGTTAGGGTTAGTAAAAATTCAAAGCGAGTTCAAAATTTAAGCCTTCCCCCCTTTTCTAGCGTTTAATGCTATTATTTCAAGCCTTATTCCCCCCCCCCGTTAAAAGCAGGTGATTAATTTTATCATTTTCGATACCATTCATATATACCATCAAATAATCAATATTGTAATAAGACCCCCTAAAACAAAACGTAATAAAGGAAAAAACACTACAAAGACCCTAAGTGTGGGAAACAAACAAGACCTCCAGAAAACACACAGATGTGAACAACCTATGGACCATGAAGTCGCGATTTTAATCCACTTTTGACGTTACAGAAGTCGGAAAATCAAAAGGGTAACCCCAACCCGTGACACTATAGAGTCACAAAACATGAGGAGGTTAATATCCAAGTCAGCCACCTCTGTCTTTTCGTATAGATTAAAAATAGGAAAAGTGAAAGAACCAATGAAAAAGTCCATGAACGCCCCAAACACGCTCTCGCAAATTCTAAATTGTCAACAACAACACAACCCTCCCTATAAAAAAAACCCCATAGTGTAAGATATTATATTTTCGATAAAGCAGTCATATTTTCTATCCAGCCGTCAATTAGAAAAAGAGACATACTCTCCCCAGCCATCAGCTAGCTAGTTAGTATGTTCTCGCACTAGCAGTGAGTTAAACTAGTCGTTCAATCTGGCTAGTCATGTCTTTGAGATCAGTAGCTTTCATGTCAGACTTCGTTCCGCCACAGTACTTCGTGTTAAGCATGTTAGTTACTCGTGTACAGAATATAAATAAAAACTGAATCAGAAGGAAAATTAAAGTCACGACTGCTTAGTTAAAGACAGACAATACAGGACATGACCGAAATATATTTATATTTATATATATATATATATATATATATATATATTTATATTTATATATATATATATATTTTTTATTATTTATATATATAATTTATATTATTATATTTTTATTATATTATTTATTGTATTTATTTATTTATTTTTTTATATATATATATATTATATATATTATTAATATATATATAAAATATATTTTTGTCTTTTAATTTTATATATATTATATATTATTAAGAATATGATTTAGAATAATTTATATATTTATATAAATTTTTTTTTTTTATATAAAATATTTTTTTTATTAATATATTTTTTATATTATTTTATATAATTATATAAATATTTATTATATTTTATATATATATATAATATATATAGAAGATTTTTTATTTAAATTATAATATATATTAAATAAAAATGTTTATTTTAATATATAATTATATATATATATACATTTTTCTATCAAAGATATATATTTATATATAGTATATTTATATATTTTTTATAATTTAATAATTATTTTTATATATAATATATGAAATATATTATAATAGATATATATTATATATTTATATATATATATATTTATATATATATATATATATATTTTAAATATATTTATATATATATATATTTATAGGAAAATCAAAGAGAGTATATATATATATACGAATATATATATATTTATAATATATAAATTATATTTATTATATATATATATATGGTAAAAAATATATATATTTATAGTTATATATATATATATATATATATTATATTTATATTTATGTTATATATATATATATAATAATATATATATATTTAATATATGTATTTATATATAAAATATATATAAGTATATATATAAATATTTATATATATATATATTTATTTATATATATATATTTATATATAATATTTATATATATATTATATATATAGATATATAGTTGATATTTATATATTATATTATATAATATTTATATAAATTATAGTTTTTAATAAAATATATGTGGGGCTTGTTGTTTGTCAATCCAATAATTATAAAATGCTGGACAAGAAAATCTGTCCTAGCAGTAAAAAAATGCAGTCCCGTCATTGAAGGAGAATGGGCAGGAATCCATAATTTATTTATGACTTAGGAACTGACATATTCACTATTCAACGACAAACAAGAAAAAGACACAAAAATCACTCTGCTCGAATAGAGGTGCACCCAAGAGCGAAGACAAAAAGAATTTTCACACTTACTCAGTGAATTAAGTGTTAAGATCAGGAAAAAAAGTGGAGCCATTTGGCGGCGTCAGCTGGAAAACGTGTTGAATAGACAGAAAATTTACATCAATAGGATAGAAAGGTTTGGGAACTGTATCGAAAGAATTTTAAGTCGAGAACACTCCTTTGATTAAGACATTTAGATGGTTTGGTTTGGTTTTGAGAGCTACGGTCTTACAACACGAGGGCAATTGATACCGGGACCTACTGCTTGAAGCCGATTCCGAATGGCTAAGAACATCCATGCTACTTTGGGTTCCGAACCCCCGAACTCCGGTACCGAAGGCCAGCACCCTAATCATTCGGCCATCGTTCGGTCTTATGAAATTTAAACGCTGGGAGAAAAAATTTAAGGCATTAGAATGGGACAGAGGAGGTTTTTAAGAAAATATTACAGTTAAATAATTTTGATATATTGCATATATATATATATATATATATATATATATATATATATATATATATATATATATATATATATATATATATATATATATATATATATATATATATATATATATATATATATATATATATATATAAATATATATATATATATATATATATATATATATATATATATATATATATATATATATATATATAATATATATATATATATATATATATATATATATATATATATATATATATATATATATATATATATATATATATATATATATATATATATATATATATGTATATATATAAATATATATTTATATATATAAATATATATATATATATGTATATATATGTATATATATGTATATATATATATTTATTTATTTATTTATTTATTTATTTATGTGTATATCCTCTTATACATTTTACTGAAATAAATAAAATTACCATATCAAATTCAATGGATCTATAGCTTTTAACCTAGACAAACAAATTATATTGTAGGGGCGAGTTTTACCTTACGTTTCTATTTATAGATGCTTAAAAAATTCTCGAAATTTTAACATGTATCAGCGTTTTGGTATATCTCACTAAATAAAAGTTGATTCAGGGATATTCTTCTAGGAAAAAATTCATAAAATGTGAGAGTGGAAAGCGTATTTTAGATATCCGTTTCCCAATATTTATTTTTTTTAAATAAAACTTCACTGGGAGAAATAAAATTTTCCCATATTTCCCTTGAAGAATTATTATTTTATATCACTTAGGAATCATAAAAATACCTCACCAGAATCCAGAGTTATGAATTTACATACCGTAAAAATTTTTGTGGCGTAAAATGATCTCGTTTTAAACGCTCTTAATATTCAGCCGGAAAGATGAAACCAAGACCAGATGGCGCGTCCAGTAAATGAGAAATCGATGAAAAGTGACCGTGTTACGCCAAAAAGATTCGACGATGAATCGACCATTCGGCCATCGTTCGGCCGTTGAGTTCCAAACCAAAGTAAACCAAATAAACATAGCTTTTAATAGACGAGCTAGAAGAAACGAAAGGAGAGTAATTGAAAAAATTATCGTTGCAATATGTTTCGTGTAGTCCTCGTTATATATTTAAGTATCAACCTGTGATCAAATATATAGTGGGATTTATTTTAAATTGCGTTGTGTTAAATATTTGTTTTACTAAAATTTTAACCACAGGTTATGAGCAACTACAGACATAAATATGAAAAATAAACTAATCGTAAAATGACAGCAACTGAGACTAGCTTAATATAAAAAAAAGTAGATTTATTATAAAATATTTATACATCTATTTACAAAAAACAGTAATAAGTAATAAGTAAATAATTAAGCTTAGTCAATCTATTTAAATTACTTCTGACAAATATTTTATACACTTAGAAAAATCTTTGTAAGTAGAGAGGGGACCTAATCTCGATTTCAAAATGTAAAGCAAAAAAATGGGTACCTTTGTGGGTCTAAAGTGATGGGCCCGAAACACTTCTGGTTGAAGGGTATGAGAGGGAATTTTTACATCATCCGTTGATCTGTTACAGACATCGTCAGGGGCTTTCTCCTGAGTCTCTGGGGTGCAGCCTTACTACTTTGTGCAGGAAACTTTCTGGTGGACTTGGCTGGAGTATCGAGCAACTTCCTTTTGGGACCTCCGAACCAATCACTTCTGGGACCTCCGAACCCAACTTTCTGGGACCTTCTAATCCATCTCCTCCTTTTTTAGATTTTTCATATTTTATTGTCTTAAACTTAGTCCCCTCCTTCTTCTTGTCTTCCAATCGGGATAGTTGCCTGAAAGTCATTGGTCTCAGCAAACCCCGCCCTGAGACCACCAACGTGAACAACCTTATCCCCTCTAATTTGGACCTGTCCCTTAGGGATTCATAAATACTCCACAAAGGTACATTCTTATTTAATGTCAAGTACGGAGATGGGATTCTAATCTGGGACTGGAATCAGAACCCCGCCCGAGACAACCGTAACTTGACTACAAATATCCGTTTTATCGAAATTTATTGCCCTTGGTCTACCTACAAAGATGTGATGAGGTCAGATTTAGATCCCGAGCATTTTATTTCTTTTATGAATGAAACAATTATATATCAGGTCTAAATCGCCTCATCACAATATGAACCTGAAAATATTGTATAATTGTTTTTTAAAAAATTAGTTCTTTAAAGTGATACACCTCCTCTCAAATTTCAAAAATCTTTTACTTTATTTTTACATTTTTTCTATTTCTGGATTTTAAAAACTTCGGTTCCTTTAGCTTGAGTAAGCCCATCTGCCTTCCACTGCAAGACATGGAAAGGGTGTTGAATACTTCACATACCTAAGTTTTATAGCTGAATAGCAAAAAGGGTTGTGTTATCAACCAGACCCCCTTTACTTTAGTCAGTTATAAGAACCGTATATTTTCACTTATAAGGCGACCTTCAGACAAGACGAGGTATAAATGTTCAGCAAATTTTTACAATTTTAGCATATATCCGCCATATAAAGCGACCCCCAAATTCTCAGTAATATTATAATGCTTAGATATACGGAAATAACAAATTTTATTTTTTAGCAGCTTCCAACACCAAATTGGGATTGTTTCATTGATTAACACTGCACACTTGTCTATGAAATTATGTACTAGTTGTAGTTATTCGACTCGACAACTATGCGACTAGTTATGCACTTGGCGAAAAAGTAAAAGTAGAAACAGTGATAAAATCGTTTAAAAAGTGTGGGATTTCTAATGCTATGAATGCACACTTGTCTATGAAATTATGTACTATTTGTAGTTATTCGACTTGGCAACTATGCGACTAGTTATGCACTTGGCGAAAAAGTAAAAGTAGAAACAGTGATAAAATCGTTTAAAAAGTGTGGGATTTCTAATGCTATGAATGCACACTTGTCTATGAAATTATGTACTATTTGTAGTTATTCGACTTGGCAACTATGCGACTAGTTATGCACTTGGCGAAAAAGTAAAAGTAGAAACAGTGATAAAATCGTTTAAAAAGTGTGGGATTTCTAATGCTATGAATGCACACTTGTCTATGAAATTATGTACTATTTGTAGTTATTCGACTTGGCAACTATGCGACTAGTTATGCACTTGGCGAAAAAGTAAAAGTAGAAACAGTGATAAAATTGTTTAAAAAGTGTGGGATTTCTAATGCTATGAATGCACACTTGTCTATGAAATTATGTACTATTTGTAGTTATTCGACTTGGCAACTATGCGACTAGTTATGCACTTGGCGAAAAAGTAAAAGTAGAAACAGTGATAAAATCGTTTAAAAAGTGTGGGATTTCTAATGCTATGAATGCACACTTGTCTATGAAATTATGTACTATTTGTAGTTATTCGACTTGGCAACTATGCGACTAGTTATGCACTTGGCGAAAAAGTAAAAGTTGAAACAGTGATAAAATCGTTTAAAAAGTGTGGGATTTCTAATGCTATGAATGCACACTTGTCTATGAAATTATGTACTATTTGTAGTTATTCGACTTGGCAACTATGCGACTAGTTATGCACTTGGCGAAAAAGTAAAAGTAGAAACAGTGATAAAATCGTTTAAAAAGTGTGGGATTTCTAATGCTATGAATGCACACTTGTCTATGAAATTATGTACTATTTGTAGTTATTCGACTTGGCAACTATGCGACTAGTTATGCACTTGGCGAAAAAGTAAAAGTAGAAACAGTGATAAAATCGTTTAAAAAGTGTGGGATTTCTAATGCTATGAATGCACACTTGTCTATGAAATTATGTACTATTTGTAGTTATTCGACTTGGCAACTATGCGACTAGTTATGCACTTGGCGAAAAAGTAAAAGTTGAAACAGTGATAAAATCGTTTAAAAAGTGTGGGATTTTCTAATGCTATGAATGCACACTTGTCTATGAAATTATGTACTATTTGTAGTTATTCGACTTGGCAAATATGCGACTAGTTATGCACTTGGCGAAAAAGTAAAAGTTGAAACAGTGATAAAATCGTTTAAAAAGTGTGGGATTTCTAATGCTATGAATGCACACTTGTCTATGAAATTATGTACTATTTGTAGTTATTCGACTTGGCAACTATGCGACTAGTTATGCACTTGGCGAAAAAGTAAAAGTAGAAACAGTGATAAAATCGTTTAAAAAGTGTGGGATTTCTAATGCTATGAATGCACACTTGTCTATGAAATTATGTACTATTTGTAGTTATTCGACTTGGCAAATATGCGACTAGTTATGCACTTGGCGAAAAAGTAAAAGTTGAAACAGTGATAAAATCGTTTAAAAAGTGTGGGATTTCTAATGCTATGAATGCACACTTGTCTATGAAATTATGTACTATTTGTAGTTATTCGACTTGGCAACTATGCGACTAGTTATGCACTTGGCGAAAAAGTAAAAGTAGAAACAGTGATAAAATCGTTTAAAAAGTGTGGGATTTCTAATGCTATGAATGCACACTTGTCTATGAAATTATGTACTATTTGTAGTTATTCGACTTGGCAACTATGCGACTAGTTATGCACTTGGCGAAAAAGTAAAAGTTGAAACAGTGATAAAATCGTTTAAAACGTGTGGGATTTCTAATGCTATGAATGCACACTTGTCTATGAAATTATGTACTATTTGTAGTTATTCGACTTGGCAACTATGCGACTAGTTATGCACTTGGCGAAAAAGTAAAAGTAGAAACAGTGATAAAATCGTTTAAAAAGTGTGGGATTTCTAATGCTATGAGTGCACACTTGTCTATGAAATTATGTACTATTTGTAGTTATTCGACTTGGCAACTATGCGACTAGTTATGCACTTGGCGAAAAAGTAAAAGTAGAAACAGTGATAAAATCGTTTAAAAAGTGTGGGATTTCTAATGCTATGAATGCACACTTGTCAATGAAATTATGTACTATTTGTAGTTATTCGACTTGGCAACTATGCGACTAGTTATGCACTTGGCGAAAAAGTAAAAGTAGAAACAGTGATAAAATCGTTTAAAAAGTGTGGGATTTCTAATGCTATGAATGCACACTTGTCTATGAAATTATGTACTATTTGTAGTTATTCGACTTGGCAACTATGCGACTAGTTATGCACTTGGCGAAAAAGTAAAAGTCAGTGATAAAATCGTTTAAAAAGTGTGGATTTCTAATGCTATGAATGCACAGTCTATGAAATTATGTACTATTTGTAGTTATTCGAGAACTATGCGACTAGTTATGCAGTTGGCGAGTAAAAGTTGAAACAGTGATAAATCGTTTAAAAAAGTGTGGGATTTTCTAATGCTATGAATGCACACTTGTCTATGAAATTATGTACTATTTGTAGTTATTCGACTTGGCAACTATGCGACTAGTTATGCACTTGGCGAAAAAGTAAAAGTAGAAACAGTGATAAAATCGTTTAAAAAGTGTGGGATTTCTAATGCTATGAATGCACACTTGTCTATGAAATTATGTACTATTTGTAGTTATTCGACTTGGCAACTATGCGACTAGTTATGCACTTGGCGAAAAAGTAAAAGTTGAAACAGTGATAAAATCGTTTAAAAAGTGTGGGATTTCTAATGCTATGAATGCACACTTGTCTATGAAATTATGTACTATTTGTAGTTATTCGACTTGGCAACTATGCGAACTAGTTATGCACTTGGCGAAAAAGTAAAAGTTGAAAACAGTGATAAAATCGTTTAAAAAGTGTGGGATTTCTAATGCTATGAATGCACACTTGTCTATGAAATTATGTACTATTTGTAGTTATTCGACTTGGCAACTATGCGACTAGTTATGCACTTGGCGAAAAAGTAAAAGTTGAAACAGTGATAAAATCGTTTAAAAAAGTGTGGGATTTCTAATGCTATGAATGCACACTTGTCTATGAAAATTATGTACTATTTGTAGTTATTCGACTTGGCAACTATGCGACTAGTTATGCACTTGGCGAAAAAGTAAAAGTTAGAAACAGTGATAAAATCGTTTAAAAAGTGTGGGATTTCTAATGCTATGAATGCACACTTGTCTATGAAATTATGTACTATTTGTAGTTATTCGACTTGGCAACTATGCGACTAGTTATGCACTTGGCGAAAAAGTAAAAGTTGAAAACAGTGATAAAATCGTTTAAAAAGTGTGGGATTTCTAATGCTATGAAGGCACACTTGTCTATGAAATTATGTACTATTTGTAGGTACTATTTGTAGTTATTCGACTTGGCAACTATGCGACTAGTTATGCACTTGGCGAAAAAGTAAAAGTAAAACAGTGATAAAATCGTTTAAAAAGTGTGGGATTTCTAATGCTATGAATGCACGAACATATTTTATTGTAGTTAACGCAAAAATTACTAAGGACAGAATGAAAAAATAAAAAAATAATATTGTAACTTTTTTAAAATCTAATATTTTTATTTCTATGAAAATTTCACCTTGTCTAAATTTACTAATTTTGTCTCTAGATTATAAAGAAAAGTTACATTGTAACATATGCAGTGTAAAAATGAAAAAGTATAATGAATCAGTGAATTTAAAATTTTTAAAAACTTTTATTTATTATAAAATTTGTAAAATTTTTTTCTAGTTATTTTTGGCAATAACAACTTGGCAGT
>CM063497.1:86588381-86595881 GCA_032207245.1 Pardosa pseudoannulata | reverse complement strand
AGGAAACCGAAGAGCAACCAACCGGCCGAGGAAACTGATGAAAACATGAAGGAATGGATGATTATCAGACAGAAACTGAATGCTGAAACTTCATTTAAAGACTTTATAGAAATAGATGAATCAGTGATAACAAGCTAAACATTATTAACTGATTCCGGAATTTTAGAAAACTTTCCTGGAACTTCTGAGAATGAAGAGCATCATGTCATAGAGGATAACATCGATGTAGAAAAGTTGTTACAGGAAAAAAAAACAGAAAAAGCCATTGAAACACTAAGAAATTTTTTTGAATCCCAAGAAAATATTGATCAAATTCTTTGCCACTGTGTTAAAGCTGCAAAAAACTGTCCAGTAAAAAAAGTTTTGCATCAAAAACTCCTAATGGATTACTTTCTGTAAGGTATGTAAATAAAACTGAAAGTACTTCAAATTTTCAAACTTTTGTATTGTGTAAAGAAATTTTCGTAGTCTATTTTCATAAAACCTGCGTATCTCGAAACCTGTTTATCTCGAATTTTTTTTTTTACTCGCAAGAGATTCGAGATAGACAGGTTTGACTGTAGAAGGGACCGTTGGATTTTCGGGATTCTGACCCCTCCGTTCGGGAGTGAACCCCTATTTTTCTCCTCGTGGCAGTCGGTTTTTTTCAGAGGACAGGGTTGTTACCAGAGGAGAGAAGAGTGTGAACGCTGCTGGTATCGGCTGCTTGAGGGATAGACATTTTTGGAGCGACACGAGACAAATTAAAAGCGACGCCATATTGTTTTTAGGGGTCGTCGCCGAGTCTAGAGGACTCTTCGATATCTACAAATGAGAAGTTGATTCCAGTTGTATTCCTTAGGCATTTAATTTCATAAAATTATTTAATCCAGACATACTTGTCCATGTGTTTTTTAATGAGTTTTAATTTCTTCTTTCTCAAACACTAGTCCAAAGTAACATTATTTTTACTGAAGTATACTTCATATGGTCTTATAAAGGGTTAAATAGGTGGAGAATCATACTTAACTTTACCTTTATATCTTTTATATCTTTTACAAAAGAACAAAAATTATTACTGAAATTCACTTTTTGCTGTAAATCAAGAGCGCACAGTGTGTCAAAAAAATTTTTTTAATTTTAAACAGATTGAAATTTGAAACTTTTTCCTTTAAATAAAATGTCGTTATTTTTTAGAAACAAAGTAAATTAAGTAAAACTAATTAAATAACAATTGCTGAAAATCCCATATATTTACCATAATATTTTAAAAAGAAATGATAAGGCGAATAATAAGAAAAAAGTCTTCTATTTAAAGTTGCTTAAAAGCGATGTGTTAATCATTAATAATCGTTTTCCTGGAAAAAGGCCTCTGGCAGTATCATTGATACTGGCTTCTTTTTTTTACATTACATACATGAACAGAGCTGTGTAATAATTTTAAAGGTAAACAAATTTTTCTGATCGTAAAATTAAAACTTTCTATGCGCTGTGAGATATGGAAATTTAAAAAGCAACCTTTCGCTTGGCAAACGAGGAATATTTCAATAATTTTCTTCCCTAATTTTGAAGCAAATAATATTGGGCAACTTAGATAAAAATATCCGATCGAATGTCGTGAAAATACGCAAAGATAATACCGATGTGATAAGCTCGATTTCTTTTATTCTTTCAAAATAACGATGGAAGGGGTTTTCCCCAAATTGTAGTATTTTCCCTAAATCACAAGAAGTTATTATATTTACTATTGTTATAAAGAAAATATTCTCTTTGTTTTCTAAATAAATTATTCGTAGTTTCTTTACCCTTATTGTTAGCCATATTTTTGTTTCCTCAATGTCCCGATTCAACATACTTGTTTTAAGTTTATTTTTCAGATACACTGATAGCTGAATCAGAAACAGTCGTGATGTTTGGATGAGATCTGCCAACGCCGTTTTCTTGAATATGAACAGTTTACAGTTCTCGTACGGAAGCTTGTACAGTGATCCCTCATTTTTCGAGGTTAAGAAGGACCAAAACCTTCCGCAAAAGGTGAAAAACCGCGAAGTACGATTGTCCCTAGGAATTTTCGTGTATGCGGGTACACGAATGTTTTAAATATGTTGTAAAACGCCTCGAGCGTCCCCGGCTGCACTTTCTGAAGTCTGCACGCCACGTTCTATACCTGCCCGCCTATTTTTACTGGAGCAGGTATCTTGGGTTCGCTTAAAGCCTATGTGGCTGAAAATGAAGCACAGCAGCGACAAAACTCTGGATTAAACATTTATTAAGATTTGTCAAAATATATATACAACGCAAATCATACCCAAACAGGGCTCAAGTAAGACCGAGGACAAAAATACATAGTGCCGAGCGGAAACACCTCTCTCGGTCTCTCCTTTTCCGAAGAATAATGTCCTTTTCCCCGTCGTTCCGACCGGGCATCTCTTTTTCACCCCTCTTCGTGAGGGCCGGGGGAATCCCCCCCTTCGTTCAAGTTTTCGCCTCCACGGGAAAAAATGTCCTTTTCTGCAGCTGGCGGGGATGGCATCACATCTCTCGCCCCCCTCCTGTGGAACTTGCCCACCCCCTCTAGGGGTGTCCGTCTTCGGCAGCCGAAACAAAAAAACCAGGGGCCCATGTAACACCAACTCGAGCCTTGAGTCTAGTAGTACATATGTAAACAGTATTTATACTTTACACATTTAAGGCAAACATTACAACATTATACGTATTTACTTAAACGTGTCAGTGCTAATTAATAAGGTTAATTACAGAACCTTATAGAGCAATAAACATTAATCCATATTGGTTTCTGAGAGAGGCGAAGAGTCTTGTGTTGATGGCGAAATAGATGCTCTCATTTGACTCTTAGAATCTTTAGACTCACTCTGAGAATCTTCTGCTGGAGACACTAACATTATAGCGGGTTCTTTACCTTGGAGAGAAACATTTTGATAGGTAGTTGTTGCCTTTGGTTTTTTATCTCATTGGTCGATGTCGCACCGGAAACCAATTACGCGCCTTTATGAGAGCCCGTTGTATGTACTCAGAGCCAACTCATCTTTTTTTGACATGCAGAGATCCTTCTTTCACGAGCATCAACATGAAACAACGCTCCTTTCCGCAATGTGGCTACCGACATGGTTCTATTTTTAATTTTTTATTTTTTGAGGAATAATTTGGAAAAACCCACGAAACACTGAAGACGCAAAACATGAAGCTCGAAGTGGCGAGGGTAAGCTGTACTTTGATTTTTCCCCTCCCCTCTTAAGACTGTTTTTTTCTCGTGTTCGTAGGTATGAAGACGTGTAATTGATGAACGATGTTTCTTTTTTTCTAACGCAGCAGACGATACAGACATTATCCTTAACTCCTTAACAAGGCTGCGTACTTGTGACTCATTTATCACAACCCAAGAAGCACATGTAGCCTAAGGTATGATACGTACGTATCATACCTTAAGCCAGGGCCATAGTTAGAAATTATATTCAAAGAGGGACATTGTTTTTTGTGAAGGATACTTCAATAAATCTACAGGTTTTCTTATGTATGTATACTCTAATGAATATCATAACACAATGGGCTTTTAAAATATCAAAATAATTAAAAAATGATATAATGAAGAAATTTATAGCCTTGAATGAGTAACGTAGTAACTACACATTGAATTTAATAATATAATTAACATTGAAAATATATAAACTTTACATGGTATTAAATTCTAATTTTTAAAACAGATTTATAACTAAAGAAAAAGAATAATTTTGAACTAAATGAAAATTTTCAAAATTTTAACTGCATGTTATAAAATATGCTGTTTTTGAAATTTTCACCAAAAAGTTTTCACAATTTCTTCCAATTGTGCAACAATATTGTGATGAGTTGCTAAAAGTGCTAGTCAATCTGTTCTTACATAACGAATCCAATTTGCACCTATTCCTTAACTTAACGTCACTCTTCTAAGCCCACTTTTGTCTATGTACAGCTAGGTAGATGACACACACACACGGTCCATTTTCTTTCCACGAAAAGGTCTTTTAAAATTTTGGAGGGGGACCAGTTTCCTAAATCCCTCCCCTTGCCTACGGCCTTGCCTTAAGCTACCCAGCTGGAACCTCCTAATTTAGAGGCAGGGACCAAGCAGAAGGCTCTACCTAATATTTAAAGACTAGCATATAGCCCGTCATATGACGGGATCAGTAAAATATTTAATTTTCCAAAATTGTAAAGTACGCTATGAGGCAGGTAAAAAAAAATGGTTTGTTGTTTGGCTGAGAATTATCTTGCAACAAAAAATAAACGATTATTCAATTTAAAATGATTACATATGTACCTAATCTATTATTTAAGCCAAATATAAAAGAAAATTATTGACGTCATATTTAAGTTCAATGATAAAACGTGTGGAAATAAGGCATAATTTAAATAATTTAAAATAAGAAATGATTCAATGAGATGGTTAAAGGAATGACATCATAATGCTAGAAAACTGTTATTTTTACCTATTTATTATGGAATAAATTGATAAATTTAATCGCCTGCTCTTAACCGGGGACAATAGGAGTTGAAATAATGGCATTAAAAGCTCGAAAAGAGGGGAAGGGGTGGATTTCGAACGTTTTAAAGAAGGAAGTGTTTTTATTGTGATATGAAGCATATTTATACCAATTTATTTTAGAATCGGATCTATAGTTTAGGAGAAGATAAACAATACTCTCTTTGAATTTTGCTAACTATGGATGCCTCTATCCATTCCAGGTCCAACCGCTTCATAAAATCGAGGACAGACGTACAGATAACTTAGGCTATTATTATATAGGGGATAATAATAATTTTAAAATTAAACTGAAAAAAAATCTTTAAAGCTTGAAAACGTTTAAAACGTTAGCATTAGTTTTGATATAAAATACATTGGTTGAATTATAATAAGTATAATAAAATGAAAAAGACATATATAGCTTCAAACTGATATAAAAGTTCTAATTACTATTGTGACGACTTCGTGCTACTTTAGTAAGAAGTAGCGTGAAGAAGGATCACAGTCACAATAGAATTGGAAATCACTTTTATTTTCTGGAGTAAATACTAGTTATATATACAGAAATTCTAATCTCCCAAAACAAGTGGAAGAGTAAAAGAGTAGTTCTTGCATAACATTTCCACGACGAGCACAGTCGGAAAATATAAGATTAAATAATCTCATAAAAAGGGGAGGCTCTTCCAGGATGCAATACAAACCTAATCTATCCCCCGTGCAGTATCCGAGACCCTGCCGCTCCTTATATGAGCGGACTTTACGAGTCTCCCGAACGCAATCATTAAAAAGCTGGCTCCGGTCAAAAATCGCGGAGGCCTACACGAGTTCAAAGCACCTACATAAAAAAAATGTCGAAAAGCTCCGAGTCCAAAATTTCTAGGCTTTTTATACCTGGGGGCCAGTTGCGGTCCGCCAACAGTTTTTTGATCACTTACAATTCCAGTTACCTGAGAACTCCAGCTAAGATTACAGCTAGTTTTTTTAGCTGAATTCTCATTCGCTGGCTGTCACGATTCTGGAATCTCGATGCAAATCCTCTAAGCTCATTACGTCAAACGATTAGGGCCGTGACGCCTATTCAACCGAACTGTCAATATCCGAGACACGGTGTCGCCACGCCATTGTAGACAGGGTCGAAACAGGAGGCTCCCTATCAGCTGATTTCGTCCGTTAATTCTGTACAAAAGGAGGGGGGTCTTAACACTATTTTATTTCAAACTTTATTCTGCGAGTAATTGAAACCTGTTCATATATTGTATTGTTAAATAATCTAAATTTCTATTAAAAAATTAAAAAAATTATGCATCCGAGTAACGATATGAAAGTTGTTTTCCTAATTCACACAGTCGATTGATAATCAAATAGTTAGGGCACTGATCTTCGGAAATAGAGTTCGCGGGTTCGAATCCCACCTAGACATGGATATTTGTAACCATTCGTATTAAATTTCCTTAAGGAAAGAGCATTTATCAAAAAAAAAATAAATATCAAAAGGCTCTTACCCTTTCTATTTCATGTTCAGTAGGACGCACTGGAAAGATATATTTTTCAATCACGATTTAATGATGAAGTCTTTCGTAACTAATAATACATTACCCTTTCTACTTCAGGTTCAGTGGGACGCACTGGGAAGATGTATTCTTCATTCACGATTTAAAGATGAAGTCTTTCGTAACTAATAATACATTACCTTTTCTTCTTCAGGTTCAGTGGGACGCACTGGAAAGATGTATTCTTCAATCACGATTTAAAGATGAAGTCTTTCGTAACTAATAATACATTACCCTTTCTACTTCAGGTTCAGTGGGACGCACTGGAAAGATGTATTCTTCAATCACGATTTAAAGATGAAGTCTTTCGTAACTAATAATACATTACCCTTTCTACTTCAGGTTCAGTGGGACGCACTGGGAAGATGTATTCTTCATTCACGATTTAAAGATGAAACCTTTCGTTACTAATAATACATTTATTTATCACGACAAAACACTGAAACACGTATATTATACATAGATTATAAGATAACAACTCAAAAAACGAAATAAAATAAAAAAAAATTGTTCTTCTGTTTTCCGTTGCCACTAGGCAAGGGAAAAACTTTCAAAAAAAATACAAAAGAAAAAAAACCATATATCATAGTTCGTCTTTCCCTTTTCCACAATTCGGAATCGGATTTAAGCAATAGGTCCTGATCTTATTATACCCATGTTTCAAAAGTAAAAGATCGTACACCTCCAAACCAAACCTAGTTCACATAAATTTTGCGTATTTGGGGGTGGCTCTGCGTAAACTCCTTGTCTTGCGATACAAGGGTTCGATTCCAAGCTAGATTATTTCTCTTTTCTGCATTTTTATTATATTTTTGTTAAAAGACTTATACAGTTTTTTCTATAATGATTATCTACGTTTTATAAAAAAAAATGTATTTCAATTTTAATGAAAATGTTACGAGGGGCATCCAAAAAGTAAGATTCCCGATGTTTTCCCCTTTAAAGTAAACGTAATTAACTGTGTCAATTGCCCGTACGTAACAGATCTATGAGGTATTAATCATAAACCAGCTGGACAAGTCTGGATTCGTGCCAGTAGCAGGGTAGCAGTTATCAGAAATGGAAACTCTAATTCCTTCTCCCGCCGCCTTCAAGGTTCTGTCGGTGATCTTGAATGCACAAAGCATTGCGCCAATTGAGATTCATCGTCAGCTTTGTTGGGTCTATGAGCCGAAACTGACACCCGAACACAAAATTCAATACTTAGGAGCAGCACTGACATTTCTGCTACGGTATCACGATGACGGCGACGAGTTCCTAGACAGGATCGTCACGCGCAATGAGACTTGGATTTCGCACTTTATCCCGGACACCAAGCAACAATCAATTCATTGCCTTCATAGTGGATATTCGGTCAGCAGCAAATTCAAACAGACACTGTCGATACGGAAAGGGATGTGCATGTTGTTCTGGAACAGGAAGGCTGGTTCCATTCACAGGCGGCAGAGT
>CM063497.1:86580881-86583381 GCA_032207245.1 Pardosa pseudoannulata | reverse complement strand
AGCCTGAACCGGGACTCATCAGGGACGAGGTTATTCTCCCACTAATCCATCATAATTTCATGCTTCACTGTAGAGTTTACAAGTTTAACCCTCTAAGCGGTTCGCACGTACAATTCCGCGGGTTGCTACGTATAATTTTCGACCTCCAAAAAAGTTCCGAAAATGAATGTATTGTACATTTCTGACAGTGCTTTCCTCCATGGAGTTTTGAGTAGGAGGGTCAGGTCAGTTGTTTAGGAACTGCACCCCTCGTTGACTGACATTTATTGAGGGATGCACCCCTATCCCCTGAGGCACAAAGACTCTGATAGCTTGTCATGGCTTTGTCAATCTCTATTTCGAAGTATTTCGTTTGCGATAACAGATGTATCTCAAATTGCACCACTTAAATATCTTGGATGACTTTCGTAAAAAAAATATAAATAATTCTCATAAAAAATATTTTTATTCGTACTTTTAGAATCCATTATTTCTTATGGAATGATCTTCGAGACTTGACGAGCTTTATGTGTATTAAAAATTAACAATCTATAATGTCTATCTATATATCTATTTATAACCGGAAGTAAAGGGACAATAACGAGGGTGTGTTTCCCGTATTCCAATCTAGTCGACAAAAGGTGAAGTAAAAAATCATAGAACACGTTGGTCGCTGACACAATAAAATTAGCGTAAACTTAGCGTATTTTTGGACATTTTTTCCCTCTGTGTATTCCACTCGGAGGGTTAAGTTATCCGTCTAAGTTGAAACCATCATTTTTTGCGAAAAATCATAATTTTTTTTTTATTTCTCTATAGTAAAATTTCAACTTTTATGATTCTAAATCTGTTTTTGTTTTGTCTCTACGGCATTTTAAAGAAAAATTATAGGTGTTTGCACATCAGTGACAGCTGTCAAAATAAAACGGAAGTAGCGACTTCGGAACCGGAAATTGTCAATTTAAAGACTTTTAAAAAGCATTTTTTAGACAAAACTTTTTAAATTTTCATGAAGATTAGTTTAAACATTTTTCTAGTATTTTTAATAATCAGCAGCTTGGCAATTAGAGAGTTTTGAAGCAAGAAAGTGTTGGGAATTTTAAACATGTATTTTCATTTTTAATAGTTAAAGTTGCTTTCATAAACTTCAAATGCGTTTTTCTCGGAACGGTATTTTTAATAAAAGGTTGAAACTTGAAATGGGATTTCTCAAAAAGTTCTTAAAATATTTTGTTGAAAATTATTATGAATACTTTTGATAGTATTTACTAGTGAATGACCTAAAAGCTTTAAATTTGGATAATTCTTAATGATGTTACACTCGTAGTTAGATATAAGGGTAATGAAAATTCGTTAAAAATTCAATATGTATGATTTTGAAGGACCAAAATGTTTAACGAAATGTAAATTAAGCAAAGAATGTATTTGATTCACTAGTCCAGTATATAAGAAATGTGTTGCATCAAAAAATATTAAAATAATTTAATTTATTAAAAAATTAGACCTTTTGAAAAAACCCGATTTTTTTACTAAATTTTCTTCATTTATTAGAAATTTTATAAAAACTTCCCCAGGAATATATTTTTTAAGTCCAATTCTCTATGATAATATAAAAAATAAATCTAAAAATATATAAATGTAAAAACATGAACTAGTTTCTACGTTTAAAGAAAAAAGTTCTCCGAACGTAGACGGATACTTAACTCGTCATAATCTATTTTGTAGTGGATATCATATGACATATTTTAAGATTACTTGGTTGCTTCATTTATATGTCATTTTTTACATTGTTCAATATGGTATCTCCTCCCTTTTTCTCAATAGTACTAATAACAAAATTGCATCTACAAATCAGAAAGAAGTACATGGAAAGTAGTAAACAGTATAGCATTAATTTCGCACAGTGAAAACCAAACCAGACAATATTTGACTAAAATATTAAGAAAAATAATACAAATGAAAAAGTTTGAATCAATTAAATTTTTTATACGAGGCATGTTAAAAAAGAAATCGAAATAGATCAATTATACAAATTCTAAAAAACGGGATATTATTTTCTCTTTATTGAACTACAAACTTACTGTCTTTCTGCCTCCACACACGTTTTCCAACGATAGTGTAAGTGTTCAAAACACTCCTGAAATCCACATTTGGAAATGAACCTTAGTAGCATCTTCGCATTTTCGATCACCATGAATCCACAAAACGGTGTCTCTTCCATTTCATTTTCAGCCATCTACGCAGGTAAAAATCTGCTAGTGCTAAATCAGGGGAATAAGGTGAATGGTACAGAGTGGTAACACTGTTTCTGGCAAGGTACTTTTTCACAATCAGAGCGTAATGTGGTTGACCATTGTTGTGTAAAAGAAACCAATTGTTTGCTGTCCATTCTTCAGCTAGTTCTCATCTGATTGCATCTCGTTGTTGTTTAAGGTAACCAACCTTGTTCAAATAGCGATTTTTCTGAAAAATATCGAAAACATTTATTCTTTTATTTTAAAGATCAGTCTTTTAGCTTTCG
>CM063497.1:86507781-86575781 GCA_032207245.1 Pardosa pseudoannulata | reverse complement strand
ATAGAAATAGTAGCATATAGTTTTATTTTTTCGAATTATCTTATATATATAACATTTTTACATTATTAGTTTTATGATTGCTCTTTTAATTTTTTATAATTTTTCACAGTGTGGTAACGTTCAAAGCATTTTCCTCTATGAAGAGGTACAAGGCAAAACTTGCATATGTAAGCTGTTTCACTCCGCACTTTTTTCACACACGACATCGTCTTTGCGGCTTTTTCTTCTTCCCAGTAGTAACAATTTTCTCTAAAATATATTTCCGCATATCGAATCATAATCTTCCAAGAGGGTCATATTTAGGTGCCCTTTGTGTACTAGATGTGCGCTGCCCTGGATCTGGAATATTAGTTTCAGGTAATTGATCAGTTACCCATTGTAATGTGAGATCATATAAAAAAATTTTATATTTAATTTTTTTCATCTTTGTGAAATTGTATACTACGTCTAAATTTTTCTAGAATCTATGTAGTAGACAAGAACATTCGGCTTCGTTTTCCTGTATGTACTGTTATTTTTGTACCCACAAACAGATCATGTTGTTACACTAACCCGTACTAGCAATTGGCCATACGATTTTGCAGACGGTGGATGTTTAAAGTTATATATTGTAAGATGTTTTCATGGAAATATAAAAGAAGTATTTCATCAATATAAAGTGAAATGTTTTAGTGTGGTAAAGTAATTTCGGTGATGTATTTTATTTAAAGAAATAATTAGCTGAAAAATAATGTTGTTTTGTTTTGTTAACAGTACAATAATGTTGTTAACAGTACAGTCCAAATTTTACCATTCATTGTGTCTTACACACAGTATATAAGTTATATTATGTAACATCATATTCCTGGTTTAGTTTTTAAAAATTGTCAAGATGTTTTATTGCAGAATATATGATTTTAAAATGTTAAAAACAATTAATAAATATAATTTAATTCACTGACCGAACAAGAAACAGTTCGCTCTATTGTGTCAGCGTGCAGTGAAATCCTCTGTACTTGGAATAGACGTTCGGTATCCATGAGCATCCATATGAGGCACCGCAGCGGCGGGCGGCATGTGGTGCTACGTTTGCTGAACATATAAGTTTTTCGTTTTAAGCCCGAAGCGTTGCTTTTTCGACTCCGATATGATACCATACAACAAAAGACATGATTTTTCCTTCAGTGTTTTTAGAATTCTCATACGTTTAGCTGTTTTTATAATTATAACTCGACTACTCATAGGTAAATATTTTATTTATTGTATTCTTTAAATTTATATTCATAATAAACAACCCGTTTCAGAATGGAGAACTCAGATGTCTCAATAATTAAAGATTTTTGGAAAATCCATGCTCTCTGCACACCCTGCATGAAAACCTACCGCACGCCACTGATATATATATATATATATATATATATATATATATATATATATATATATATATATATATATATATATATATATATATATATATATATATATATATATATATATATATATATATATATGTATATATATATATATGTATATATATATATGTATATATATATATATATATATATATATATATATATATATATATATATATATATATATATATATATATATATATGTATATATATATATATGTATATATATATGTATATATATGTATATATATATGTATATATATATATATATGTATATATATATATATATATATATATATGTATATATATATATATGTATATATATATATATATATGTATATATATATATATATGTATATATATATGTATATATATATATATATATATATATATATGTATATATATATATATATATATATATATATATATATATATATATATATATATATATATATATATATATATATATATATATATATATATATATATATATGTATATATATATATATGTATATATATATATATATATATATATATGTATATATATATATATATATATATATATATATATATATATATATGTATATATATATATATATTCATACATATATATATATATAATATCATTTTCGCAAAGATAAATAAAAAGTTGATTTTAAATCTAAATTGATTTTTTTAATCAAACTTTCTGTTCTGTGGTTCCTTATCGGAAACTAGTTTTTATTTATCTAAATTTGTCCAAAGTCTATGTAGTAGACAATAACATTCGGCTTCGTAAATACGTTTATTTTTGTACCCCAAAACAAATCATGTTGTTACACTAACCCGTACTAGCAAGTGACCCGCGCTCAAGTATCAATCGTCAGAAAACATACTAGTACGTGTCCTTTGCTCAAGTATAAATCGTCAGAAAACGTACTAGTACGTGTCCCGCATGCAATGTGTTAATATTATATCTGTAAGCTTATAATTACGAGATCGCTGGTTTTGCTGACTGTGCCTACCCCAACTATAAAGTACAAATATAACAACATTTAAAACAAGGATTAATCTCTCTCAGAATTAGTCTTTGCTTATGTACAGAAATGTATATGTTGTACTTTTTTCTTTATTTCAGAGTTACATCACCAGCTGATGGTCATCAGCAGAGTGTCGGATGCACGCTGGTCAGTGATACAATGTCCCCCTGGCGGGCCATGGGTCTCGAGGGTGCCCTGACTTTCGTGGTGTGTCTCACACTCTTCTCTTCATCCGATCCGGATCGCAAGACACTGGGCAGCGACGCACTTGCCATAGGAATCTCTTACCTTGTCTGCAGTCTGATTGCGGTATGCAGTCTGTAACGTCTTATCTAATATACCCAATTATTAAGACTTTTTAACCTTTGAACTAGTTTTGAACTAGTGGAATATATACAGTCTACCAAAAAAAAAAATCAAACATAACTTGAATTCAAAAACTAGTTAAGGTTTTTTAAGTTTGAAAAAAAATTGATCAAATTAATTTCTTGACCTCATATTGAAAAAGTATTTTTAAAATTTTGTAATTTTGATGATGCTTAAACTCCAAAGTCCATATAGTTCTTAATTAATTAAATTCAAAAATTTTATGGATTATATAAAATTAAAAACATTTCTAAAGAAAAGCAGTCTAATCTAAAAACATATTTTACAGAAAATACATACCTCTACAGTAAAAATAAGAAAAAAAACAAATATCTAAAGAAAATATTCTAAAGAAAAATATAAAGAAAACACATATCTTTAAAAATAAAATATTCTATAGGAAATACATATTTCAAAAGTAAAAATATTCTATAGAAAAACACATATCTAAAGAAATAATATTCTATACAAAAAAACATATCTCTTATGAAAAACATGCTAAACTGAACGCATATTTTACAGAAAAAAACATATCTTTACAGTAAAACATAAAGTAAAATCATGTCTCTAAAGAAGAAAAATGCTAAAGAAAAACATCTCTAAAGAAACACATGTCTTTAAAGAAAAGCATTTCAAAGAAAAACACACCTTTAAAGATAAAATATCCTATAGAAAATACACATTTCAAAAGTAAAAATATTCTATAGAAAAAAAACATATTTAAAGAAATAATATTCTACAGAAAAAACATATCTCTAAAGAAAAACATGCTAAACTAAAAGGCTATTTTACAGAAAAAAAACGTATCTCTACATTAAACATGAAGTAAACACATTTGTCTAAAGAAGAAAAATTCTAACGAAAAACATTTCAAAGAAAACGCACACTTTTAAAGATAAAATATCCTACAGAAAATGTACATTTCAAAAGTAAAAACATTCTATAGGAAAAAAACATATCTAAAGAAATAATATTCTACCAGAAAAAAAAACATATCTATAATGAAAAACATGCTACACTAAACGTATATTTTACAGAAAAAATATATATCTACCGTAAAACATAAAGTAAAAACATGTCTCTAAAGAAGAAAAATTCTAAAGAAAAACATATCTCTAAAGAAACACATTTAAAAAAAACACATCTTTAAAGATAAACTATCCTATAGAAAAAAACATATCTAAAGAAATAATATTATATAGAAAAAAACATATCTCTAAAGAAAAACATACTAAAATAATCTCATATTTTACAGAGAAAACGTATCTCTAAAGAAAAACATGCTAAACTGAACGCATATTTTACAGATTAAAACATATCTTTACAGTAAAACATAAAGTAAAATCATGTCTCTAAAGAAGAAAAATTCAAAATAAAAACATCTCTAAAGAAACACATGTCTTTAAAAAAAATTCCAAAGAAAAAAAATCTTTAAAGATAAAATATCCTATAGAAAAATACACAATTCAAAAGTAAAAATATTCGATAGAAAAAGGCATAGAGAAATAATATTCTACATAAAAAAACGTATCTCTAAAGAAAAACATGCTAAACATTTTCCAGGAAAAACGTATGTCTACATAAAACATAAAGTAAAAATATTTCTCTAAAAAAGAAAAATTCTAAAGAAACACACATGTTTAACGAAAATCATTTCAAAGAAAACACACACCTTTAAAGATAAAATATCCTATAGAAAATACACATTTCAAAAGTAAAAATATTCTATAGAAAAAAAAAACATATCTAAGGAAATAATATTCTACCGAAAAAACATATCTCTAATAAAAAACATGTTAAACTAAACGCATATTTTACAGAAAAAAACATATCTCTATAGTAAAACATAAAGTAAAAACATGTCTCTAAAGAAGAAAAATTCTAAAGAAAAACATATCTCTAAAGAAACACATGTCTTTAAAGAAACACATTTCAAAGAAAAAACACATCTTTTAAGATAAAATATCCTATAGAAAATACATATCACTGAAGAGAAAATATTCTATAGAAAGAAAATACATACGTAAAGAAATAATATTCTACAGAAAAATCATATCTCTATTAAAGAATTTCTTTAAAGAAAAAACATTATTTTATAACTATGGTTCAGAATATAAATCTTTAATAAATCGAATACTACAAGAATAAAAGAAAACTTTGCAAAAGAAAATAAATATCATCAATTTTCCTCTTAGCTTGCTAAATCTGGGTTCCTATTTTCCAGTTACCTGCAACAGGTGCTTCGATGAACCCAGCCCGGTCTCTGGGTCCAGCTTTCGTCACTAACACGTGGACTTACCACTGGGTAAGAACATTCTTTTACTATCTCTCTTCAACAGAGAAAGACTACCTTTTTGGTACCTTTGAAGATTTTGAAACGAAATTCCTATACATGTTTCCCTATAAATAGGGCTATCAAATAATGACTTCAAAACGAATGAAGTTAAGTGGTGACTTAGTTACTCCCATCACATATCCAACCTTTATAGAAGGAATTATGGGTAAAAATTCCAAGGCAGAATGGAAAATTTGTTACCCCTGCCTAGCACGGTGATTCTCAACCTTTTTTTAAGCAACTCCAGCCAAAGTATGTTCAACGCCCCCCGCTCCTTTGTAAAAATCCCGTAATTTCAATGTAGGGGGTATGAGAAGTGTTCAATTATAAGAGGTAAAATGTTTAAGTAATTTTATCCAATAGAGTTATAAATCAAATTTTTGTTACTGAGACAAGCTGAAGCCATGCTCAAACGAATTGATATAGCCGAATGTTTAGGACGCTGACCTTAAGTTCCGGAGTTCGTGGATTCAAATCCCACTGAAGCATAGATGTTCATATCAGTTCAAAATCGGCTTTAAATAGTAAGTCCCGCTCTCAATGAGGAATTTTCACGTTTTTATTTTGATTTTAAACGATAGAAGACAAAAAAGTAAGCAGGACAGTAGAATTTTTCTTTCATTTGCCTAATGAGTGATTTCTAATGGTTTTATAGCGGACTCTTTAACGTCTCCCAAAACGATACTTTTTCTCCGCCGAGTTTGTGACGTCATCGTTCATGTAGACACCGAGCGCCTATGCTGTTTACATGTTAAAAGGCGACTTTTAAATTTGTTTTTGTGTAAAGTATCGCATATAATAGAATTTTTTTGTTATGTCTGGCATTAAAAAATCATACTCTAAATATTGTATTGTGCCACTCTGTAAAAATACAACTAATTGCAATGAGAAGATATTTTTCATCGTCCCGAAAGACCCACATACACGTAAAATCTGGACAACTGCGATGAAAAGGGATGAGAAATTAAACAAATTATCATATAAATCATCTTTATGGGTTTGTGAAGACCATTCCTCGGTAAGTAAATGCTTGTTTTTTGTTTAAATATTACAAATATTATTTTAAAGCAATACAAAAATATTAGTCTGCATGAACGATGACATCACAACCAATCACGGAGCGTTTTGATGCCGTGATTTTCGCTTAACTTTAAATTAAATTTTTTACTGATGGACCCAGTTTTTTACATTTTATAGAATTTTTAGGAATCTACGAGTCTGGATTATCAGAAAAACACTAAGTTGTTCGAATCCCCCACATGTGCAAATTCCTCAATTGTTGCACAAGAGTAGACCGTACAGCTCCAAACCAAACGAATGCCACTGATTCAATGTATTTTCTGAATGTCAGCCCAATTTTACACATAACAAAGGGAGTGAAAATAACTGGTTTTGGTATCCCCACGTGAGTTTGTTTTATTACATGTAAAAATTGAGTAAAATATATAATTGATGTAATAAATGTATTAAGTATTGTTAAAATTATGTTTGAAAGACAAAACTTGCTTACATTGCTACCCTACCGTCCGAAACAAGTTCATTGCCCACCAAAGGAGAGAGATATTGCGAGTGGATCGGGACAGCCAATTTTGGTGCTATACTTTCGTTAGAAATTTGCTTGGCTCTCTGGCGCCATCTATTAACTAAAAGCCTATTTAATAAGTAATCGTGAGCTCGTGTCGATTACGAAAAGAAATTATAAATATTAAGGAAGGCTTAGTGTTGAATGAAACAGAATTACATCAGTTAATACAGACTTTGATCACATATATTGCAGCTCAAATAAATAAGATTTATTTCTTTTTATTTGTATAATCTTTTACTTTTTAAAATCATTAACAATAACTGGTAAAAATATGAAATCACATTGGATTTTCCAGACAATGTTGTTTTCAGTTTATTGTAATGGACAGTAGCCTGATTTAAGCACTAAAAAATTACTCATCGAAACATCATTCAATATAGTACTTTAGAAGATTATATTTTTCTATCAAAGAATATTCAAGAAGAATTCTTTTTTACTCTTTACTAAGTGAAATAATTATTCACTTTTGCTGTATACTTTTGAGAGGAATAGAAAAATTTAAACTTATGAATATTCTTTTATAGAAAGATGTAAGTTTCTAAATTTTTATACTGAATAACATTTTTTTAGAACAATGTTTTTATCAATAAAAATCAGTCTGTTTACTGCCCATTATAGACAGCTTGAGATATAAATTTTATAATGAGAAAAATTGATTTTAAAATAATAATAAAAAAAAAATTAAAAAATTTACAGTTAAAAATAAAAATCAATTTTAAAAATTGTCAAAAATGTAAAAAAAAATATTAGAAATGAATATTAGAAATAAAATAGAATATGAAAATATGAAAATAATAATAAATATTAAAATTAGTAAATTTATTAAAAGCAAACATTAGAAATACTAGCAATTTTCAAGCTCATTTCTTAAAAAAAGACTAATTTTATAAACTTAAAACGACAAAAACTAACAAAAATAAAAAATATATATATTTATAATTCAGTTAACAAAGAATAAAAAGGAGAAAATTGGAAATTGACTGAAAATATTGTCATAAATGTAAATAAAATATTAAAAAAACTGCGCAATTAATTAAGCAGTTTTAGTAGATATATTAGTGAATAGATGGCGCCAGTGAACCAAGCAATTTTCTACCGGAAGTGCAGTACCAAAATTGGCTGTCCTGATCCACTTTTTCCTGGTTTAGAATAGTCCACCTCGGGGAATGTCCAAGGAAGAGCCGATGAAACCCCGTATTAATTGAATATTATTTAAACAATTTTCTGAGTCACTGCTGTTAATTTTTTAATAAATGCCCAAGTTATCTGTCCGTCTGTCCTCGTTTTTACGAAGCGATTGAACCTGCAATGGATAGAGGCATCCATATTGGATTTTTGATGAGTTAGGGTTAGCAAAATTCAAAGCTAGTTCAAAATATTCGAAATCAACCACCCTTTTCGATCGTTTAACACTAGATTGCCCGATATTTCTTGTATATCTATATTGCCCAAAAACAGTCAAAATGACTGCTTTGTGAAAAAATAACAAATATGTAAAGAAATTTGTTTAAAATTAATTTTTAATATTATATAATAAAGGAGGGCGGAAGTAACTACAATTATTCATAAACCCATTTATATGTTATAGAAAAAGTCACCAAATTCCAAGAAATTGTGTCATTATGTTTCATAATTGTTTTTCTAATTGAAATTAAAAAACAGTCAAAATGACTGCCTTGGGCAATCTAGTGTTAATGCCATTATCTCAAGCCCTATTTTCTCCTGTCAAGAGCAGGCAATGATTAAATTTATCATTTAATCACATAATAAATAGTTAAAACAACATTTTTTCTAGCATCATAACGACATTTATTTACCAACTTTATTTATTCGATTCTTATTTTAATTATTTAAATATCGTCTGCATTATTTTCATACTTTTTATCACTGAACTTAGATATGATGTAAATATCTTTCTTTTATATTTGGCTTAAATAATAGATTAGATACATATGTGATAATTTTAAATTTAATGATTGATTATATTTTTGTTGCAATGAAAATTTTATCACCGGTATTAACAACAAATTATTTTCATAAAAGTCTAGGAGTCTGTTTCCCGAACTAATAATTATCTAGTGTTTAAGTTATATATCTGTTTGAAAATTAAGTTTGCTTGTGTGTTTGTTTTTTATGGATAATCATATGGTTTGCAATCGATTCGCTAAATTTTGGACATCATTCATATACTAGCATATAGCCCATCATATGACGGGATTAGTAAAATTTTTAATATTCCAGAACCGTTAAGTACCCAATGAGGCAGGTAAAAAATGGTTTGTTATTTGGCTGAGAACTATCTGGTTCATTCTCAATGATTTATTTATCTTCATACTCCTCTAGAATCTCCCGATCCTGTAATGGAGTTCAGAATCACGTTGAATTCAGTTAGTCAAACCGTGTGGTTATGTATAATAAACAAACACACAAAAGAACAAACTTCTTAATTTCCAAATATATATAAACTAAAAGTTAGATATTTAGTAGTCCGTGAAATAGACTCCTAGACTTATATGAAAATAATTTATTGTTAATACCGGTGGTAAAAGTTTCAATGCAACAAAAAATAATCGATGATTAAATTTAAAATTATCACGTATGTACCTAATCTATTATTTAAGCCAAATATAAAAGAAAATCATTTACGTCATATCTAAGTTCAGTGGTAAAAGATATTAAAATAGTGTAGACGATATTTAAATAGTTTAAAATATGAAATGATTAAATGAGATGCTTAAAGGAATGACGTCAAAATGCTAGAAAAAATTGTTACTTTTACCTATTTATTAAGTGATAAATGGATAAATTTAATCGCCTGCTCTTAACCGGGGAAAATAGGGCTCGAAATAATGGCATTAAACTCTCGAAAAGGGGCGAAGGGTTGGATTTCGAACGTTTTAAAGACTACAGTATTTTTCACTGTGATATGTAGCCTATTTATACATATTTATTTTAGAATCGGATCGATAGTTTAGGAGAAGATAAACTTTATTCGCTTTGAATGGATGCCTCTATCCATTCCAGGTCCAACCGCTTCATAAATTTGCGGACAGATAACTTAGGCTATTATTATATAGGGGATACTCTCCAAATAATCACTGTCAGTATTAAAACCTCTACTGTCCATCCTATCACGTTAATATCACGAGATAAATTAAGGTTGGCAACAAACATGCAGTCAGTAAAGATTAACAAATTTTTGAGCGTGTACCAGATAATTCTCAGACAAGAAACGAACCATTTTTTTACCTCCCTCATAGGGTACTTTATAATTCTGGAAAATTAAAAAATTTACAGTTCCTCTCATATTACGGGATATATGCTAGAAAAAAAAGAATGTAGAAATCTATTCATTTTAAGATAAATATTAATTCCCGTCATATGACGGGATCATTAATTTTTATGCTAGTACATGTTAGTATTAATTTATTATGCTAGTACTAGTGCGGGCTATACGATAGTACATCAAATTTGTATAGACATTTTCCAGTTTTAATTTATACAAAATTTCAATATGGCTGTACAATACTTACAGTAACATTACATATTTTACTCTTTTTCCAAACAAGTACATCCATATCTACAAAATTGTTACATTTACTTATTTAAAATTTGACAATTTTACATACAATTCATGTTTAAACAATTTCTTAAATATTTTATTTTTTACAATGTAAAAAGACATCAGTAACAATAAACTTGTACCACGTCATGTTGTTCTCAATGAGATCGTTCAATAATTTTAGACGGCTATAACCATAAATTAAATTCCTTTTAACTTTAATTTTTCCTTTTATAGTCGTATCTACCATTTGATGTTAATAATACTAGTTAGTTCGTTTATGGAAAAAGTATTTTGTTATTGTGTAAAAATAATACATGTAACCTTAAGAATACATCATTTTTGTATTTGGTGCTGCCATCTATTGTCATTGTATAGAAATAAATGTTTTTTCGATTCAGATGCGATATTTACGCTCCGGTTTTTGTCTCCAAATTTGGCAGCTTTTTCAAGCGTTTTGACGGGCGATGTCTGTTTACTTTTTACTATTCTGACATTGGATCTTCGTGGCGGTAACCCTGGTTCATTCCTTAATCCCCACTGGTGACGACTGGATCGGGACAGCCAATTTTGGGTGCTTACACTTCCGGTAGAAAATTGCTTGGCTCACTGGCGACATCTTTTCACTAATATATTAACTGAAGCTACTCAATTAATTGGACAGTTATTTTATTATTTTATTTATATTTTTGACAATATTTTCAGTCAATTTTCTCCTTTTTATTTGAATTTTATTTAACTTTTTACTTTTATTTTTGTTATTTTTTGTCGTTTTAAGTTTATAAAATTAGTTTCTGTTAAAAAATGAGCTTGAGAAGTGCTAGTATTTCTATTATTTTATTGTAATAAATTTATTAATTTTAATATTTATTGTTATTTTTATAATTTAATATTTTATTTTTAATTTTTTTTTTACATTTTTGACAAGTTTTAAAATTGATTTTTATTTTTAACTGTCAATTTTTTTATTATTTTAAAATCCTTTTTTGCTATTATAAAGTTTATGCCTCAAGCTGTCTAATAATGGGCAGTAAACTGCCCGATTTTTAAAAATAAAAACATTGTTCTGAAAAAATGCTATAATAATATAATAATTTAAAAACTTACATTTTTCTATCAAAGAATATTCATAAGTTTAAATTTTACTATTCCTCTAAAAAGTATACAGCAATATTGAATAATTATTTTACTTAATAAAGAGTAAAAGAGAATTTTTCTTGAGTATTCTTTGATAGAAAAATATAAGATTCTAAAGTACTAATTGAAGTATATTTCAATGAGTAATTTTCTCATGCTTAAATTAGACTATTTACTGTCCATTCCAATAAACTGAGAAGAAAGATTGTCTGAATAATGCAATGGGATTGCATATTTTTACCAGTTATTGCTAATGATCTTAAAAAGTAAAAGATCATACAAATAAAAACAAATAAATCTTAATTATTTCATCTGCAATTTGCTATCCACATTTGTTTCACCTTCCATGTTTAACACATTATATTAAGAATCCTCGACACTTGCTCACGATTACTTAAACAGGTTTTTAGTTAATAGATTGCACCAGTGAGCCAAGCAATTTTCTACCGGAAGTGTAAGCACCCAAAATTGGCTGTCCCGATCCACTCGTCACTGGTGCACCTGACCACCTGGCTCCTTTTTGAATAATTTCTTTGGAATTTTCTAAATATACTGGATTTGTATAGTTCAGACGTGCTCGCTTGGTAAAGTTACTGGTCCAGTGTTTTTATTTTTCTGTCGTTGTGCATTACATGGCTTTTAAGAAACCAAAGATATTTCTTTAGCCTTTTAGCCTATACTCCATTTCGAATAATTTCTAGAAAGCTCTTTGTGGTTTAGCTTTACTAGTTCGGACGTGTTCGCATGGTGAGATCGCTTGTCAGGTTGTACCATTTTTTTTATCATTTTTGTTAGTACTAGTATGCATTTACTGCAGATGTTGAGCAAACTTTCTTTTTTTAATGTGTATTAAAATGTGTGTGTATGTGTTAAAATGTGTATTTTTATGCATTTTTAGTTTAACAATATGGGATGTTGAGGGGGGGTGAAATTTTAAATCTGTATGACTTTATTTCGTTTTTAATGTTTATCAAAATGTATGTTTTATGTATTTATAGTTGTAACAATATGGAGGGGGTTACCAATCCTCGCAAATTTAAAATTTCTTTTAAATTTCTTTTTCCGTGTGCTCAATAGTCTGCAGTAATTTTATTTTTTTATCCATCCATGTTTTTTTTCTTTTGTGATTTTTCAGAAAATGCAATTTTTATGTATGGTTTCTTAAAAGCCATGTGATGCCCTCCATGTTTTTTTCTTGGTGATCTTTCAGAAAACCCCATTTCTGTTTGGTGAC
This sequence comes from Pardosa pseudoannulata, assembly GCA_032207245.1. Taxonomy (NCBI): domain Eukaryota; kingdom Metazoa; phylum Arthropoda; class Arachnida; order Araneae; family Lycosidae; genus Pardosa; species Pardosa pseudoannulata. The sequence goes on along the minus strand of CM063497.1, from coordinate 86,563,152 downwards.
TTTTTAAAATGGGGTTTTTTGCCAAAATCAGCAAGAAAAATGTTATAAATTAGCAGACGCTTAACTGTTTAACTCTTTAAAGACGACGGAGCAGATAATTTTACTACCCATAAGTCCTAAAGTTTTCAACAGATGAAAATGTAAAATGGACTGTCCCATTCTCCCCACCCCTCTCCCTTCTTTCCAGAAAATACTCTTTGGAGCTACTATATATTATAACAGCAGTCTACCTACCAAACACGATTTAAACATAAATTTAGTCTATGAGCTCACGCAATAATATAAACATACACACTCATTTCGAAAGTATACAAAATTTAAGCTCATTTTTTATGTTTTCGCAGAAGTTAATAAATAAGAGTAATTTTTAAATTAAAAACTGCAAACTTACTGAAACATTTTTAGTATAAAAAATTAATAGCTCTACAACACAGAAATTCCAGAATAAATAATCATTATTAAATAGTGAGCATTCTAAGAATAAAAGAAATAAATCATACAGTATAATTCATTTCCTCTGTCTCGTCCAAATAATGACAAATTGAGTTTATGGTTTTTTATTTTCCCCACGTTATCACTAAAATCCATTTAAGAGAAAAATTATGCATTAAATCCATAATAAAAACAAAATTGTTTAACTATATATCTATAATTTTTTAAGTAGCTTATGTTTATATAAAATACCTTTAAACTAAACTTCAAAATATATATCATAGCATAAAATAAGATTAGAATTATCTTAGAGAACAAAAACTCATTGCTGAGGAAAACACCTCAAAATGTGGTCAAGCTTTGATGTAGGCAGTAATCAATTAAACTGTCAACTGGTCATAAGACGGGGTAGGTGAAAAGAAGACCCCCGCTGGGTATACTTCTCACCCCTATTTATCTTAATTCCGGTCGAGCCCGTCTGTGGGCCGGGGTCGTCCCGAAAGAGTTAAGACGTGTTTGTTCTTTCTCTGAGTTTACGACAAAAATAAAAGATTTTTAACTTAGTATTTCACCTCGTCTTAATGCTCAAGAGGGTTTATTCTAGAACATGACTGTGTATAAGCGACAGTACCAATAACGCCATTATAATTAAAAATTTAGGCTCCATGTGATTGGTCGAGTAATTTTAACAGTATCTTATGTATGTGTGTGTGTGTGTTTGAGTGGAAATTTTTTTAAATTACAACTCTTAGTGAAATTCTTTGTAACTTTGCAATGGTTGTTAACCTTTAGCAACTTCGCAAACACCAAAATTAACTTCTGCTTAGCTCAGCTATTCTTATATATCTCCTATTCGTAACTTAGTTCACTTCTTATAAGTCACAGGAATTACTTTAACACTCTCATTGGCTATCGGCCTAATGCAACCTCCATATATGACCAAATATAATTCGTTTTGGAGACAGTGCGCCAAAGACGGTTTGGTTCAATAGACTCCATATGTTTAATTAAAATTCTGTTTTTTTTTTCTCTCATGGTTTAAAAACTGCACCATTTTTAACATGGATACCATTTTTACTTTGTACTGAGTTAAAAAATTTCATTACATATGTTTACATACTGTGACGTTGCTCACGTCACATTATCATTTGTAAGTCTTAAGACACTACAGCTCGTGACCACCTTGGGAGTTGAAAGGATTAGATAGGGTTAATCATGTAAATACTGCATGACTATTCTGTTTAAACTGTGCACGTGCAAAATGAATGCTTCCCCTGGAAAGTTCCCGATCGTGTGATGATTGATAACAACCCACAAGATCCCTGTTATTGATTTATCACGAGGTTGGGTTCTTCTAGAACTCTTTCCGCAGTCTAACAAAGAGAAATATATATATGTATATATATATGTATGTATATATATATATATATATATATATATATATATATATATATATATATATATATATATATATATATCAGGGAGAGAGCGGGAGGAGCGGAGGCATTCCTTGGCACCACAAAATTTGAGCATTGGAAGGTAAGGCTATGTCCCTACTTAATTTGAGCTTTAATATTTGTGCGTAATGGCCCTAAGGCATTAATATTATGATTTCTTGTGTTTAATAAACCTCGTTAATTTGAGCTTTAAAATTTGTACATAATGACCCCAGGGCGTTAGTATTATGATTTCTTGTGTTTAATAAATCTTGTTATTTACTTTGCCATGAGCTACCAAAGAGTCTGTTTTAATTTAATATAGGGCAGCGTGATAATACACCTTTTCTTCGAAGAAAGCAAGTAAATAATTCACATTTTTCAACAGCAAAAATCGCTCTCGAAATCACTTCAGACTAGCAATAGGTGGCTCTTCTTTCTTACCTACATTCCTCTAAGTTTATATTCAACTCCATGTGACCTTGAGCGCAGTCAGCAAACAAGAGCAAAAAAGGATTATTTATCAAAAGAATGCCGTCGTCTTAAAATAAAACAATATAAAGATGGGTAAAAAGACAACCTGGGACATTACAGTGTATGTTTGCAGGAAGGTAAATATATATGAAGGTACAGATGCATTATAGCCACCGGGTTTTTTTTCTCGCCAAACTTGGGGATTTTTGTGTGGCAAACATAGCGATTTTTGGGGCGATGACTAGGTTGCTGTATATGCCCTAACTTTGATAGGGGAATATAGAAGCTATTGGAGCACGTGATTTTTGACGTCATTTCCCGGCTATCTATGAAAATTTTCTGTTCTAAATATTCTTTTCGTTCCAGACTTGGATTAGTAGGTTGTCTCGTAGGTAGGTAAGTTATTTTTGGTATATTTGTAGCATTGTGAAGAAATATCAGGAAATTCTTAGACCTGAGGTTGGATTTGCATTTCATTCAAAACGGCACGTTTGTGGGGATGATGGAATTCCGAATTTGAGTTTTTTTTTATGTATTTAGTTAGTGGGATTTAGTTAATTTATGACAAGTGAAGTTATTTCTGTTTTGAAATTGTTAAAAAATATCAAAATATTCTAAACCATACAAGATTGTTTGGGTTTGGAACATTTTGTTTTTGTTCTTATCATTTTCTGGGATTTAGTTAATTTAGTTATGACGGGTAAGTTATTTCGGTTTTGAAATAGTTAAAATGTATCAGGATATTCTAAGTTAATTGGTTTGGAACATTTTTATTTTGTTCTTTGCACAAGGGGGGGAACCCCCCCCTCACATGTTAGATTCTTCATAATATTAGTGCTTATTAAAATGATATATATTGTGTTTACTCTGTTGACACATATCATAAATATTACTAATCTGTTATTTATTTTTTAAAAATCGTAAAAAATGATGATTATTATGCTAATTTTATTTTAATAATACTTTAAATTGTTAATCTGTTGTTTCCTTTTAAAGTTTAGTTTTGTTAATGTTGTGTTTCAAATATGCCACGTGACCGTCGCCATGGTTTTTTTTTGTGATCTTTCAGAAAACACGCACCGCCGCCATGTTTTTCTACTTGGCGACTTTTCAAATCATGCGTTTTTCTGTTGGTCGCCAAAAAAACATGGCGGACGGAACCGGCGACTATAATGCATCTGTTCCATATATGAATATATGCATGTCACTTAAAATTAGTAGAAACAAATTGTTACAATACTGAATATTTCCAAATTTATAATCCTACTTCCTTTCTCGTGAACTGTAGGTGTACTGGTGTGGACCTGTGGTCGGCGCTGTAATGGCGGGTCTTATTTACGAGTACATATTTGAATCTCCCAAGAGATTGCCTAGGACGACCAAAGAAAATTTCCAGAGAGGTACACCAGAAATTATTTTTCTTTGTTATGGTACCTGCTTTCTTACAGTGATTTGAAATAACAGGTAGTCGTTTGTCCTCGTTTATTATCTTGTTCATAGCAATGAATTATATGCGGATGAAGTACCGGTTGACAGTGTACCTACCAGTGTTCCCGTAAGGAAACACACAGTTTAAAATTTAATTAAAAGCAAAGTTTCAACAAAACAGCTATGTAAATACTTTTAATTACAAAGGCATGCTTGATGTTTAATATTATAACTACGATCTATAGATAATTTCTTTAGCATATAACTGTACGTGTAAAAAAGCTTTTTGGTAGCATTTTTCACTTTGCAATGCTTATAAATTATGAAAACATACAAAACCAAATCCTATTTATTTAAATAACATGTACGGATATCATAAACAATCATTTTAACGATATAAAATAAATATAGAAATAAAGTAAAAAAAACTCTGATAAAGAAAGAAATCTGCATGTTCTCGAAAGAAATCATTGGCATGTTTTGCTATTCAAAAATATTCGCACGTATCTTTCTCAATTACGAAAAAGAGAGCTTAATATTCTAAGACATTAATGAACATCGAAGAACTTTGGCAGTCTCGACCTATGATCCCGCATGAAATTTTATAATTTCATCTGGCAATCGATAATTTCCACTATGATACCACCTTTGCCATAATTTCTGTTGTATGAAGTTCTGTTGTTGAATTTCAGTTTTGTGAAGAAGCAACAAAAATACATCCAACTGTAAAAGTTTTAATAAAAGTTTTCTCTGCAGTTTTTTTTTTTTTTTACGCTGTGAAAGTTTAAATAGGAGGACATTTTTTTTATACCGTATAGCACATTCGGTTCAATCAATGATTATAATGATTATTAATAACGAACTTATTCATTTTTTGATTAAAATGGTCACAATGTTGGTTTGCAACGTATTCAAAGACATGACTTAGCAATCTATTCAAAGACATGACTTAGCAATCTATTCAAAGACATGACTTAGCAATCTATTCAAAGACATGACTTGGCAGTCTATTCAAAGACATGACTTAGCAATCTATTCAAAGACATGACTTAGCAATCTATTCAAAGACATGACTTAGCAATCTATTCAAAGACATGACTTAGCAATCTATTCAAAGACATGACTTAGCAATCTATTCAAAGACATGACTTAGCAATCTATTCAAAGACGTGACTTAGCAGTCTATTCAAAGACATGACTTGGCAGTCTATTCAAAGACATGACTTGGCAGTCTATTCAAAGACATGACTTAGCAATCTATTCAAAGACATGACTTAGCAATCTATTCAAAGACATGACTTAGCCACCTATTCAAAGACATGACTTAGCCACCTATTCAAAGACATGACTTAGCCACCTATTCAAAGACATGACTTAGCCACCTATTCAAAGACATGACTTAGCCACCTATTCAAAGACATGACTTAGCCACCTATTCAAAGACATGACTTAGCCACCTATTCAAAGACATGACTTAGCAATCTATTCAAAGACATGACTTAGCAATCTATTCAAAGACATGACTTAGCAATCTATTCAAAGACATGACTTAGCAATCTATTCAAAGACATGACTTAGCAATGTGTAATGGTGGCTGACATCGTCGTTATTTCTTCAGACCCATTATTCTACATTTCAACAATATCCAGGTTCGTTTCTATTATTTTTAATATTAAATATATCACACTGCCACCGGTCTATATTACAAAATAGAAATATTTTAATAAGAAGAAAAAACAAAGAAAAATGCTAAAAAAATACGAAAAAAATATAAAAAAGCACTCCACGTGCACCACCTAAAAAAAATTTTGCAAGTCTACGAGCATGCTACGTTCTTTCCTTTCTATCTTAACTCCTCCAAGAACCCTGTACTTATTTTGTCAAAAACTCTTTCATCTCGTAGTGGTTCCATTATCCTGTGCAGATATGTCCTCTCCCGGCGCTGTCCAGATCGACCGGAACTCTAGGCATAGTCTTGAATCACGCCTCCTGGTCGACCAACCACAAGTCTCCTGACCTGGGGAAGTTGGAGATCAGTCGTTTCCACTGATCCCACCATACGCCTCCTGTAGTAGCGAAAAAACTCTCGCATGCAACCCACAACGTGTGAGTGTGGAGAGAAGATCAGCTTCGCAAACCTTAAACAAAACGTAGCAGCATTCACCCACAATGGCGAGACATGACTTTTCAGACACTCTTGCCAAAACTGACTCAAACCTTTCGCAACCAATTCCTCCTATCTGTTATCACAACATTAAAAAGAATCATTACATCTCGGGTTAAAATCTATTATCAGATAATAGACCTAGGGTTACCTTATGATAAATCCTATTCATTCTAATCTCCTTAGACTAGTGGGGGTCACAAATTTCAGATTAAGAACTGGACACTACGAGAAAAAGCGTCTGTTTAGGTTTACTCTCTGGTGAACTTTCCAGCCAACCCATTTTGCCTAATTCCCACCAAGAATATGAAAAGACATTCAGACCAAGTCCTGGAATTCGTGACTTCGCAGCTATTATTGCTTCAACTGTATTTTAAATGTTAGGGAATTGTATAGGGCTGCTCGGAATAGAATATTGGCAGCTATGTCAAATTCTGGCGTAGGATAAAAAAAAACTTTTTGGCATTCTATACTACTGTTTCTCACCACAAATGGCTTTCTCTTTGTACCAATCTGATCTACTTCTTGATTATTTACAGGTGCATCCACCAATGACTTAAATACCCACTTGCTCTTATTATTTTGGGACAGACGAAATATTAAATATTGACTGTCTAAACTTGCACGTTATAATTGATGCCATCATGAGAGAGTCTACAAACAAGCCTAATCGGCTACAAATCTTTTTTCTTTTGTGATATTTTTACATTGAAAGTTTGTCGGGAATACTAACGAATCTCCGCTTCTTTGCAGAAGTATCCAGTGCACAGGACGACAGCGAGAGCAAGACCATACCTCCTGTGCCTAACAGGGTGGACCAGATTCGACAAGTACCATGTTTCCGACCTATTGACGGGCCTAGGACGCCATCTAGGGGCACGCACACCCACTGCGGTCAACAACTTCAACAATCATTCTACTGTACAGTGCCGAGGGGAAGCGCGCGGAACGCTACCTATCGAACATGGGACAATGATTGTGGTTCGTCGACTCAGTTCAAGTTCTGAGGCAGAGCCCGTGGCCGTCAGACGTGGTACAGACGATCTCCACCCCTGAGAGCGAAAGACAGTTCTTCCGCGCAGGCTGTATAGAGAACCTTTGTGCCTGTAGCCAGCGTCTGACGTGCTGCGATTCTCAGTAAAGGCTGGTACCCCACCTATCATTAAAGACAAAACCTCTAAACCTTGAATTCTAGAACTAATTTCAAGTTCTTTGTGACAAAAATGGCCCGTTCTTGGTGCATTGATATTTTGTAAATCCAGAAAGTTTTCGGTAGGAAACTGTTCTTTAACTATCTTACCAACATGTTAGGATATATATACGGTATCACTAAATGCCTTTTAAATTAGGCCTACCATTTCTCGCAATGCTAGATACATAAAACAAAATGAAATATTTTCCTGTTGGTATGGCTGTTTTAAAACGGCATGAAAAATTGATATGCAAGAGATTGGGTACAGTTTTCATTACGCCAATACTCAATTAGTATCAAGAATGAAAGTCTTTACATGACTAAGATAACTGAAAGGAAACTACATAGCATCCAACAGTTTTAGACTCGGTGGATATTTAGACATATTTCAACTATCTGAAATGTAAAAATAACCTTTTATTTCTCTTAACTGACAAATGGAACTCAGTCATTTACTAGTAGCATTAAGTTACCTCAAGTAAGAACCAAATAACTCAAATATACGAGTATGGTCACTTTAGGTCCTCTAAAAGAAAACAAAATGCTTTACAAAATATTCACGTTTAAATACCACATATTATAATCAAGATATATTACGTAGATAATACGATAAGAAATAATAGTTGAGGACCATTTTAAAATAGTAGAAACTACGAACTTCTTAAACTGCGGAAGTATTGTCATGTTAATTTTGTTCTACAGACATTCGAAAAGAATGACAACTCTGATTAAAAAAATTTAAGGCTTAAATTAAAAGTTCAGAATAAAGTTACTTTCCGTTTGTCAAAGTACTTTTCATAAAATCCGCTGGTTTTGTATCATCTGTGCAATCCCTCTGTCTTACTAACGAGTTAAACTGCCAAACAGGATCCTTCTAAAAAAAGAAAGAGGAAGCAACTGTGTGGCATTGAAATGCATTTAACAAAGGCCCTTAGATTATATACATTTCTCAATCGACCATGAGAAGAAAACAATGTACAGTACTTAACCAAAGAGTCATTACATTATTACTACCGTATTAATAACAAGTAAGGACTAAAGATGGTCACTTTTAGTTCTCAAAACCTCCAGCACCCGACATGGCATTGACCCTACAACGGTGCTGATAGGTAGACTGAAGTGACTGATACCAAGCGCTCACCAACTGGTCCTGCAATTCCCAAACCTTCCGAGGGAGTAGCGTGGCGGCACGAATTGTTTTCCAGGTGGGACAAATAAGTCCCATAAAACAGCTACTTTCCCACTCTGCAGATAATTACGCTATATTTAGAAAGACAATGCCTACCGCTTTATATACTTCCGCATCAACCACACACTCGCAGTGGTTTTATTCCTGGGCGAGCTCATTGTTATAAAAGGAAGGTGGTTATAATGCAATGGTTCTTCGTACACCTTACCTACAAACGGCCTTGGCAGAAACCAGAACAATATATCGTTCTATCTGCAGGTTTTTCTGGTACTCTATGACCTTTCTATAAATACTTCTCCAAGCAAAGAAGTTCTTCAAACCTTGCCAGAACTCCATATTCCACTCAGCAAGGACTTACATATTTCAATGCTTAACATGAAAACGTCTTAAGACTTAAAATAACCTGAATATCAACTGCAGTTTAAGGAAATCTAGAACTTCTTTCCCAAGTATTAAAATTTCAGTACTCACTGAGTGTTCATATCACTGAGCTGAACATAACATGATGAAGAAGCTAAATTAAACTTAAAGTGTTATCTCATCAAATACAGCAACTTCAATTTGAGATTCAACATATATGACAAATGAAAATAAGTATTACAGTGTGTCGACAATAGCATTAACATGTCACCACATGCAAGCAAATCGCAATTTAAAGAGTGGCTATTACTGTTCTCAAAAGTGAATTTTGTACTCAAGCATTTTAGTACTCAAAGAAAAATAACATGAATAACAGACTCAAAGTCAGAAAGAAAAAAGGAGAGTTTTCTTGAAATCTTTGCCACACGTACTATGACTTTAACATGCATGATAAAATTATGACCTTTTCGGAGAAAGATGTGCTTAAAAACTCTCATTGAAAATTAAGTATTACCTCATCAAGTGCAGATATCTTGATCTTACACTCACTATAATCTGTCAAATGGGAACATTAATCCATTAATGCCCAACATTCCTTATTATGTAGAACTAGAAAAACAGTTTATAGAATATTAATGTTTTCTCGTAGCGAGTCTTCATTTTCAGCGAAAATGTTGGTAATCATAAACAATCTACCAAATTTACAAGTATCTACTATGATTTGTCATTTGTATCGACCTTTTATGATTTTTCTAGGTTTGTAAATAAACTTACTTTTTTGACACGTATATCGGCTGAAATTACTTCATACACCTTTATTGCAAAGCTACACTTTATAGTAAGTCGTCTACATGTGGTACTAAATTAAAGGGACCAAGACATGAATTACCTTGAAATCTATTTTTCAGTTATGAACTAAAGATAAAAAGGAAGATATTCTCCTTCTATAAATGTATGGTTTATGTACCGTGAGAGTAAACGAAACTAAAATATTCGGGAATCAAAATGTAAACAAAAGCATTTTGGGGTATTTAAAGAGACACTAAAAAGAGATTTGTATCGCAGTCTACTGCGTATGAACTTCGTTTCTGCAATTTATTTCAATTGCTAACTCATTGGTTTTTAGTGCCTATTTCCTTCTTTTAAGTAGTGGTTTAACTTAACCACATCTAGTTTGTTTACAGTTCTAGTTCGTAACCCGTATGAGTGTTTCAAACTGTTTCTGAAAAAGTAAAGTTTTCTTCATTTTTATTGATTGGTTTAATTTGTGATTTTAATATGCCTCGTACCAAGAAATTCGGTACCAGGAAATTCCTTGGAAATCAGTATTCGAAAACTGATGTGCTGCCTAACGAAAACAAATTCACTTGATAATTTTAACTTGAGTGCTTTTGCGAAGAAACTAGAATGTCATGAAAATAAGGTCGGGTTTCCCCTCAAAATATAACAGTATTATTGGGGAATTAATTATTAAGTGTCTGCTTAATACTATTGCTAAATCCAACAATTGCAATTGCACCGGTACCTTTGAAGTGTATAAAGAGGTGTGTGATATCGTAAAGGACTTGCAGAAAATATTGGGTTTCTATGTACGTCACGAAACACCTTAACAAGTGCTATGACATCTAGCATGTCTTCACAGTGGCCGTATGAAAGTTTCTGAAAATATGGGTATTGTTCCTGGCAGTGGCGTAACCAGAAATTAATTTTGGGGGTGCATATTATCATTACCAACAAGGTGTAACTTACTGGAGATATGGTAGGCACGGCCGTCGAAGGAAACAGACTAGAGAATCTACTAATATTGACTAAATACTCATTCACGAGTGTAAAATATATGTACACGCTATTTACAGGTGAAGTTTAAGGAATAAATCACTTCTTTAAACAGGCTAAAAAAAATAAACTTGTGGGTTAGTAAAGAAGGTCAAATCCGGAACAGTTAGCAAGTGTATTGCACGTGCGGGACACTACAATGGTTCAACCCTTCTCGAAAGCAGGGACAGTTGGGACTGAAGCTAACACAACGCTCAGAGAAAATAATAAATAAATGATTTACGAATTCTGGACGAGGCAGCAAAGTTCAGAAGTTCTTTTCCTCGGAGAGTGAGGCTACTCTCAGCGAAGTACAAAGCTTGAACGGGAGTGATATTCCCAAGTCCGGAGCGGACTTGATCAAAAGCTTATCGAAGAAAGCTGCGGTCTTGAAGTCAAAATAATCCTTGCTGGCAGGGAATAGTTCAGTGCCTCGACTTCGGTACACTTACAGTGTTGCCAACCTTCAAAGGCAAAATTATGGATTCTAGGTCCTAAAATTATGGCATTGGCTTATAAATTATCGTACATTTTTGTAATAGTTAAAAATAGTGTTAATAGATGGCGCTTGTACGATATATTTTTCTGGTTATACATTTCTCTCTCCCCCCTTATATGTATCTCTCCCTCCTTGTGTGTGTGTGTGTATATATATATATATATATACTTTTTAATAATGTTATAATTCATTATTTACTGTGGGTTTTTTTAAATATGAAATATTCCGTAATAAAACCGATTATTATTTAATAATTGGTTTATTTACTAAAAATACCACATTTTAGTGAAAACTGCGATAGAACAAGTAAAATGCAAAATTTCTTCTAATTATCCATAATTATGTAATCATTAAAGAAATAACTCCAGTATAATTGTGAATATTCAGTAATTTTGCATTTAACAATTTTATGTTTTAGACTAAAATAAATAATTTGAAATGACTAACATATAAAAACACTGGACATAACAATTTTTAAAATTCTTTATTTTATATTAGTTTCAAATAATATCAAACATTAGTACCTAGGTCATATTCAATTTCACAAATATACATTTTTTTTTTTTATTATTGACACTTTCCTTTCTTTTATTACACAGTACATATGGGCTTTCTCAACCTCTGTGTCAGTATTATTTACTTTCATTTAATGAAGAAGCCCCTCAAGACATGCTCCTTAAGCTACTCTGAAATCTATAACAATAATTATTTGATGGGAAAAAGTGATAAAAAAATTAGACATTCTGTTTTTTGTTGTTAATCTTTATAGAGTTACAGTTAAATTACCCGTTCTTTTAATTCTCCATTAGTCTAATGTTATTTTATCGTATAAATCAGGAAATTATCGTACAGTTTTTCAGAATTATGTCACATAATTTTGAGATTATTTTTCATCGTACAGCGTCCTAAGTTATCGTACAACCAAAAAGCAAAACAAGGCGAACCTTTTCACCCCCTCCAACCTCTATATGGGGTCTGCTAACCCCTGACGTCATTCTGCGGTCACATGTGGAGGAAACCGCCGACCTCTCCAGATGACCCTCGTTCTTTTAATTTTTTCCGACTGGCAAACTAGATCATAAAAATCCATTAAGTTAATGATGATTCCTTTCGGACTGTTCTACAACTTGCAATGTACTTGCCGCTAATAGTTTAGATAAAACTTTGCAGATGCTTCTTTCCATGAAACACACGACTGTTACTGCACTACAATACTCCTTTTAACTTCGTAACAATATGGCAGACGAGACGGCTCCTCTTTGATTGACAGGTGCGATTACTGCACATTGGCCACACTGTAAACGAAGTCTGGGGACAATTACCATTGTTCGATCCTCTTTCCAGGATTCTCTGTGTCAATGTAACGGTACGTTACAAAGGCACACATATGGAAAGTGCAGAAGGGGCTTGAGCTCCCCGGATGTTTACCTTTTTATCTAATTAGTGCTTACACTGGGATGGACATTAAACATTTCCCGAAAACCTGATTATCCTTTGCACTCCGTCGTCGCCATATTTGCCACATTAAAAGGCTAAAATTAAATCCACTGTCGTGGCTACGGCGACACGGCGAGCCTACTCAATAATGATCACTATACTCCATTCTATGCGACTCCATTTTTCTTTTACATAACAGGTATGTACTTGTAACTAATACAACTCTGGAAATATTGGTATCCTCTATAAGTTACTCGGCTGGCGGGCAAAGAGTTAAGTATTTATAGATTACTATCCAAGACAAAAGAATATTTCTTTCAATTCTTTTCCAGGAGGGGGGGGAACACCTTTTGTATTGCACTCCACATCAATGCCCTCCTTTCTCTGCCTCTAGTTTTTGCTATCTGTCCAAATATTCTTATCGTACTGGGCCATTGTCAATACATCTATTCTTTGCCTTTCACAGGAACTGGCTTAGGTAGAATCTTTTCTTTTCCTCTGCAAAACATCGTATGCACCCCCACCCTAATATCTTTTTCCCAAAACTGAAGTACTTTAAGATATTGTAGTATTACGGTATTTATAAACTTTAAAATAAAGAAAATATAATTTTAAACTTATCCTTCCCCCTCCTTTCACTCTTGAGAAAAAAAATCTTGGGAGGGTGATATGCCCCTTTGCACCCCCTCTTTGTACGCCTCTGGTTCCTGGCCAGAATACGAGAACATCTTAGAAAAATTGATAATGTGAGGTTATGTGAAGTTGAACTAAAAATTCAGGATTTGTTGAAGGAATTAAATAAAATAAACGTAAAAAAAGGAGCAGTCAGAGACTCTGAAAATAGTTCCAAATTATGGGTCAGGAATATTCAGATTTATATATAATCTGTGAAATATTTTTGTTGAAAGTATTTTTATCGATTTTCTTTAAATGTTTAGGTATACTTTTCAAAAAATCTACTGCAAATAGAAGTTTGAAATTTAATAATATAGATGTGTCAATTATATTCCAGTGAACCAAAAAAGTTTAAATTTTGTGTAGAATTTTATTTTATAACAGTTGATACTGTAGAATGTGCTTATTTTAACAGTTAAAGTTAATAGCTTTTTTTTATTTTAAAAATATCTATAAAAGCACAGTCTCATGCTTCCAAATATAGCGTTTTAAATAATCATGCCTGATATTTAGGTAAGTACATTTGCAGTTTTGAAGAAAACTGTACCTAATTATGCATCGTTAAAATTTTCTGAAAAATTTCTCTTTGTTATAGAGGGGCGCTGCAAATAATTTTCAAGTGTAATAAAATTTTAAATTGCATTTGTGGAATGAAAGTATAGTAAATAACTGGTGAAATTAAAATAATGAATTCATATTTTTAAGAGATAAGGATGTAAATAACGGTAAAATTTTTATGTTGTAGAAACGCCTTAATCCGAAGCTTGTTTTTTCAGTTCTAAATGGCATCACCGAATATTTAAAAAAAACTTCTGAAATAAATCTTTCTTTGATACATACATAGGCTGAAATCACTTAAAAGCTTTAAATATTACAAATTCTCACTTTATACTAATACGTGTACATGCAATGCCAAATAAATCCTATTCCGAAGCTATTATTTCTTTTATATTAATGGCAAATCAAGCTCCCAAACGATAGCTCTGAAGGTGGCAGGCCAAGCTTACGAAGGATCTTCGGCTTGGTTCTATCTACTTACGGGGACACACTTCTGTTATCTGAAGGAGTAGTGTTGACCGCCTATATAGAACTGCTAAATGGTTCAACAAAAGTATAGTGGCCTCATTTGCATGTTAAGCTTAGATTGCCATCAACAATTATATAATTTATACACTCCTTTCTCGACAGCTCCTTTAAAGTGCGCCATGCACAAAATTGTACGCTTAGGTGCATTAGCACAGGGATCCAAGAGGGGCCCTATTCTAACCTATTCATTATCATACCTCACAATACACAAGCTATTCTCAAAATAAACGTAAAAAAAGGAGCAGTCAGAGAGTCTAAAAATAGTTCCAAATTATGGGTCAGGAATATTCAGATTTATATATAATCTGTGAAATATTTTTGTTGAAAGTATTTTTATCGATTTTCTTTAAATGTTTAGGTATACTTTTCAAAAAATCTACTGTAAATAGAAGTTTGAAATTTAATAATATAGATGTGTCAATTATTCCAGTGAACCAAAAAAGTTTGAGTTTTGTGTAGAATTTTAAAACAGTTGATACTGTAGAATGTGCTTATTTTAACAGTTAAAGTTAATAGCTTTTTTTTATTTTAAAAATATCTATAAAAGCACAGTCTCATGCTGCCAAATATAGCATTTAAATAATCATGCCTGATATTCAGGCAATTACATTTGTAGTTTTCAAGAAAACTGTACCTAATTATGAATCGTTAAAATTTTCTGAAAAATTTCTCTTCGGTATAAAGGGGCGCTGAAAATAATTTTCAAGTGTAATAAAATTTTAAATTGCATTTATGGAATGAAAGTATAGTAAATAACTGGTGAAATTAAAATAATGAATTCATATTTTTAAGAGATAAGGATGTAAATAACGGTAAAATTTTTATGTTATAGAAACGTCTTCGTCGCCTTAATCCGAAGCTTGTTTTTTCCTTTCTAAATGTCATCACCGAATATTTAAAAAGACTTCTGAAATAAATCTACCTTTTTTTGATACATACATAGGCTGAAATCACTTAAAAGCTTTGCATATTACAAATTCTCACTTTATACTAATACGTGTACATGCAATGCCAAATAAATCTTATTCCGACGCTATTATTTCTTTTATATTAATGGCAAATCAAGCTCCCAAACGGTAGCTCTGAAGGTGGCAGGCCAAGCGTACGAAGGCACTTCGACTTGGTTCTATCTAACTTACGGGGACACACTTCTGTTATCTGAAGGAGCAGTATTGACCGCCTATATAGAACTCCTAAATGGTTCAACAAAAGTATAGTGGCCTCATTTGCATGTTAAGCTTAGATTGCCATCCACAATTATATAATTTATACACTCCTACTTTCTCGACAGCTCCTTTAATGTGCGCCATGCACAAAATTGTACGCTTAGGTGTATTAGCACAGGGATCCAAGCGGGGCCCTATTCTAACCTATTTATTATCATACCTCACAATACACAAGCTATTCTCACTTTGAGGACGACACTGCAATCCTAGCTCAACAAAAGGTGCAAACCTTTCAAACTTTCAAACACATGTTGAAATTCTTGAGCGCGGATTTGAAACGTTGAAGGATCAGGCTGTTCCCCTCTGAAACAAAACTTGTGCGCCACATAAAAATCAAATTAGAGTTTTGTACGCTTACATTTGTTTATGAAAACATGTCACCTGTAACTTCTCTATAATGGAATTTAAACGGATTGTTTTAAAAACTAAATTCCTCTTCACATTTTTCTGATAAAAGCGTTTTTTCTGATTTACCAGCTGTATAACCCCTTAATCAGCAAGTGCTCCCCAGTTATACAAATTGAATGCATGAAATTGACTAAGAGCTTATGGAGTACGGCTTTAAAAATATTTCACGAAACCCAAAATCATGAGAGCCTAGGAAGTTGCTAACCGTCAAAAAGAAATTTATACAACCTCAACAGAAAATAAAAGCTTTCAGAATGTAAGTGCGAGTAATGTGCTCCTTGAAGAAAAAAAAGGATTACAAAAGCTCCAAACAAGCTTTATTCTTTAGACCCTTCGAGTGGTTTTTAACCTGTCACCGACAGTCTTTATAAAAATAAAAAATCCTCTAAAAACAAGCCATTCATAGAGAGCTTTCCAGCTCTCATTCCAAACTTAAAATTAAATTTTGGCTTTATCAGCTTTGTTTTGAACAGTCCTGTTAACAGGAAGGTCTGGTTTTTACTTCTCGGTTTCAAGAATAGGACACCCCGAACTCCTGTACCATAGTGTGACAGTTTCGCCGTCGGCTGGATAATAGTCAGACGGAGCTGAAATGAGAAAAATGGATTAGTATCTTCACCTTCAGTGAATAAACAAGGTTTTTTTCCGTTAATATTACTTAAAAATTATATTGCCAAAAGATTCAGCACACATCAAACTGTACGCGTGGCAAAAGCAATGAGAACAGATGTATCGTACATTCGGAGCCAGGCAGCCGTGTTTATTTTTTGGCGACCAACAGAAAAAGGATATTTACGGTTAACCGCTTCCCCCCCCCAAAAAAAAATAAACTCATGGCCACATAGATTATTTTCGAGAGTTATATACCAAACTTAACATCTGTACAAATTATAAATCGACATCACAAGAGTCATAGCATTTTTATTAGTTATTTTAAAATTTCTTTACATCTGTACATTTTCATCTTTTCTTTACATTTTAAATTTTCTTCCCAGTTGTTTACCTTTCTTTTGAGAAAGAAACTCCCTCAATCACTACCCCCTAAAAACTAGAAAGAGTAAAAGCTAGAAAGCAAAACTTTAAATGACTAAGTAAATGTTTTGTGAGGAGGTGTTTCCCCCTTAACCATCCCCTAAATAACCTACTAAAAAGGCAAAACAAGAGGAGTTCTGTCGTAATCCAACAGGTGGCGTTTAGAATGTACAATAACACGTTATGTGCGGGTACATTTCGCAGCGGAGTTGTACCGGGAGATTTTCCGTAAATTTAGTTATTCAGTTAAACTTTAATGGACCGAAAATTTTTTTAAATCAACTTTTCATATTTTATATTTAAATATATAGATATATATATAGACATGAGTAGCCATAAGATTCTGTAAACAAAAAATATATTTTCTAGTGGATAAATTTATAGTATCGTAAATATGTAAAATCAAATATAAATAGCACAATTTTAATTTTATCAGATTATGTTATATATAAACATTTTTACATTAAAAAAATGAAATGAGCAATCGTAAAACTAATAACGTAAAAACTATTTTTTATTTGTCTAAATTTTACCAGAATTTATGTAGTAGACACGAACATTCGGCTCAGTTTTCCTGTATATACCGTTATTTTCGTACCCACAAACAAACCATGTTATTGCACTAACCCGTACTAATACGTGACCCTCGTTTAAGTATCAATCGTCAGAAAATGTACATGTCCCGCATACAATGTGTTAAATGCGATATCAGAACACAAAATAACTTGTTACTTTAACAGAAAGACAAATCCTAAAGAATCCTAAGAGTAGAGAAATAACTTACCTGACCTTTTAATAGCACCCCATCACGAAAAGCTACAGTGAATTAACATTACATTACAGAAATGAAGAAGTTGAAAAAGACAGTGACGTAAAAACCACGAGCTCTGGTGGTGTGTTAGAGTGAAGCAAGACTGCCATTCTCGCTGATTTAAGTTTGTAAACAAACCTGCATCTTCATCGGCCGAAAAATCGCCAAACTGAGACAAAATAAGCTGATTGAATTTACAATACATATCTACTAAAGCGATATACTGACTCTAAAATCTCTTTTCCATACAAATAATTCAAGGAATTTACTTTGACAGCTAAGAAATTAAAAAACAAAAAGGTGTTATTGCTTTAATTTAACTAAAGTAAATCTGTTGAAAGTGCACCGATTTCTCTCACGAAACTAAACTTCAATAAAGAAATTAATAAACTGAATCAGTTGCTTTTTCTTCAGGACTTTAATTGTAAATTTTGATAAACTTTTAAGAGTAAATATGCGCTTCAAGATTACGAGTGAAAATTTAAAAAGGCTTAACATCACGAGTTGCATGAATGCTTAGGAACGAGCAATGATTAATTTAAATCTGAAAACTGTCTAAACAATTTTAAATAAGCTTTAGCGTTTACACTAGGTTACACATTTCTAAAATCTTTTGGTGGACTGTTAGTCGTAAGTGTCAAAAATAATCAAATGTTTAAACTTTGCCATATTAGAGATTATTTATCTTAAGTAAAATTTCTGTGCATTTTTAAATATCTTGCACATTAATGTATAAAAGGAATTTAATAGCACTTAGCACAGTAAAGGTAGATTAATAATACTAAGTAACCACTACTTAAAAGCATGTTTAGTTGGTATGACAAGTGCACTTCCTAACTAACGTCAAATGCTAATGTATTTTATTGAACTTAATACAGATCCATTGAAAATTGACATATTTTCAGAGTGTTATATAATACATATAAAAAAATGTATATTCGTCAGTGACTTAAACCGCATTGTAAAAAAACTTGCGGATACGAAAAAGAAAAAATTCTCGTTTAAGAATATTATAAAGTTAACCGTAGTGATCATGGGTAAACCTGTTTATTAATAAACTTTAAGAATAAAACAGTAATGTTCATACAAATGAAATCTCAACATTTATATGCAAAGAGATTTACCGACCGCTGCTTACATGATACTGGCAAATTTTTGGTTAACCATGCAAGGAGAGCACCTGAATAGTGTCACGAGACTTTATCGGTGTGACAAATTTCAAATAGACCACCCAAACCAGTTAAGAGGTATCGACCAGGGCGAAATATGAATAGACAAGACGAACTATAGGAGATCCGACTGTCCGTTTACGAATTGGAATTGTGACGACTTCACTGTTCTCGAATGAAGAGGTAGCGTGAAGAATCAGTCACGATATAATTGGAAATTACTTTTATTCTTTCTGGAGTAAATACCGTTATATATACAAAGGGATTCTAATTCTTCCCAAAACAAGTAAAAATGTAGAAGATTTTAGGCTGGCACTGAACCATGACGATCATAGTTGGAAAAATAAAAGGTAAAAATATCACAAATGGGGAGGCACTTCCAGGGTGCAATGCAACCCAATCTATCCCCCGTTCGGTATCCGAGACCCTTCCGCTCCTTATATGACCGGACTTAAGGAGTCTCCCGAACGCAATCACTAAAAAGCTGTCTCCGGTCAAAAAACGGGAAGTTTCCACGAGGTCAAAGCACCTATGTAAAAAAAAGGTCGAAAAGCCCCGAGTTGCAAAATTCTAGGCTTTTTATACACGGGGGTCAGTTATGGTCCCGCCAACCGTTTTTTGAGTCAGTTACGATCTCAGTTACTCGAGAACTCCAGCTAAAGTTAGTTTTTCTCGCTGAATACTCATTCGCTGGCTGTTTCGATTCTGGAAACTGCAATCCTCTGGCCTCATCACCGCGATCGATCAAGGGGCGTGAAGCCTATACAACCAAACTTATTCTTCCCAGACACTGTCGCCATGCTATTGTTAACGATTCGGAACAGGATGGATTTTCCAATCTGCTGGTTTTGGTTTGGAGTGCTACGATGTACTTTTTGCAACACGAGGGCTAATGAGACCGGGACCTACAGCTTAAAGCCGATTCCGAACGGCTAGAACATCCATACCACAACAGGATTCGAACCCACGAACTCCAGTACCGAAGGCCAGCACTCTAACCAATCGGCCATTGTTCGGCCTGCTGGTTTTGGAGCGTGCTCTGAACAAAGTTGAGTCTTCATTAAATATACGGCCGATAAACCGTCGTCGCGGTTGTTCTGTGGGTTTAAATACTCTCCATTAAATGTCACAGCTAAGAAGACTCCCTTTAACTGTAGAATGAGATCTTAGGTCACTTCAAAAAACACTAGGTAGTTCAGTTTTAGTCATGTTTTACTAAAACTGAATTGCCATAAATTTCATTCCAGTATCACAATGAGTTAATTTTAAAACTAGTTTTATTTACAAAATCTAGTCTACTATTCTACCATGCAGAATGTTGTTTATATGATGTATTCCTATATGCTTTTTTCGACGTAGTTCGTATATAACATTAACATAGTAAACAAATACAAGTTAAAAATTAAGCTCTTAGCATGAAAAACGAGGTTTTAAAATCTTACCGGCAAAGAAAGTTTCTCTTCTTGCAGATGTGCTACAAATGTACCAGTAGAAACCTATCTCTGGATCGTTCGGCGTAGAATCAACCTCTATTATCACGGGTAGCCCCTCTTTTACGGTATAATGAAATCTGAAAATATAACATCCAACACTATTTAGAAAAATAAAGCAGCATTTTGATATTTCTATAAGGGGTATTGAATCCCCTTCATCGTAAAACGAAGTCTGAAGAAATGGTTGTTCGAAAATAGAGAAAATTAGCTTTTCTTTTAACTTGTTACTGTATAATGTAGTGATTTATTACGATTATGACAAATAGCTTCTAGTTTGGAATCTAAGCAGTGCATACCTCCACAAATACGAAATATTTATGCATATACACAGAAATTTATATCCATAAATGAGCCAAAGAAATATTGAGAACAAAGTCACGTAGCAACGGAAGAAATAGCTTGATTATTTGAGTAGAGATATCGGAGACCCGGGACATTTGACTGAGTTAAACTAGTGAAGATTGGGTTAGAATTGCTACAGTATTGTTTTGCTGTATGAGGGCTAATGCGATCTGGACTTTCTACTTAAAACAGATTCCGAATAACTAGAAACATCCAAACTCTGTAGAGAACCTCTCGAACTAACATAATTAGGTTGTTCCCCTCCCTGGATACTGAAAGCACAGATGACCAATTGAGCATAATGTCCTTAAATTGTACCCAAATTAAAATCAAATTTGTTAATCTCAGATTCCAGCCACTGCTAGACAATATCTACAAGTTTATTCCCTTCAAATAGTAAGACTAGCGCAGGAAAATTTGATTGGTCAAATCTACAGATAAATCAAGATATTAAGTACTTTTAGACCTCGTTTCAAAACGTTAAACTTGCCACCCTATCTACTGTATTGCAATTTAGTCACTTTGGATTTGGTAACTCATATTTGGCCGTTGAGCACCTATGCCTGGAAGTGTAGATACCAATTTAAGCATGTTAGTTTCGGTACTCTAAAACAAAAATGCCTGAAGCGTTATAACAGACTTTCGTGATATCGCATACTCTGACGTGCGTCAATCCCTATAAGACTCCAATGTTAGTTGCATCCACCTTCACTAGATACTGCCTGCACAGATTGACCACCTATCTTAACACCAGAAGCACGGGACGAGTTTCACCCAAGAACTGTTTTGGATCCTATTTTTTCAAAAATCTATTAACGAAATTTAAATTTCTTGATTTTCAAAGTGTTTTACCCATAAAAATGTATTTAAGAATGTGAAAAAAAGCATATGCGAAACATGGTTCATTACCAATCTTCTAAAAGGTGGAAACAAATCTGTAGATACTTGTTCTAATTGTAAAACACCGATATGTAGAAAAAACTTATATGTTAAAGCAGTGTCCCAAACTGCGCTTAACTGAGAAGTTACTGTTAAGAAACTAAATGATTCAATGAAAGTTTATTACGATTGTTAAATAAATTACAATATTGAAAAGTATTGCAAGTAGTCGGACAATGTATAATCTAGTGTCTAAAAATGAATCAACATCATTGCGTATGAAAGTTAATTTTCAAGTATTAAAAAGGATTCACATTAAGTTTACCTAATGTGGAGTAATTGCAGAGTGGTCAGACCAAAACTCCCGCGCTTTAGTGTTAACCCGTTCTTTATCTCCATCGCAGTAAAGTGATGAATTGCTCGAAATAAAGTGTTCCGATATATTTCTGAATGCTTATCAAATTATAAAACATATGGCAAGAGTTTTATAATATTTTAGTAGTTTTATGTGACAACTTTGACAGTGTTTTGCTGTTGTTTACCTTGTTGTAATAAAATTCAATAATGGTCCAAGGGATTGCTTAGAATTTTTAATGAATTAAATTAAGAGAAAAATTACATCGTTTGAAGTGTATCCGTCGATACTGATACTTTTAGTTATATTTTGCTACCGTTTCCTGTATTTAAAGAGTGTTTAGAAAGTACTTGTGCAAGAGATACTAGGTGAAACTTTACGCTGGGCTATGTTAAGGAATTTCCCTTTCCCATACACCCTACGATTTTCTGTTAAAAACTTATTACAAATTAATATTTGGAACATATTCAATTGTTTTAAGATTTTTACTTTATTAAGACAGCCAACAACTACATTAAATTAGTTCGAAGTGGTTTTTATGCTCTAACGAAAAACGTTGAAAGTTTTCACGGTAAAGTCACAATCATTCCCCTCCCCCCCTCAGACATCTTTTCCTACATTTCTTATGTACCTCAAAGAAGTATGTTAGATGATGTATGGGTAAGTGGCACTTAGCTGGCATCTCTATCCAATGCAAATTAAATAACATGCGGCTACATTGGCAATACAACTCATAACTTAAGTACACATAATAAAAATAAAACGTATTCAAGACAATTTAAGGTAACCGACCACGTTCAAATTTCAATTTCCGTTGAAATTATCGAAAAAATTTTATTCGTTTATTTAAAGATCAGTTCTTTAGCTTTCGAAAATAGTTTTCAGTTTGTTTCTAGAGTCATTATACATGACTCTAGATACAAACATGATACATTATACAAGACATGATACAGCTGTATAA
Source organism: Pardosa pseudoannulata (assembly GCA_032207245.1). Taxonomy (NCBI): domain Eukaryota; kingdom Metazoa; phylum Arthropoda; class Arachnida; order Araneae; family Lycosidae; genus Pardosa; species Pardosa pseudoannulata. Next base: position 86,540,289 of record CM063497.1, on the reverse strand, counting down.
TCATCACCGGAAGTGACGAGTTAGAGGGCTTGACTTTGAGTGTTAGCATGAGAAAAGTCATAAATAGCGTATTATATCTTCTAAATAAAGTACTCCGACATATTTCTGAACGCTTATCAAATTATAAAACATATGGCAAGAGTTTATTTACAATATTTTAGTAGTTTTAAGTAGCAACTTTGACAGCGTTTTGCTTACATGGCTGTGATAAAATTCAATGATGGTTTTAAGGGATTACTTTCAATTTTTAATGATTGGTTGGTTGGGAGCACTATGGTCTACTTTTTGCTACACGAGGGTTAATGAGACCGGGACCTACTGTTTAAAGCCGATTCCGAACGGCTACGAACATCCATGCCTCAGTGGGACTCGAACCCACGAACTCCGGTTCCGAAGGTCAGTGTCCTAACCATTCGGCCATCGTTCGGCTCAATTTTTAACGAATTAAATATTAATCCAGTATACTTTACCAAGGGGTAGGAAAAGTTAGATATTGTTAGTATAAAGGATTCAGTAAGATTTTCTACACCTGTTGCAAAATTTGACATGAAAAAAAATTAGAGCTCTCAGAAAGAAAAACAGTATTAATAAACTGAAGAAAGGTGCGATCTATAAATCAGGTGTATTTTAGGTAACTATAGCTTTATTAACTTAAGGAATTTATCCAATAAAGTCTAAATTGAATTTTTGAGAAACGGATTTTTGCTACACTACATCTCAACAAACATAACTCATAAAATAATTTTTAGAATTTAACTGTATGTTTTTAATGAAGTTATGTATACATTAAACCTCATGATTATAAATATATTTTATTTTGTGATGAGTTATAGGCATTTATGTTAGAATCTTGCTTTTTTGTTCCAAATTACTCGATTGGCTGTAACTCTTTTATACTTTAGAATATTTTCATTCTGGAGGTTTAATACATACATAATGGATACATGGCTACATTTATCCATGTAAAAATATGTTTTGCGAATTTTTTTTTAGTTAGGTGCATTGGCGTAAAGTGAAAAAATGCTTTACTCTATTTTTACCATTTTTTAAGACTATATGCATTTATGTTTATTATCACATTTTTCTACGCTGCATAACCTATTACCGCAATAACTAAAAAATATTTCCATAAATCTTATTTAAAAATTTTGGCTCCGAACATACCTTAAGAACATTTACATATAATACAGTAGAACCTCGATTAACCGAGTCAATAAGGAAGTCAAATTTTTTTTTTCTCCTTTCCAAAATGAGATTGGAAAAAATGATACACATTTTAGTTCGTTGTCCGTGTTACAGGCACTTCTTCCCCACTAAAGCACTCAACTTACAAGAAATATTACACCCTTTTAAATCTTTATCTGTGAAACAAATTCATACATGTTTATCTTTCGTCACTTAAAGAACATTTTATTGTTCTGTACATTGAAAGTTAGTTAAATTCGCAAGCACGGAAGGTTTTAACAGATGGTTTCTGATAACCGAGATTTCCGAATTACGAGGTGCTAGCAGTCCCAATTAGCTCGGATAATAGAGGTTCCACTGTACTTAATAGGGGATAGCAAATTTTCTTTTCCTGTTTCGCCTTTTACAGATAGGGAAGAATACAAAAGAAAATAGTTTGAGGTATTTTTATTTAATTTTACGATTCCCTTTTACACAGACCTTAGAATTGGATTTATTCATGAACGCAGAACAGTAGTGGAAAGCCGTGATAGCTCAGAATGCAAAAATAACTCTTTCGTAATTCGAGGGTAGCGGGTTTGGAACCCGAGCCGTCCCAAGATCCACCGTGTTCGTTAGAGGAGCGGGATTCGAACCCGCGAACTCCGGTTCCGAAGATCAGCGCTCTACCATTTGGCCATCATTCGGCTAGAGGTGACTGAGACGCGTAAAAATATGTCCGGGGTCACAATGTCTTCCAAGTTCTCAATACCTCTGGGGGTGGCAGTATAAGCTTGTGGGTACTCTGCTTGGTCCCCGCTTCTAAATTACGAGGACCCACTTGAGCATAAGTGGTACTTCCACATTTGAGGTGCTCGTCAAAACGAAGAGCACCTCTTTGCCTTAACTCCTTCCCTGTTTTGCCCGTACGGGCACCTCTTTCGGGCCTTTACTGATTTGCCCGTACAGTGCGTACAGGCAATCTGATTTCTATTTCGCTTGCACTGTTTCGGTCGTATTTTTTCCAATTTTAGTAACAAATTATTCGTATAGATGTCCAGTAAATGATAGTTTGCAGTTTATTGTATTTTCTACTCTGATTGGTTCAAAAGCTCGGGTTTTTTCGCATGTTTTTTTTTTTTTATTCAATACTCCCCCCCCACCAACCACCACCCCACCCCCCCCCCCCCCCCCCCACCACCCCCCCCCCCCCTTATATCCCTTCCCCCCCCAAAAAATAGTATCAGAAGACGAATTGTTATCTTTCAGTGTATAGCTTTCTGGTTATATTTTACTAACCGCCTGATAATTTTATTGATGTAAGAGTTGAATAATATATTTTACTTTTAAATAATGGATAATTCAGAGCGTATGGAGCTAATTTCTTTTGATTCGAACTGTGACTCGGAATCAGAAACTGAATTATCTGTAAATGATAGTAGCGAAAGTTTACTAGATGACCTGGATAGTAGTGACTCTGATAGTAGTACAGATGGAATCAGTCAAGCAAGACAATTTTTTTAAATTAATTGTGATAATCCTTCGGATCCGCCTCCTAGATTTGCTTTCACTGGAATTCCAAAAATTAACTTGGATATCGATGAGACTAAAGGTAAACTTCAGTTCTATGATGCTTTCATAGAAAGAAAAAAAGTTGTAATAAAGGCTTAAAAATATTAAAAATGTTAATTTTAATAACATCTTTACTTTAAAATGTAAAATAAAAAAATGTAATAAGAGAATGACTTTTGACCGAATTCTGGAAAAAATTAAACTGTCAAACGGTTAATAAGTGCTGCGTATGGTTCATTCGGGCTTGGTTTGATCAAGTATCATCAGAAACACTAGTAGCGGCTCCAGATCCGCGGTAGTTTATTAGATATAATCAGGCAGGTTGATATTTTCTTAATTTGTAATAGCACACATCGTACTGAAGAAGTTCCCTGCTAGATTTAACAATTTCCTTGCAGTATATTTGATATAGCATCAGTATTTTTAAAACTTGGGCTCAGTGCAGGGATATATGAAGGTCGATGAACAGGACATCATAGATATTCTAGTACGTCAAGGGGGAACCCTGTTTACTGATAAGTTTTTTTCCACCCCCAGGATAGAACAATAATTTTCATTAAAAAAATAAAGGGCGGGAATTTAAAGAAAAATCACATCCAACCGGAGAATCTAAAATTAGACTGCTCTAATTTAAATAAGTGCCAACTTTCCAATTTCATGAAGAAAACTGAAATATGCTTAATTTGTGTGCACACTGTATATTAAAATAGTAAGCTCTAAAATAAAACAAATACCACAAACTGATGAGAACTAACACCATTTATGTGTATACATGTTTGTGTTTATAAAATCTCAACTTATATTATGATTGTTGGCCGTTTCCAAGTTTACGGGGTCCCCGAAACGCAGTTCAGTGGGGACGCCAAGCGTGGGAGATATCGCCAAATTCTAGAACCCTATTTTCTAGGGAACTTTACTCTTTTCGGACTCTTCCCACCACCTCCTAAAAAGGTGGGGGTGTCAATCGGCGCATTTATTTTGGGGTATTGAGGGAAATGACATGTGATTTGAGTATCTGACCCTCTTTGGTTCCTGTAACTAACAATACTCCAAGACCGCTGAATTTGGATTTTATACCAGCCATTTCAAGTCTTTGTCCATTTCAGACATGCTCTGGAGGTTTGTCCATTTTGCCCGAGCTCTTGTATTTTTTTCCGTTTTTTAAATTTAATACTGGAGCTCACACCAATAAAATCGAAGGCTTGTGGTGCTAAATTAAGAGATCCTCCGCACAGTTCGCAAGTGTGAAAATCAATTTGATTCGTACCTTTGTGAATTTATGTGGAGGAAATTTAAAGAAAATCCGCAAGATGCTTTTCAGGATTTTTTTAAAATCAGATCAAACGTGTTTTTCGCCAACAACTCAGGATACTGAAATCAAGTTAGCGTTTTATTTATTATATATTTTATGCTTAATTTTCGAAGGGTAGAAAGTTGTTATATTTCACATTTATATTTTTTTATTTACTGCTTTTTGAACTTTATTCAAAATTGTGTCTTAATTGAATACAAAATGAAGAAACATTTTTAAACTATTATTTTATAGTGTATTATAGTGTTAAATGTGATAAGCTAAGTAATAGAAGTAATTTTATTACTACCGTCTACCGTTATTGTTACGGAAGTTCAGGGGAGCTTTACCTCACTTTGATAAAAAAAATCATTTCACTCCCTTACTTTAGAATTTTAGGCTAAAATTTATTTATTGAAAACATTTACTCCGTTCTTATATTTCCATTTTAAGCTAATAATTTCTAGAAGTAATTTATACCGTACTTTATTACTTTTTAATCTTGAAAGTTTTAAAATGATTTCATTAAATAGCAACCGTATTTTATAATTATAACTAAATATTTTATAAGCATAATTACCTAAATATAACCAACTAAGGCTTATATTTTGCTTAATTTGCCCCTATATCAAAAATTCTGCACTATTTAGTTCAATTAACAGTACAAAAGCGCCTTTAAATACATTAAAAACTCTGATTTTAATTTGTATTAGTCTTAACAAAATTTCAAACCTTTTTTGTTCAAAATATGCTTTGAAATTAGGTATAAACTTAATACAGAAATTGTAAACATCACTTGGCGACAATTTGGCGATTACTTGTACAAAAATAGAGCCAAAAACATGGCGGTAGGGCCCCCGCAACTTTGAATCTACTCTATTGTTATACTTAAATGTCGAATAACAAGAAATTAGCTCCCTAAGCTCAGAGTTATCAATTATTTAAAATTAAACATACAGTATTCAACTCGTACATCAATAAAATTATCAGGCAGTTAGTAAAATATAACCAGAAAGCTATACACTGAAAGATAAAATTAGTCTTCTGATACAAAACATAAAAAAAAACCCGCGCTTTTGAACCAATCAGAGTAGAAAATACAGTAAACTGCAAAATATCATTTACTGGACATTATAAGAATAATTTGTTACTAAAATTAGAAAAAAATTCGGTCGAAACAGTGCAAGCGAAATAGAAATCAGATTGCCCGTACGCCGTACGGGTAGAACTTTACAAGCCCGAAAGCTGTGCCCGTACGGCATACGGGCAAAACAGGGAAGGGGTTAAAGCCATAATTACGAAACATGACGAAATGCATCGGTAGTAAGTGATACAATTTGCCTTCGGTGCATGACATACGAAGCTAAAAAGAATGTAAAACTAAAGCTTATTAAAGTAGCTTCGAAAGCATAAAAACCGATAAACGTATCAAAGTAATCATGAAAATAAGAACCTCTCAAAAGGTCTATAGCACTGCAAATCACATCAGCTTAGCAGACCAATTTGACTGGTAAATAAACCCATAACGGGGTAAAATTACTGCCTGTAGTATCCCATGTGGAGATGGTTGACTATGCAAAAGAATCTAAAAATACATTATATAACCAAGAAAAACTAATTTATACATATGAATGCATATTTCACTTACTGGAAGCGAGGGCTCCAATTTGAAGCCTTAAGTAGGACCTCAAGTAAGTGCCACTTTTCCGGTACCAACAGCTTAATGGCAAAATCTTCGCCTGGAGCAAGCTCAGACTTTAGTTCTAAATTCACTAGAATATCCTTCTTGACCGCGATTTCTGAATCTGCAGGGAGATGTAAAAATTAAAATCAGCAAGACATTTCACAAAGCTGTAGATCTGGGATGACACGCAGGTTATAGAAAAAACGTCCTTAGATAAAGCTTGTGGTAGAATAGCGAAAAAAATTAAAATATTAGAGTATAAAATAAGTTTATCCCATGAATGCATTATTTCTACAGAATACAATGTCAGTCCCAAAAGTAACAAGAAAAATTAACACAAATAATAGCGCTTAGAGAAAACTTAGTTTGTAAAGTATGCACTTTAGTTAGCAATACAATGAAGTCAGACATGCTGACAGTGGTTTTAATACCTATTGCACTCTTTTCCGAGATGCCGCGAAGTCTTGTGAATATGGTTATTTGGATATCTGGGAGGGAGTCAAACTGACGTTCTTTCATGTCCTTAAATTATAAAATGTCACAGGCACATGACAGTGACTGTAAGGTAGGTGATGAAAGGGGGGGATGGTCTCAGATTAAGTATTCAATACAACCAACGCTGTGTGGAGCCAAGCACTATCATAGTGAACGATCCTATTGCTATCAGTCTAGTCGAACGCAGATTACCCTTTTCTCAAAAGCTTTAGTATTTCCAGGTAAAATTGCGCATTCACAATTGAATATCACACAGTTGGAAGTAAATGTAATCAGCGGTTTATGGTCAAACATTCTTCAGTCATTCGATGCTTTCATCGCTTTCCGTATTCGGTGGTTCGTCCTACGCACAGATCGCTTTCAATATTCTCATTCCTAAACGCAGTTCGCCACTTGTAGAGTCGCGATTGAGACAATACTTAGTCTTTTGTAAGCATCCTTTATCATTTGCAAGGTTTCATTTCCACTTTTTGCGGAGTATAACGCAAAACTGTTACATAACAGTAGCTCAATAGATCGATTTTTCTTATACGTAAGATATTCTTACAACGGATCATTGCTTGGCCACTGGGAGTATCCTTTGAATTAGTAGCAGCTTCAATGCTGCTGGAACACAGCGCTGACATTCCAGTGAACGTTTTAGAGCCACTCTATTTTGCTTAACAATTTTCCAAAAACAGTTAATTTTTTCGTTTCTTTTGGGACATACCTCATACATACAAAGCTGGAAAATTCCTAAGGAGTGATCCAACTATACGGCTAGTTAAAGCGGTTAGATGGCAAGTGATAGGTGAAGTCATAAATACGATGCAAAAAAGACAAGGGCCCTTACTCTGGACGTTGCGGTTCCTTTCGCACCTTCGTTGTGACATCATTTTAACGTCAGCTTGCGGATATTATGTGAGCAAATGATCAAGCTGACGTCAAAGTGACGTCACAACGAAGGTGCGAAACGAACCGCAACGTCCAGAGTAAGCCCCAAGATTAACTTAAATGTTAATTTTCAATAGTCTAAAATATTAATAGAAACAATTTTATACGTGTTACAGTATTCTCCATATATTACAGGCGGGAAAGTAAAACTAAAAAGGTAAAGCAAGGAAAAAAAAGTCACTTTTGGGAGTTTAACTAACCATGCTTTCGGTCATTCAACACATTAAGGAAAGGAACTCTTCTTGAATTGAGTGCCATTGCAATATAATATTGTTTTGCAATATTTCCAGTCATCGATTCTTTCCGCAGATAGTCTAATGCCTCTTGTTCTCCCCAGTCCAAGGTAGAATCTACCACGATATTATAGGCTGTAAGCGCCTGAAATAGAAAATAGTAAAAAATTAAAAATCCTACTATTGAGGTTGAGACTAACCGTGATTTTTAAAACTGGAGGCATAGATACACTATGAACATTTCTAGGTCAGGTAAGAATTAATTTTCAAAACAGAAGTTATTCTATGGCTGTTCAGAATCTCTGCTGAAGATTGTTTACGAAAGATACACGTTTGATTATAAAAAAAAGTAGCTTCCTAAAGTCAGATTATCTACTACCTATTTTAACTGGTTTCGTAGTACCGATTTTGAAGAGCATTTAACAATTTGGCCGCTCTTGAGCACTTTTTTCGAAGGCACCGTTTATTTCCCCAACAAAGCTGTATGACAATATCAGTTGTGTTTTGTTTGCACATGCATTTCTATGTTGTATAATATCAGCAAAACTTATTTAGCTTAGGATCATTATTTGAAATTTAGTTTTATTTAAAAAAAATGTACAGTTAATTAACTGAGAACTATTGAGTTCTAAGAAAGATCTTTTACAGATAAAAGATATGCTCGAAGAATGAAACCTTTCCTTCGGGAAAGGTTTGATCTTCGAGCTGCAAATACTGAAGGCTACTAGAGAGGCGTTTCAAAATGTTTAATTATTTTCCCCACTGAATATTACCAAAAAATGTACAGTGTCATCATGAACAAGGTTTGGTTTGGTGTGCTACGGTCTACCATTTCATTTACGAGGATAAAACCGGGACCTACTGCTTAATGCAGATTCCGAACGGCTACGTACAACCATACCAGCAGCGGGATTCAAACCAGCGAACTTCGGTACCAAATAATTCTTTACCATTCGGCTATCTTTCGGAGAATCGATAACAAGCACCCACTATTTTATTGTCATTGTTGCCCATAGATGTTGAGACACTTACCGTAGCATTCAATCAGTTTCACTCTGGTAAAACTGGGTACACTGAGATGTAAAAAACCGTAGACAGCGCTATTCTACTACTGTTTTAGAAGTGTTGCTCCGAGATTACAGCAACCAATGCAGAGAGCAGGTGAAATTCTGGTAGGACAAGATTGCATGTGCATGTCGGGCAAATCAGCTTAGACAATACGAAGCAAAAAATCCGATTGAATTGTCTTTGACATAAAGAGCACTTACAGCAGTGTCCACCACGGTTATTTGCATTTGGGATTTATACTGTTGCAATCTCGGGCACACCAGTCTGCTGCCCTTTTTCAACACTCTGTACGTGCGTCATTCTTCCTCCACTGACGCTACTCCCATCGCCGTTAAACTATCAACGGGTCTAGAATCTTATGGCGCTCAGGAATTAAACTGTCAATAAAACAGACTAATTTAACCCTTTGACAGTTTCATTTTTTTTCCCAGAATTCGGTCAAAAAATGTCACATTTTTTATTGCATTTTTTTGTTCAGTTTACATTTTTAAGTAAAGATGTTATTAAAATTAATATTTCTAATGTTTTTAAGCATTTATTATAACTTTTTTCTTTCTATGAAAGCATCATAGAACTGAAGTTCCCCTTTAGTCTCATCGATATCCAAATTAAATTTTGGAATTCCATTGAAAGCACATCTAGGGGCGGATCCGAACTATTATCACAATTAATTTAAAAAAATTGTCTTTCTTGACCGATTCTATCTGTACTACTATCAGAGTCGAGTCACTGCTATCCAGGTCATCTAGTGAATTTTCGCTACTATCATTAACATTACAATTCAGTTTCTGATTCCGAGTCACAGTTCGAATCACAAGAAATTAGTTTCATACGCTCTGAATTATCTATTATTTAAAAGTAATAACATATTATTCAACACTGAAATCAATAAAATTATCAGGTGGTTAGTAAAATATAACCAGAAAGCTATACACGGAAAGAAAACAATTAGTCTTCTGATACAAAGAATGCGAAAAAACCCGCGCTTTTGAACCAATGAGAGTAGAAAATACAATAAACTGCAAACTATCATTTAATGGACAACTATCGTCATCTATACGAATAATTTGTTACAAAAATTGGAAAAATACGTCCGAAACAGTGCAATCTAAATAGAAATCAGATTGCCCGTACGCCCTACGGGCAAATAAGTAAAGGCCTGAAAGCTGTGTCCGTACAGCGTACGGGCAAAACAGGGAAGGGGTAAAATAAAAAATTTAAAAGCAGAACTTTTGGAATAACATTCGTACATCCACTTATGTTAGAAGCGGAAAATATTTCCTCCAGTATTCTCACGTCTCTTGCAGCAACATCTGTTTCTCTACCATGGAAAGTCTAATACCTAGCAGAGGCTCTGCGAAATGCTTATTAAACTAAATATACAATGTCATAGAAGTATGAAAGAATATGGTAGCGATAGACATGACAACGGCAAAAATATTTTGACCCATGAAACCCGTTTTTGAAGATCAGGGCCCGATCCCTATTCAGAATATTTCCAAAAATCTCAATTTCAATAATTTGGAAGACTTGAGATCAGTTCCATTTCCACCCTAACGTGTGTAAACCATCGGACTCCCAGCAAGAGGAGTTCCAGAATCACTACTTTATCTTGCACGTCCGGTTACCATTTATACATTAAAATGCCTAATCCCATGTTTAACACTAGAACTGCTGGAGGCTTCATTTTGTCGCATAAGTTTGTTTTATCATAACATTTATTCTTTTTCCGATAGTAGTAACAAAAAACTATAAGATTTTTGGATAAATTTTGAAAGTATATTTTAATGAGTTGCGTTTTTCAGATTGTAATAACAGAAATAAAATTTAAGAAAACTAAATAGTTTTTCTGACAAGTCACACATCCCGCTTTCTTCTAGTGTTAAAACCAAGATACTTCTATCTGGCAGATTTATATTATGCAGCCCCCCCCGTGCACCACAAACTGTTGTATAGCAAGCGTTAATACTACGGTAACATACGCAAGCGGCTACAGCTAAAGTCCAAAATGAATTTAATGAAAAACACATGTAATGAGCCAACCTACCTAGACTGGTCTATATGAATCAAATTGAAGTGCACAGTCAAGTATAAGTATCCCATCGTTTTATGGGATCATCTCTAGGACGGTACCGTCTTCGGGATGTTTTTAGAGTTTAATATTAGCCATCTTTACGTTTACCCGCCTTTTCAATTGTTTTCCTCGCGTTGGGCGTTATCTTTAGACCCTCTGTACATTGGGACAATCGTCGATAGATATTCAAGGAAAGTGTCATCACTAGCTACAACCATTTGTTTCGTACAACAATTCGACTTGACTTACTGACTGACTTTCACCCTGATAACTCGACTTTCGAATTAATGTATATGACAATGCACTAACTGATCATCTCATGAGGACGTATGTACAAGATTTAACGTACCTGCACGACTAAGGACGTCGTGATTATATCGCCTTGGTAAGTACTTGAAGCAATTTTGTTTGCCCTGTCCATCATGACTTCGGTGAAACTATCCAATTTTTTCTTATGTGCGTTCGGCAGATTTGCCGAACACGCTAGGGCCATCAGGAGTAGTGCATCACTTGCTAAAAATTAAAACAAAAAGTAAACATGACATAAACAACCCCAAATTATAAGATTTGTTAATATGTAGAAAAAAGTTTCGGTGTATGTAATCTGAATTTTATTATTTGATAGTATCCATCTCTTCAAAAACCGTAATATCTATCCAAAATTGTTTGTTGCATGGAAGTTTCCTTCAGTATCCTTGACTCAATTCTTTTTCCCGTCCTGATTGTGCTACGAGCAAAATTCTCACTAATGTTCTCAATTCTCCTCTTTGGTTCACGTGGTTCACTCCAACCTTACTAATTCTGGCGTCAAGAGGCCCGCTAAGCATCCAGTGGTATTCCAAATTCCCTCCTTTCAGCAGCGCACGTCCGCCAGCGATTGGCGGCTGCGGCGCGACGGGTGCGGGCCGGGTACTTCATAAGTATGGGGCTAATCCACCCCACGCTAAACCCTTCGATCTGGCCACCGCTGCCAGGATCATCCTGGAGGGCCTCATGGCTATATGGGCCCAGTTTGCGCTTGATTGCCTCAATTCTTCTATATTAGAAAGGCATCTTTACTTAAAAAGATATCCTCCCTATCAGAGTTGCCCAACAAGTTAAAGACGCCAATGGTAGTCTACTATAAGCGACTTAGACAACGGTTATATAATATACATTGATGCATACAAAACGATTTATGCTAATTGTTGAATGGTTTGGTTTGAAGTGCTATATCTACTCTTTTGCAACACGATCTACTCTTTTTCAACTTCTTTTTACGGTCTACTCTTTTGAAACACAAAGGGTAATGAGACCGGGACCTACAGCTGAAAGCCGATTCCAAAAGGCTACGAACATCCATGCCACAGTGGGACTCGAACCCATGAACTCCGGTACCGAAGGCCAGCACCCTAACCAATCGGCCATCGTTCGGGTTGTTTGGAAAGGAGCACTACGGTCCATTTTCTTGCAATGCGAAGGCTAATGAGACCGGGTTTTACTGCCTAAAATCAATTCAGAATGGCTACGAACATCCGTGCGACAGTGGAATTCAAACCCATGAACTCTGGTATCGAAGATCAGCGACCTCACCATTGGCCACCATCGTTTGACTTATGCTAATGCTAATAAGAGATCGAAATAAGCTGAATCTTTCCAAATGTAGTAGATCCCTTACAAAAGCATTAAAATATTACTTATAATGAAAAACGCGTGGTAGGAGTTAAAACGATCCACACACTATTAGTGAAACTCTACACATTTATGGTACGTTGTCATAACTCAATGATCATCTGTACAATTTACTCCTTATTTTATGGATAGTGAGGCCTGATCACATGAAACCCCCATTTGTAATGATAACGAAACACAAAGATTAGCGAGTTCACTCTCACGTTTCGATATTGGCGGTACTTTGGGAAAAACTCTTGCTTTTATTGAAAACGACCAAGATTTTTGGGAAAAGAAAGGATATTACATAGTATATTTTTAAAAATGTTTATCAGTTCACTTTTTCTGTGCATCAACTTACCGATCTTGGTGAAACGTACAAATGTTAAAAAAATATAACTTAAGACTAATTTTGGGTGAAGAATAAAAACTAATTACCTATTCGGGAAACCCAGGCGTTTCTAGCAATGATTGTTTATGAAATCAGATACTTCAATACTTTTTTCGGTAGTATTTACGAAATAATGTTTAGCTTCTATTGCCCATTCAAAGAAACTGACCAGTGTGGAGAAAATATTCGTTTCCCATATACTAGCAGTTATGCGCAGATTTTCCTTTTTACTCACTCCAATTGTATAGTTCTTCTCAGTGTAACCGATAGTAAATAAACCGATTAAAATGTTACTGAAGATAGCCAGGAATCTCAGTGGCGTTGGAGTAGATCTTCGCGTTCCCAGGTCCGAGGTTCGATCCCCGGGATGGGTAAGATCGACTCGGCCTTTCATCCCTTCAGTGAATAGAGAAACTGAGAGCCAAGCATTCTTTGGAACTAAACACTGGGGGTACCACGTAAGGCTGACCATCTAACCGGAACATGCTTCGCACCTCAGGGCCCTTGGTCTCGGAACCGGAGATAGCCACTGTAGGCCCTGCCCCCCTATAGGCTGTTGCACCGAGGAGTAGAAGATAGCCAGATCTTCACAAAATTCTTTTTAACCCTTAAGCACGAATTTTTTCCGGAAAAGCTTAAAAAAATTAAGTTGTCATTTGACAGAAATTTAATATGTTGATAAAGTGCAAGTTAATTTTTCCACTTTCAGGTGTAGAGGAAAAGTGACTAGGGAGCGAATGCTGGGGTAAAAGTTATAAAACAGTGATACAAACCATGTGTAAACCAGTTGATTACATGTTTATTTGGAATTTGAAGATATTCATATCAAGTATTACTCATTTCAATCAAAGCACTTAGAAAAATTAGTTTAAAGTTAACTCTAAACTAATTTTTCTGGTATTTAACGCAATAAAAATAGATTTTTACCGCACAAATTATCCCCCGTGGCACATCTTTAGGTGTTTACGGGTTCCACGAGTGATATTTCTCTACCGTTCTTCCAGGTAGTCTCGAGCTTACCTTTATAGAGTTTGTTCCTTACCGGGTTGCACCACATAAATCTCCGAACCACGACGGACTTTTCGTAGGTCAGCAGCAGCTTTATAGCTGTTGTGGTTGATGTCATGGCATACTGATCGTCAGTTTGGATGCCGCTGTATGTCTTCGGATGTGTCAGACTAAGAAGCGACTTACCGCACCACCAAATAACTACTTTACAACAAAGAATTGTTAATTTATAGCTAATCATTAAAACGTATCACGTGTTTCACACAAAAAATGCTGAATAGTTGTTCCATCTATAATAAGATTAACTATATTCTAGCCTATCTATTCTCCATTGGACAGATCTCAGATAGTCATTAGAAATAAAATAACCCGAGACAAAATTGCCCGGGAGAGACATGGACAAGTGCGTTAAGAGGTTAAAACAATCATGGCTAATGGCTGATCTTCCCCTTTCACCTCATACTGCTATTTCAGCAGTAAAGGTCAGGGTGAGGAATCTTAAGATGCTCAGTTCCTCTGCAATATTACCTGCAGCGGTACAGATTCGATATCTACGCTCCGGCTTTTGTCGCCAAATTTGGCGACTTTTTCGGGCGTTTTGCCGGCCGATGACTATCTTTTACCTCCCTGACATTGGACCTTTGTAGTGGCAATCTGGTTCGTTCTTTAATCCCCATTGGTACACGTGACCAACCGGTGCCTTTTTGGAATTAATTGTCCTCTAGACAGTTATTTTGCGTTACTGTACGTGCTAGTCTGGTTGGAGTACCCGCGTGGTCAGGTTGTACCATTTTTAAAAATCTTTTTAGGTATTTTGTGCATTATGGATTAGAAAAGAGGAAATTGTTTCATAATTTTCCAATGTTTCATAATTTCTTGCGTTTTAAAATGTATAAAAAACATAATTGTTGTAACATTATGGGGAGTTCCCCCTAAAAAATAAAAAATATATTTGGTAATTAATTTTTTTAATGATTCTTAAAATGTGTGTATGTTTTTTTTAATATTTGTTGTAACAATATGGAGGGTAAGGGGTGTTTCCCCCCCTCAAATTAAAAAGAATTTGTTTTTTTAAATAATTTTTCAATGTTTCATAATTTTTTTAATGGTTCTCAAAATGTGTATATGTTTTTTTACATTTGTTCTAATAATAGGGGGGGGGGGGTTCCTCAAAAATAAAAAATTTTAATATTTTAATCTTTCAGAAAGCGCCATTTTCTTCCGCCATTTTTGTTTGGCGAATTTCAAAAACTGTTTTTTTTTTGCCAAGATCGCCAAGAAACAAACATGGCGGCAGGAAGCACGTAGATATCGCACCAGTTCCCCTGCAGCTACCAAGGTGGAATTCTGAATGCAGAATAGTAATTGACAATTCAAATTAACCACTTTAAAAACAAAAACTAGTTGAAAAACTGACTACTTACCTGTGCTGTGTGTGTAATTCAACACACGGGAGTAGTACTGCACCATCTTATGTAGATGGTGATGTTTAACAGCCCTGCAGTTGCATAACGTCAAGACTAGATATGGTGAGGGTTCATATAATCCCTCAACCCTGTGAAGTAAGTCTTTAACGAGATCTATTCCCCTCACATTCCGAGGATCGTCATTCCGTGCAACAATTGCACTGATCCAGAGGGAAAGATCATGGTTTTTGATGGGGACAGTTTGATTCCTGCAACAAATTTTTAAACAAGAATATTTTGCTTTACAATTTTACCATACAATTTATATAATGTAGTGGTATAATGTAAAAACCACGACGTTCTCTAAGACATGAAGCACCCGTGTATCCAATTATGCTCTAATAGGTGGATTTGTATAGTGGACAAACACTTTAGAAAATTTAGTTTTTATACAACAGACTTCCTCGCCTTCTAAAAGGTTTAAGAATAGCATATTAAAATCATACTTATTTCCAAATTTAAATTAAGATTTTAGATTATATTACGTTTCGAAACAATGCCCAATTTTCAACAAACTTATTTAATACCTTCCATAAGCTTAATAAAAACATCAAATTGTCCTATGATGATTAATCCTTGCAAAATCCTTGCACTTCAAACATAAAATTAACATTTTCGACAAGATTTAAAGTCCCAGGAACCTAGCAAAAATTAAAACAATGTGGCAAACAATAAGGCGATTTCACGCAGCAGGGCACATTTCAACTTATGCCAATTCTGGTTTTAGTTTCAAACGGAAAGGCAGTTTATTCTTTGTCTATTGTAAGCATGAAAATGAATGGGAAGGGCATTACAGTAGTGGCGGTGGTACAAATTACTCCATTATAAACATGAACACTGCTAACAGTCATCCATGGCAACATAAGAGCAATGTCACTAATTTGTAGCTCTGGAACATACTCAAAACTGACATTTACTCAGCTTTTTTCAATGTTATCCTACGAAAAAGTAATTATGGCTACAGTAGACGTTCAGATGAGAGAAGTTTGTCAGAAAATTAGTTATTTCTATCTCATTGAATTATGAAATATAGTATTATAATCAAAAAAGTGTTTTAATAACAAACAATTGTTAGTTTATATTGCCAAACATTCAGTTATAATTACTTTGAACCAGTTTTAAAACAAGCCTCCGCATTTTGTAAGTATTTGAAACACTCCGAAGTGCATTCCTAACAGTCATACACTATCAAAATTTATCTACAGTTTACCCCGTTAAGTACAAAATAATTGAATTTCATTTTGTACAGGAGAAAAACATCTAAATTAAAAAAGATGGGTCATTTCGTACACGAAGAGTTCATATTTAAGCATTTTAGCTATATTTACAGCTAATGCTAACTTGAGCTATCAAGTTGGCATTACAAGGTCTAAGAGTATCTATTAATAAAAATGGACCATATTACACGTAAAACGAATGCGTGTGGAACAGTCCCAATAACTCCAGATAAAAAATATTCAGTCTTCGAAATCGTGAACACTTTCAAATACATTGTTACTACCATTTAACTTTCAAGCAGATTGCCCAAAAAGAAATTAATATCCACATTATCTCTGCCAAATGTATATGTAAGAGTAATTTAACTCGTAGTTATTACAGATTCACAAGAGTTAACGACTTATGAAATTTAGCCAACTAAATGTTTAGCCCCTGTGATAAGATGAAATATTATAAATGAGTCACTTATGGTTTGGTTTGGGGTTCTACGGTCTACTTTTTGCTACACGAGGGCTAATGAGACCGGGACCTACAGTTTAAAGTCGATTCCGAACGGATACGAACATCCATGCCACAGTGGGATTCGAACCCATGAACTCCGGTACCGAAGGACAGCACACTAACCAATCGTCCATCGTTCGGCATGAGTCACTTATGAAAAGAAAAATTCGGTTATTAAGATTTTATGTACAAGCAGTAAATTCTTAGGTGCAGACATTAAGATCCATATTCACATAACACCAATTCTATCACTAGTAGTTTCATATAGTAACAAGTGCTGGATAATAAGAGTGTTTTACGCTGACCCATCCGAAGACATACAGCAACAACTAATGATGACCGTGCAGCAACAGTGACCCATAAATGGCTACCGAGCCACAGCTGACCTACGAGAGGCCCGTCATGGTCAGATTTAATGGGGTCCCAACCGGTAAGGAGCAAACACTACAGAAGTGAGCTCTAGACTACCGGGAAGAATGCTAGGAAAAGATCACTGGGGTATCCCGGGATCATAAAACCCATACACATCTAAAGGATATGTGCCCCTGGGGGGCTAGTGCTGTATAATAAAATTCGCTAAAATTTTTAAAGAAAATTGATAAGAATTTTCAGAAGAGTCAAACCAATATAAAGCGGATAAGAAATAAAATACAATACAGAAAAACTAGTAAAGATTATTGAAGTTCCACAAATCATAAATCTGGGACAGATACAAATGCAAAAATACTATCAAGAAATTAACTTTTCCTAAACCTGACAAATAAAGAGTGGTAGACCCTGAACAATGAATTAACAGAGCGGAGATATAGCTTAAGGTAACCGTCCAAGTTCGGAAAGCTTTTCTTTAAACGTAGAAACTAGTTCATGTTTTTTTTTTACATTTTTAGATTTTTTTTTATATTATCGCAGAGAATTGCACTTAAAAAATCTATTCTTGGATAAGTTTTTATATAACTTCTAATAAATGAAGAAAATTTAGTAAAAAAAAAATATCTGGTGTTTTCAATTAGGTCTAATTTTTTATAAATTAGAATTTCAATATTTTTTTATGCAATTCTTATACGCTAGACTAGTGAATCTCCTAAAATCTTTGCTTAATTTACATTTGGTAAAAAATTTGTCCTTCAAAATCTTAACATTGAATTTTTAACGAATTTTCATTACCTTTATAGCTAACTACAAGTGTAACATTAAAAATTACCCAAATTTAAAGCTTTCAGGTCATTCACTAGTAAATACTATCAAAAGTATTTATAATAACATTCAACAAAATATTTTAAGAACTTTTTGAGAAATCACATTTTAAGTTTCAACATTTCGTTAGAAATACCGTTCTGAGAAGAACGCATTTGAAGTTTATGAAAGCAAATTTAACTATTAAAAAATTAAAATACATGTTTAAAATTTCCCACACTTTCTTGCTTCAAAACTTTCTAATTGCCAAGTTGCTAATTATTAAAAATACTAGAAAAATGTTTAAACTAATGTTCCTGAAAATTTAAAAAGCTTTTTCCAAAAAATGCTCTTTAAAAAGGCTTTAAATTCACAACTTCTGGTTCCGAAGTCGCTACTTCCGTGTTGTTTTGATAGCTGTAACTTATCTTTAAAATGCCATAGAGACAAAACGAAAGCAGATTTAGATGCCCAAAAGTTGTAACTTTACAATAGAGAAAATTAAAAGCGATTTTTGGCAAAAAAGGACATTTTCAACATAGACGGATACCTTAAGAACATTGGTGTCAAATCAATGGAGAACAATGCAATTTGGCAGATTTAGATCAGCCACCACTAAATACGGACCACCAGAGGTCAAGAAAAATGATCATCAAAAGCTGCCAAAGTTATATTTCAGTCATCTTTGACAAGATCTCATTTTTGATTTCCATGAAAATTCATTGAGTGAGAAAGCACTAAAAGTTTTAATTTTAAGCATTGTATTTGTGTAAAAAACGATTTTCATCTGTCACAGACATCTAAATTCGATATCGCTCTCCGCTTGAAATAATCTCAGCTCCATCTTGCAGTGACGTTGTTGGAGCCAAAACTCCACATACGGATGATCGATAAGCAAAAAACAATCACTAAAAATCTTAGTTACGATATAACATTTTACTTTTAATGTGTTTATTTCATATTAATAAAATAAGTTTGATTATTCTATATTTACCGTCTTTATTTTAATTGATATAATTACAGTCCTTGAAGTTTTAAAATTGGTTGACCGTTTATCAAGATTACCTAAACTGAGATATCCTTGAGGGATAATCGGCTGTAGAGCTTAAACATGTACACATAGTACTACGCAGTTTTATAATACATATATCTATTAGTCTTGATTTTAGACTAAGAACTTTCCGTGAAAGTAAATACCTGTGCAAGGTTTGAAAAGGTAAACGAATGATTCGAAATATTAAAACTATAAATTTTAGAAGCAGGTTAAATTAAAAAATTGTTAAGAGAAATTCTACCTTTTCAGTGAAGGCGAATAGCAATTCTATAAAGAATTTTTTATAGCGTTTTTATAAAGAAAAGCTAGACATTATGTTAAGACGAAGTGAACTTTCGAAATTGACTAATTTTTCCTTAAACTCTTTAGAAATAATCCAGTTTAATTTTCATACCGAAGCTTCCTTCACCATTTAATCTGATGAACGTGGTTACTGAAATATACCACCTTTGTGCAATTTTACATAGAGGCATCAAACATACTTATCACAGGCCAAAAATCAGCCGTGTTCGTTCAAGGTGACTGGGGAACGTAAACTATATTCGTGGTCACAATGTCTTCAATACCTTTGGAAGTGACAGACCAGGCCTGTAGGTCTTCCGATTCAAAATCTCTGCTTCAAAATTAAGAGGATCAACTTGAGCATAAGTCGTACTTTCACCCTAGCGGTGTTCGTTAAAACGAAAGACGCACCCCCTTGCCTTAATACGAGTAGCGTATGGCTCAATCGTGCTTGGTTTGACCAAGTGGCACAAGACAATAACAAAACACCACGAAATAAGTCTCAAATTGTACATGTAAAGAAAACTTGCACGAGAGTTGAAATTTATTTTTCTTAGAAAATGCACTGCCAATAAACTCATATTTATGTTTTTAATTTTTATAACATTACAGGTTTGGCATTATGTATTCCAACACGAGTAAATACTTTCTGCAGTCGAGTTGAGAAAATCAAGCAAGAGAAGTTGAACAAGTAAAATAAACTTACCCGATTAAAATCTCAGATAGCGCTTTTGAAAAAGCGCCGTTCGTGGTCTGGCCTGTTGTCAACACCTCAATGATCTCCCGACGTGGGAAATCATTTAAAAATGTTGGAGAATGATATTTCTGCAACTCATCTGAAATCAAAAAGTAAGCACGCTGTTAGGAAAAATCTTAATATCTTAGAAAAAACTGAGTAGTCAAAATTATATCGTATTTTGAGTATAAGAGAAGTACTTGAGTATCGTTTTCTAGAAAAGAAAAATCAACAAAATTCGAGCACGAATAAACTTCATAAGCTTTGTGGCCCACAAAATTTACAGCTGTAATCAGTTTTGTAACGATATTTTTGCAGAATTACAGCAGGTATTCCTCCAATGACTTCAGCGATTCGTAGTTAACATCGGGATCTATGTACACTGTCCTTAAAAACCCTCTGCATAAGAAAATTTTAAGGGAACCTTATTGGTCAAAGTATTAACTCGAAAACAATTACCATAAAATGTTGAAATTCTGTACTAGGACTGTTATAACCATTAGCTTTATTACTTACCCCACGACATGCTAGACTTAATAATTATGTTTCTGAAAATGTTTATTAGTTTAAATGGACTTCAGGTAAAACTAAATATTAATGATATTGTAACGGAAATTACAAATAAAATCAGCATTGTAAAATAGATGATTTTTGAATGTTAGACAATAAATGCAAGAGAAAATACATTGGTCATTTTATTTAAAATAAAAATACAGAGATAAAATTTTAGAGCATTGAAAAAACCGGAATTTAGAGAATACGAATATAAAAATGAAGCATATATACAAGAACCGAATACAGTGAAATATTATTAAAGTTACATAAATAAGATGCTAGGATAAATAAACAGGTACAAAGATAAAATTCATTTTAACTTGGGAGTTAAAGAGTGTTAAACTCCGAACAAAATGTCTTGACAGAGGTGAGAGATTAGTGTCAATCACTGGCAGATAAAGATATTAAATGGTTTAAAAGCTACCTGACAAATCCTTGGACGGTAATCGGCTGTAGTGCTAATTTAATCATATACTCATCAGTTTAGTTTAATATGCTTGAACCAATTCATTAACGATCAATTTTAAGAGGATAATTTAACCAATCCCCCCCCACAATTACAACACTATGGAATGTTCTTCAAAACTAATTGCTTATCTCTCTCATCTAATTCAGATCAGATTCATGAAGCTGTTCACTGTAAGCACATACAAGACGAAAGTGGGTTATGCGAGAAGATCAACGTGTACCAAGTTAATGCAGTTGATCAGGTGTTGAGAAGTTGCCTCTTCAATATTACACTTGATTCATACAGGAAAATTCCTAGTACCATTGGTAAACCTGAGGGTTTAACTACCCTGAAATCAATCGAGCCACAGCATTTTGGTTAATCTTGTCGCCCTAAAAAGCATCAGAACCCTTATTAGAATACCACGGATATGATGACAGCTCAAGGTATGTCAAAGGAGGACCAATAACCTGAATCATGGTAGACCCGTCTTTAACCAGTCCCTCCTCAATATCCTTATATTTTAAATTCTCAAATGAACAAAACTTTATACCCCTTGGAGTTCGTTCTTACAAGATTCGACTCTATACACATAATGTAAATAAAAAGTTCAACATCAAAATGTAAATCCCACTTACCACTTAATGTAGTATGTTTGATACATATTACATAGCTGAAAAGACCACACAGCAACGTTAAATACAGATGCATATTAGAAGTATAACAGATTTAACAAGGATAAACAATCAACGGTTATTACTGTCCTTTTATGTGTCACTGCTCAGCGTTATAGGGGAGTTGAGAAGATTTTAATATCGAATCGTGTTGCTGTCCAGGTGGATATCAACACGATTCGATACAATCTTAAAAGAGTATTAATTCTTTACATGCAAAAATATATTATTACAGTAAGTAATATTTTCTGAAATTATTTTAATCTTTTGAAGAATAATTTGTAAGTTTATATTTGTCTGTAATTTCATATTTTAAAAATTAAGGCGGGAATTAGTTGATGGGATTTTCCATCAAAACACTAAATTTCGAATTATGCGACTCAGAACATAAAATTATGTTTATATTTTGAAATGAAGTAAATCCTATTACATGATATGACAAGATACACGTAATTGACTGATATTGAAAATTTAGACTATTTCAGGATTTCACATTTTCATATTTTTAACCAAAACAAAGCAAATTCATTTACAAAATTTATGATAAGGAAATTATCTTTCTCGCCAACTTAATTTTCTAGCCAATGCAAAATTAAACAAAACGGTGGTTATTCAAACCTATTGGGATCAAAGAAGCTGATCCGAATAAAGGAAAATCTTGATAATGAGGAAATTTCCTGTTTTCTAATTTTAATTTTAAACAATAGAAGGTAAAAAAGGTAAGCAGGATATTACCTATTTTTCTTTCATTTGGGGGCCTAATTAGGGATTTCTAACTGGTTTTATAGCGGACTCTTTAACGTCTCTCAAGACAATACTTTTCCTCCGCCGAGTTTGTGACGTCATCGTTCACGAAGACACCGACCGCCTATGCTGTTTACATGTTCAAAGGCGATTTTTAAATTAATTTCTGTCTAAAGTATGGCATATAATAGAAACTTTTTTATTATGTCTGGCATTAAAAATCATATTATAAATATTGTATTGTGCCACTCTGTAAAAATACAACAACTAATTGCAATGAAAAGATATTTTTCAGATTTCCCAAAGATCCACATACACGTAAAATCTGGACAAATGCAACGAAAAGGGATGAGAAATTAAACCCCAAATTATCTTATAAATCATCTCTATGGGTTTGTGAATACCATTTTCCGGTAAATGCTTGCTTTTGTTTAAATATTACTAATTTAGAACAATTAAAGTATATAAAATTACATCTATACCTTTAAATGGACTGTTGATTAACCAGTGCTATTTAACTTTTAAAACTGCTAATTTTCGAGTATTATCACAGAGTTCTAGTACAATAAATGTTTGACAAAGCACAAAAATATAGTAAAACATATATCTAAAGCATATAATTATCTAATAAATAATTCGGGGGAGGGGAAGGTTATGTATTTTCAAGGTATTATAAATATTTTCTTCAGAGATGCAGACCTTCATAAGTGTATCAATTCTTAGTGATATTTTTCGATTAAATTGGTGAATAATTTGAAAAAATAATATTTTTAAAATACTTAATAATGATATTACTTTAAAAATTAAATTTAATTTCAAAAACAATTTTTAATTTAACATTAATATTAAAGGCAATAAAATTTTATTGCTATTTAAAAATGTATAAATAACTAAGTAAAGCCTTTTAAAGATTTTAAATTTCTTTTCATCAAATTTAAAATATGTAAGAATTGGTTTGGTTTGGTTTTGGAGCTCTACGGTCTGCTTTTTGAAACACGAGGGCTAATGACACCTGGAACTGGAGATTCCGGTCTCACAATAAGTACCTCCTCTAATTTTTATTTTAATATTACATCCATCTCTATTTATAAAAAGCGATGCTACTACAAATGTGTGCGTATATGATATATGTTGTAACGTCACAGGATCCTCGGGTATCGTGTGGGTGTCGAAGTGGTTATGACACGACGTACAGCTTAGAAACAATAAGAACGTTTATTCTTGATTAAAATGAAATATGTACAATTTTCCAAATGGAAATCACAGGGCTCAGGTGCGCTGGTGCGCTCCTAAAAGTCCCAGGTTCAAGGCTAACCTAAAAAACAATCTGCGAACAGGTGTCGACAGATACCGTTGTACAGGGGTACAACTGGGCCTCCTTGAGTCACACAAAATGCTGGAGAAGAACTCTCCAAAAAAACCAACCGCAGTAAATCGAACCTCTGTTCGTTCTCTTTTTTTCTGGTTACTCTCCGGCGAAAAACTCGCTCCGCGTGATGTCACCTTTCGACACTTCCAATTGGCTTTTTCTTTCCACGTCGGTGTCCTGGTAGCCTCTGATTGGCTTCTTCGGGGGCGCTTTACTGTCTGACATTTCCCGTCAGACGTGGAATTTTTAGCATGTGTTTGCTATTCTTATTTAATTAATTTTATTGAATTTAGTTTATTTCTAAAACATTAGAGGTTTTTTTTTATGAAATTGGAAGGGAGAGGTTGTTTAAAGAGTGTACATTTTTTCTGAAAGAGTTGTATAAAATTATACAACTAAGTTAATTATTTCCAAAAGTCCTTTGTAGCGTCCACCATTCACTTCAGGTTTAGGTGAAAAATTCAAGACATGCATACAAATATTTTAAACGTTTTTGTGTGTTCATCTTCTGGATGTTTTTAATTGAACTACCTATAGCCCGTCATATGACGGGATCAGTAAAATTTTTAATTTTCTAGAATTGTAAAGGACTCTATGAGGCAGATTAAAAATGGTTTGATTTTTGGCTGAAAATTATCTGGTACACACTCAATAATTTGTTTATCTTTACTGACCGCATGTTATTTACCAACTTTAATTTATTTTGTCATATTGATAGGATGGACAGCAGAGGTTTTAATATTGAATGTGATTATTTGGAGGTATGTATGAATGATGTCCAAAATTTAGTGAATCATTCGGAAACCGTGTGGTTATGTATAAAAAACAAACATACAAACGAACAAACTTCTTAATTTTCAAAGATATATAACTTAAACGCTAGATATATATTATTCTGTGAAATAGGCTCCTAGACTTTGTTGTTAATACCGGTGATAAAATTTTCAATGCAACAAAAAATAATTGATGGTTAAATATAAAATTATCACATATGTACCTAATTTTTATATCTAATATTTTTAAAACATTAGAGGGTTTTTTTCTCAAATTGGAAAGGGAGAGTTTGTTTAAAGAAAGTAAAATTTTTCTGAAACAGTATGTATAACTAAGTTAATTATTTCCAAAAATGCTTTGTAACGTCCACCATTCACTTCAAGTTTAGAGTAAAATTCAAGACAGGCATATATATATTTTAAACTTTTTTGTGTGTTTATCTTTGGGATGTTTATAATTGAACTAGCATATAGCCCGTCATGTGAAGCGATCAGTAAAATTTTTAACTTTCTAGAATTGTAAAGTACCCTATGAAGCAAGGGGAAAAAGGTTTGTTTTTTGGCTGAAAATTATCTGGTACAAGCTCAATAATTTGTTTATCTTTACTGACAGCATGTTAGTTACCAACTTTAATTTATCTTGTCACATTGATAGAATGGACAGCAGAGATTATAATATTGAAAGTGATTATTTGGGGGTATATATGAATGATGTCCGAAATTTAGCGAATCGATTGTAAACCGTGTGGTTATGTGTTGTGAAGACTCCCCTTTGTCCTGAACACTCACCAAAGCAGCTGAACGGTTCCCACCTGTTTACCAGTACAATAGCATGACGTCGCAGAGTCGGGGATCTTGACAATCGAATTGAATAGACTTTACATCCCTAATGGATCACGTTAATGTATTCTCGGGAATTCATAAATTGGGACAGCCAGCGAATGAGAATTCAGCTAAAAAATCTAACTGTAACTTTAGCTGGAGTTTTCAAATAACAGGGATCTTAACTGACCCAAAAAGCAGTTTTGCGGGACTGTAACTGACCCCCATGTATAAAAAGCCTACAATTTTGAGACTCAGGGCTTTTCGACATTTCTTTTTTTTTTTACGGAAGGACTTGACTTCTTGGAGGTTTTCGCATTTTTTACCGGAGCCAGCTTTCTAGTTCGGGAGATTCGTAAAGCCCACTCATATAGGGAGCGGCAGAGACTCGGATAAAGAACGGGGGATAAATTGGGTTTTCATTGCACACTGAAAAGCCTCCCCACTTGTATGAGATTATTAAATGATTTTTTTTCTTTCGACTGTGATCGTCGTGAGGAAGTCATAGCGGCAACCCATCCTTTGCAGTTCTACATGATTTGGGAATTAGAATCCCTTGTAAATAGCGGTAGTTAATCAAGAATAAAAGTAATTTCTAAATTTTATCTTGACTGTGACCCATTCTTCACGTTACCTCTCACTCGAGATTACTGAGGTCGCCACTGTATAAAAAACAGACACATAAACGAACAAATTTCTTAACTTTCAAAGATATATAACTTATACGCTTGATATTTTATTAGTCCGGGAAATATACTCCTAGACTTTCTTGTTAAAACCGATAATAAAATTTTCATTGCAACAAAAATAATCGATGATTAAATTTAAAATTATCACGTATGTACCTAATCTATTATTTAAGACAAATATAAAAGAAAATTATTTACGTAATATCTAAGTTCGGTACTATAACGTACTAAAATTATTCAGACTATATTTAAATAACTGAAAATAAGAAATTATTAAATGAGTTGCTTAAAGGTATGACGTCATAATGCCAGAAAAAATGGTTTTTTTTTACCTATTTATTATGTGATAAATTGATAAATTTAATCTCCTTCTCTTAAACGAAGAAATAAGAGCTGGAAATAATGGCATTAAAAGCTCGCCCAAAAAAGGGGGAAGGGGTGAATTATAAAGTTTTCAAATTTGCTTTGAATTTTACTAACCCTAACACATGAAATATCCAATATGAATGCCATTATCCATTCCAGGTCCAACCGCTTCATAAATTCGAGGGCATACGGACAGATAGCTTAGGCTATTATTATATAGGGGATATATTATAAAATTTGTTACTGTTGCATACTGTTATTTTTTCTATTGACTTTGTTTTAAGGAGACACGTTGCCTTTAAACACCGTCAAATGGAAGAATTTTTCTTCTTTTTCCTCTTATATCTTTTTTAATTACATTCGCAGATAAATGAGATTTTTAGCATTTGTTCTTTATATTTTTTTATTTAATTAGTACTGTTGAATTTACGTTGCATCTATAAAATAAAACTTTTATTTTATAAAATTAAGAGTGAGAATTTGTTTCAAATTTTTTTAAAAAAATTTCTTACATATTGTGCGTGAACATACAACACTAAGTGAATATTACACCAGAGGATTGAATTTTCAATAAAGTTAACACATTGTGTGCTGATACATTTCGCAGCGGAATTGTACCGGGAGCGGGCGTTTTGAACGTAAATTTAGTTATTCAGTTAAATCTAAAGAGATCGAAAATTATTTAATTTTTTAACCAAATTTTCGTATTTTATATTGAAATATATAAACAAATATATAAATAGACAAATAAACAAATATATATAAATACAAATATATATATATATATATATAATATATAAATATATATATATAATATATAAATATATATATATGTATATGTATATATATAAGGAAAATTATCAGGGGTTTTCAAAACTTAAATCAAGGGTAAAAATTCCCGCGTCATTTTCCATTACAATTTTTTAACCCCTAACCTAAATTGACCACTGGGGCTACGGGTTACGCCCTCGAAGAAAGGGCCTGTGCAATTATAAACCTACATGGCCCTTGCGGACAATTTAGGAAATTTCCAAATAAAAAGGAGATATATTCTAGCGGAGACAGATTTTTCTAGATTTTTTCCCACAGATGTTGACCCAGGTGTTACTGTTTTGCACATAGAACTTCATGCTAGCTGACACTTCCGTTTGTCCTGTCCCTATGAAGTTTGAACCCGTCCTTCAACGTTATCTTAATAAAGGTCTTTAGCTGAAAGGGTATCATTTTTATGGCCATGACTGCAATCCCCCATCGAGTAGTTCGTCTCATTATATATATATATATATATATATATATATATATATATATATATATATATATATATATATATATATATATATATATATATATATATATATATATATATATATATATATATATATATATATATATATATATATATATATATATATATATATATATATATATATATATATATATATATATATATATATATATATATATATATATATATATATATATATATATATATATATATATATATATATGTATATATATATGTATGTATATATATATATATATATATATATATATATATATATATATAATATATATATAATATATAAATATACGTATATATAATATCATTTTCACAAGGATAAATAAAAAGTTAATTTTAAATCTAAATTGATTTTTTAAAATCAACCTTCCCGTTCTGTGGTTCCGCATCGACTGATGTAAAAACTAGTTTTTGTTTAATTTTTTCAGAATCTATGTAGTAGACAAGAACATCGGCTACGTTTTCCTGTATATACCGTTATATTTTGTACCCTCAAACAAACGATGTTGTTACACTAACCCGTACTAGTACGTGACCCGCGCTCAAGTATCAATCGTCAGAAAACGTACTAGTCCGTGTCCCGCACGCAGTGTGTTTATATGATGTTTAAAAATCTCTTTTCAAGTACTATAAATATCAAATAAAACAAGCAACAACTGAAAAAGCAGGTAGAATTTAATTATACTACTAGTACCGGGTGACCGAGCTCCGCTCGGAGAAAACAGGTATCGAAGCTAACTCGAAGATTTAAATTTTCAATTGTGATTTATCAAAACAATACATGCCATAAGAAAATTTGTGAAGCCATTAGTGAAAAGATAACCGGTTAAAGTGCACCATTGTAAACTATTCTAAACAAAGTTGTTTGGAAAGGGAACTATTCTATACAAAATTAAAGTTTGAAAAGTCATAGGAAATAAAATGTAATTGATAACAAAAAATTATACAATTAAATATATGGTACAAAGTGAGCAGTGTAAAGATTTAAGTGTGTTGAATGGAGAAGCATTCTGACAATGACGGTATCTTCTTGTTGTCCATTTGCGGGTATAATTGAGTTGATCGCTTGTTGTTCCAAAATTCCGGCTCCTTGAAGCATTTCATGTAGAGGGGCGTTCTGCATGTTGAAAATGTAGCTTGAAATCTGATGAATATTGAAATGTCGAACTTTATTGACGGTGATTTGAAATCGAAATCAGTTCCTTAACACGTTCGCTGCCACCGACTCACTGGCTCGTCAGAGCGGCACCTCCTGGTATGCCGACGACGCACTAACGCGGCGACGGACTTTGATAAGTTATATGCTCTGTGTTTAGTGTGGCTTTGGAAATTGAACGGCGAGGTTGTTTCGGCACGTTAGTGAAGCATTATTTTTTAATTTTTTGTGGTTGGTTTTCAAAATTTTTGTTTGCATTATTTTTTTTTTACTATATCGTTTATGTGTTATATATACTTTGTTACATTAATTTAATATTTAGAGTTGATAGAAAATAAAAATGAAAAACGATATCAAGGAATAAAGACAAATCATTAAAGACTTTTATTATTATTATTATTAATTCGTCAGAACTACAGCCAATCGATTCCTCGTGGACGAAAACCCCCGGGTACCAATTTTCACTTGGTTTGGACGCATGAGAAAAAAGTTTGCCCGCACCGGGATTCGAACCCGGCCCTATCTGTAGCGCTGTATCCGAACTATCTGTATCCGAACTACATGACCTTAGCGCGTCAAAACCGATGCCAATCGATTCCTCGTGACCAAAAACCCCAGATCCCCAAGTTTACTACAGTTTATTAATTCTGGGGCGATTTTCGACTTGACAACCATTCCTCGTATTATAGTATAGGATATTGCTTTTAGAGTGAAAATTTGAAATCCGTATGTGCGATAGTTAAATTTAGAGTGCATGCAACTTGAAACACACCATTTTAAGTAAAATGCATTGAAAGCTTTAACTTAAAGCTTTAAAATCTAAGATATGAAGTTTCTTATTTCTTATTTTAGTTTAAACTTTATGCTATGATATTATACTTAAAGTTTGTATGTTTTTACAGGTTCAATTTCTAATATTTCAATGGGGTGTGTTTAAAACGATTAAAAAAGTTTAGATACATTAAAACTTTCAAAAAATAGAAATTTTTTTAAATTTAAAAATGATGAACCCCTTTATTTAAAAGCATATTATTAAGTTATCTTTTTAAAACTTTTATGCTACATTTAATATTTTGATGTTGGAGAGTACAAAGTCTAGAACAGAAAATTTAGTACTTATCAATTTTTCACGTAGGGTATAGGTAAAAATAACATTTTTTTTATCATTATGGCGTCATTCCTTTAACCATTTCATTTAATCATTTCTTTCTTTAAATTATTTAAATATCGTCTGCATTATTTTCATACATTTTATCACTGAATTTGGATATTACGTAAATAATTTTCTTTTATACTTTGATTAAATAATAGATTACGTACATATGGGATAATTTTAAATTCAATCATCGATTATTTTTCTGTTGTACTGAAAATTTTATCACCGGTATTAACAACAAATTCTATCTACTTCCACAGAGTAGTTGAAATGATAGTTTCATTCCTTCACTTCCATTAATTACTGTGGTGAAAAAAATTGGTAAGAACTTAACGATAATTTTGACGTAGCTGTGAAAACTTTGAATTATCTTTCTAAATGAATTCAACGGGATTCTAAACTGCATTCACAGTATCGGGACACTTTAGAGGAGTATGAAGATAAAGAAATTATTGAGCGTGTACCAGAAATTCTCAGCCAAAAAACAAACCATTTTTTAACAGCTTCTTATGGTACTTCACAATTCTGATAAATTAAAATTATACTAATCCCGTCATATGACGCTCTATATGCTAGTATTACAATATTTTTCGTTTCAGGAACGGCGGTGTCACACGCACATGATAGTGTTACAGTCCAGAGTCTGTGTTTATATTAGGTTGATTAGCTTTATCTCGTCTAGGTTTAGACTCAGTTTGTAATCCCTTGAAGTCAATTTGTTCACAGAGAAAAGTAGCAGTAAATAATGAAGATGCATTTTTTAATACCGGGGTTGATTTTGTTTTATATAATGATATCGCCTTGTGGTAAGTTTTACTTTCTTTTTTTTAAGTCTACAGTAAAAGTTAATTTGAAATTAGAAGCTTCTATCTCATTGTTAAATATAAGTAAAATAAAAAATCTGATGTGTACATAATTTCTTTGTACACCTAATATATCAAATTGATTTTTAATTTGTATTATCCGTCATCAGAGTCAACATTCCTACATTGTCTTTAACATTCAATAATATTTTCGTTCCTCAAAGGAACCATTTTGTTAGAACAGCTCGGGTACTAATCTCTAGTAGAGCATCAATATTCGTTATAATGAGAAATGTCGTTGCATAGATATCGCGATATAAACCAAAATAGTTCACAATTATAATACTTCTTGTCAATAATTACAATATACAATAATTCAATAATAAAATTAGGTCTATAAAGGTCTATATCTAGGTTATTTAGGTGTAATACATCTTACACTATAAAAGTTACGCAATTTTCTTCCCTGCCGATAATGTTTTGAAATAGGTGTGCACGTTTTATGAGGTAAGATTTATATCCTAATCTTTTATTACAACTTTTATAACCATTTAACTTTTAGGTTTCGGCTGGTACAGCAGTTGTACCATAAGTATTTAGATACCCAAAAGTCGGCTAGGGTACAACAGTTGTACCTTAGATATTTCTTCCCTTTTACCGGGACGGGGTCATTACCCACTTGTCATTTGGCCAGTCCCTCCCTATTGTTGAAGTTTTGCTGAGTGCATCAGTACCGGGAAGGAAGAATGGGATTTTGTTTGGCGACATGTGAAACAACTGGCAATTTTTTTTCCATGTCCAGCAGTTGTTTGTAAACTATTCATTCTATCTTGTGAACCAAATCTGTTTGGAATCGAATCAAAATTTCTTTCCTCCGTCGTTTATTTTTTTTTTATTTAATCTGCTCAAGGCTCCAAAATTTAACGGTCTTTCTCAAAGTGAGATGTCAAATAACAATTTTCAGACTGGTTTAAATAATATTTCCTTAATATAAGAAGTTGCCACAGATAAGTCATTTAGGTATAACATAGTAAATATTTCTTAACAGAATTTTCATGTCCTAGAATGCATCTAATTTAATTTGATGGGGCTACAGAAATAGAACCTTACACGTTACGATTATGTGTTACAGGAGTTCATAAACTCATTTTTGTCATTATAGTAAAAAAATGTACCTTTCTGAAAAATATATTGAGTAGTCCTTTTTCTTATACCTAACCTTGTCCTCTAAGCATTAGGAAGGTAATCTTCTGCGACCCTTACACCTTCCAATTAAGTGTTACAGACGTTCATCAACTCATTTATGTCATTATAGTAAACCAATGTATCTTTCTGTAAAAATATAGGGAGTGGATTTTTCCTTATACCTAACTTTGCCCTCTAATCGTCAGTCAGGAAATCTTCTGCCCTAATGATGTCTTCAAACGGGTGTGCACATGTTATAATATGATTTTGATGGATATAAAAATCTTTTAATTAACTTTTCAGCTTCGGCTGACCACTGACTTGCGTTTGGACTATAAATCGGCAACATTTTTGAAAATTCCTTCCCCCCCTTCCACTTTTTCAAGAGGTAAAAATGTTTTGTCCTATTGTCACTCTCTGGGGGTGGAGGACGTTACAATGCAGGGTTGCTAATAACCCTCCGAGGGGAACACAC
>CM063497.1:86482781-86502781 GCA_032207245.1 Pardosa pseudoannulata | reverse complement strand
CGCCCGAATTCAGTTCTGGCAGGGCTTATTTTGGAATGCCTGAACTGGGTTAGGGCAAGATAGAATAATGGTATTTCACTTTCGTGAAGCCCGATATTGGTTCGTCTAATACATAATATTTAATTTGTCATTTACGGTATTTCAATTTCATGAAGCCCGAAATTAGTTCGTCCAATGCATAATATTTAATTTGCAATTTACGGTATTTCAATTTTGTGAAGCCCGAAATTGGTTCTGCCAATGCTTAATATTTAATTTGCCTTTTACGTTATTTTAATTTTGTAAAGCTCGAAATTGGTTCATCTAATGCATAATATTTAATTTGCCATTTACGGTATTTCAATTTCATGTAGCCCGAAATTAGTTCGTCCAATGCATAATATTTAATTTGCCATTTACAGTATTTCAATTTTGTGAATCCCGAAATTGGTTCGTCCAATGCATAAATTTAATTTGCTATTTACCCAATAGATAGAGATACTTTCCCTCTAAAAGTTCGGAATTCCGTGGCATTTGTCGTTATTTCTCGGTTACTATAAAGGATTTCAAAGGTAATTCACAGGTAATTCAAAGAAAATTCAAATGTATCTAACAGATGTAGAATACAGGACAGTCGATGTACATAATAATATTGTTGTATTAGTTTATTACATTTATCCAGATATTTATGTCATTTGATTTATTTTGTGAAAATTTGATCAAAATTTACTCTAATCCATTAACATTTTCCATACATGTGAAAATGTTCAAAATGGTAATTATTATTTCGCTTGATTTTATTTTTCAAAAATAATCTATTTCTAACATTTTAATGATAATAAAAAACAAAATTAAAGAGAGAAAATTCCATATATTTCACAGGTAAGGTATTAATTCCACGTATTTATGGCTTTTTTTTTATTTAAACCATAAATTTTAACCCTTATTTTTTTTTATTCGACTGCATTTTTATTATTTTATTTTACAATTTTAAGTAAGAAAATGTTATTAAAATTAGAATTTCTAATACTTTTAAGAATTCAGGATAACAATTTTACTTAAGGGAATACAACAGTCTTTTCTCTATAACTTTTTTTCCAACATGACTACCTAACTGAGAAGTTACATTTGTATTTGTATTTGTAAGAAAGTACAATTACTTTACATATTTTTTTTATTTAATTTGCATTTACTCATACTCTTTTTTCAGGATTCCAGGAATATTACTGTTAGTTTTAAAAACACTGTCTTGCTTGACTGAAGATATTTGTACTTCTACTAGTATTCTTAATATTGAAGTCATCTAATAAATTCTCACTAATATTAGTATCATTTATAGATATTTTAGATTTTTATTCCCATTCACAGTTGAAATCACCAAAAATTAATTACTTATTCTCTGTCAGCCATTATTCTGAAGTAAAAATAGATTGCATTGATATAATTATTAAGTTATTAGTAAAATACATTCAAAATGCTAAGCACTGAATGACAAAAATAGATCGCATCGATATAATTCTTAAGGGATTAGTAAAATACAATAAAAATGCTAAGAATCGAAAGATAAAAATGGATCGCATCGATATAATTCTTAAGGGATTAGTAAAATACAATAAAAATGCTAAGAATCGAAAGATAAAAATGGATTGCATCGAATTAACTATCAAGTGTTTAGTAAAATACGATAAAAATTCTAAGCACTGAAAGATAAAAATAGATTGCATCGATATAATTATTAAGTAATTAGTAAAATATATTCAACATTTTAATCACTGAAAGACAAAAATAGATTGCATTCATATAATTGTTAAGTTATTAGTAAAATACAATCAAAGCACTAAACACTGAAAGATAAATATTCGTCTAATGACACAAAACACTTGAAATATAGGAGCCAATCAGGAAATACACTAGGAAGAAAACTTTCATTTAATAGCCATTTGTGAGTCTAATTTGCTATTAAAAATATAAAATATACGGACGAAACAATACAAGCGAAACAACATTGCTCGTAACTGTAT
Organism: Pardosa pseudoannulata; assembly: GCA_032207245.1. Lineage (NCBI taxonomy): Eukaryota > Metazoa > Arthropoda > Arachnida > Araneae > Lycosidae > Pardosa > Pardosa pseudoannulata. The sequence goes on along the minus strand of CM063497.1, from coordinate 86,500,781 downwards.
GGGCGAATCGGTAACATATTGTATACATATTACCCGTAGACCGTATGGGCAAAAGTGGAAAGAAGTTAATTTCTTATACCAGTTTTCTATAACATATACAATAAAACTTTTAATGTAAACAACAATAAGATTTATAGGTAAATTTAATTAAAATCTTAAGCAAAGAGAGTTGCTTTGATTCAAGTTTTTATGTTCATGACATGTTTTTTAAAATTGTATAAATTTATCTTGATTGAAGTCGCATGCTTCAAATATGCCACATATGTTTTACTTTTATATGTTTTTATAAATATGTATGTAATTTGTGTATTATTTCATTTATAGGATATCTTTTATAACATATAATTTCATTAGACCTCTTTTAACTTCATGTTTTAGTTTTACTTCCATTCATTCAAAATGCTAAAGCTCTTTTTTTTTAAATACAAGTGTTAAATTTTTTATACAGATTCTCTAGAAAGCATATAACAAAACTGTTCACGTAATTAGCAATTTGTTTGCTTCTCTTTATATGCCCAAATAGGTTCGGGGTTGATAAATCCCAAACGATATTTCTGGAGGTGGCAGCCCAAGCCTAGAGGAGTCTTCTTGGTCCCCACTACTAAATTATAAGGATCCAGCTTGTTTGTGTTGTCTTAGAAAGCATTGTATCTTCCTACCAATTAATTAATTATTTTATATTTCAACAGATGATGCAGTGTGGGCATCTTAGAGTTAGAAAATTGAATCTTGATTTCTCTCCTCTGTTATGCAGTTAAACTCTTACGTTGAATAAAAAAATAAGAAAAACGAAAACGAAGCTCGTATTAAATTACTCCAAAATAATAAATAGCCGATTACCCCAATTCGTAATAAAGGGGAATGTTGGCCGCTTATATATTGCTCCTATAATGCACTGATGTGCAAAACTTAAGCAACAGGTGGGCTTTTTGCCATAACTCCACGATTAATCATCTGAGAGACATGAAATTCAGAAATGAAGAAGAGTATTTTGTACGTATAGAATGACAAAATCATCGGCGCTGAAAAAGGAATACAGTACAAAACAAGCTTTATTCAACGCATAGTATCGTAACTCATGATTGTCTATCTAAGATTAAGAACAACAAGCTGATGTTCCTTAATATGGGATATGCCCTCCCATAACAGTACGCTCCTCCTACAGCTTTCCGCCGAACGATGGCCGATTAGTTAGGGTGATGGCCTTCGGTACCGGAGTTCGTGGGTTCGAATTCCACAGTGGCATGGATGTATGCAGCCGTTCGAAATCGGCTTTAAGCTGTAGGTCCCGGTTTCATTAGCCCTCGTGTTGCTAAAAGTAGACCGTAGCACCCCAAATCAAGCCAAACCTACAGCTTTCCGATCAGCGGAAACGATATGGAGACGGTTTTGAAGCAACCATAGCAGTTAGGATGAGGCAAATCCCATATTAAGAAACATCTGCTTGTTGTTCTTCCCCTTGGATAGACAATTGTGAGTCACGATACTATGCGTTCAATAAAACTTGTTTATGTTTAATTCCATACCGTATGATCATTGTAATACATTTTCAGCGCCGATGCTTACGTCATTCTTTAAGTTCATAATACTCTTCCTCCTTTCTGAATTTCATGTCTTTTAGAGGATTTCTCGTGGAGTTATGGCCAAACCCCCTCCAGTTGCTTAAGTTTTGCACACCAGGGTAAAAGTGTCAACAAATTCCTCTGCGTTGTATGGGAAAAGGATTAACAGGTAAGTGCACCCGCGTTATTAAAAAATACTCCATTATTTATGTCAATTGTAAAAGTCAATTTCTAAAAACAAGCTTTTAAAGTTCAAGGTATGTTAACTGAATTTGTTTATTTCAATATAGATGCATTTAAGAGAGAAGGATTTTGTCCGAAAATGTACCACGAAAACTCTACCTGTCCGAGCTTGAATTTCTTGTGTAAGAACGGAAAGTGCGTCAGCAGAAAACTTGTAAAAAATGGTAGAGATGATTGTGGTGATAATTCAGATGAAGAATATCGTGTTTATAATTCAGGTACTAAAATGTGATATATTTTTAAATAATTTTATATTATCTGTAAATACCCGTCTTCACCGGATAAAGGTTTATTACAAATAAATTTGTTAAACTACTGAAAAAGTATTATTCAACTATTAAAATCCTGTTATATTTTGCGGAAATAAATAAAAAATATAAAAATCCAGTAAAACTGGGCAAAAAAAAATCGCCTCTGATTACTGGAAAAGTTGCTGGTTAGATGCTTGGCACAACACAGAAAGCATTTCTAGAGTCATTTTACCGGTCATGCCCCCCTTACTAATTCCTACACTTTTCCTAATTTAATCTTCTTTTTTTTCTTAAATTTAATTATTCCTCGACAGGGGGCAACAAAACAGCCATAATTCATGGCAAAGCAACTATCTATTTCTTTTCCTTTCAGCCTCAAGGTTAGAACTTCAAGGGGTAAGTCAACTTTCCTGAAATCTTTCATTAAAATTTGCTTTGCAGGTCAGGTAACCCTTCAAATTTAGGTTCATCTTCTGCCTGTCCGCATCATTCTCCTCTCACTCTCCTTTCACCACTCGATATGAGCTTCTCTACATTCTCCCTCAGACTCCCAGGAAGTCCAAACTGACAGTGGATTGGATTCCCCAACCCTAGGGCCAGATAGTAGACCACCCACCAGGACGACTACAGATCCAGGAAGGGAATGGTAGGGTTAGGTATGCAATGATGAGTGATTCGGCAATGTGGTCCGTATAAGACAGAAGTTACGACCCCTGGAGCTAACTTCTGCAAAGGCACCACATTCTCTGAGGGGACCACAGCTCGACTTTTTTATGCTGTCTTTATCACTTCCCCTTTCTTTTTTATTATAAAAAGTATAATGATTTTTAGTCTTTTTTCACACTTGGAACTAGTATGAGGTTTCGGTGGCTATTTTTGAGCAAGCCGGATCACTGGAGTTCGGCATTGTGGGCTAAATTACCTTCACAATGAATCACGAGCGATGATTCAAAGATCCAGAACTGTTTGCTATCAAAATTTCATGCTCTTCCTTTAGGCAATCCTGATTCCGTCGCGAAGTGCAGAAAGTAAAGTTCATCTAGCTACACAAGTAGTTATCCTTTCGGCCCACGTAGTTCCATCATCCTCACCAATTCCTACCTCATCAACAGGTCCTCTGGAGCATCCAGTACTCTTCCAAATTCCTCCCCAAATCTCTACTCTACTGCATTCTCTCACCAGTAGTGCGATGGGCAATCTCTGGCTGGCCCAAAATTTGAGATCTACCCACCACCGACGACGAAATTTTAAAACGCTATTATAAATAGAAAGGGGGAAATTTTCCCGATTGCCCCTTTAAACCGTTTATTGGAAAATCCTTTGTTGTTTCATTTGCTTCAATGAATTTTTAAAACGGCCCAAACAGTAAAAAGTTACTTAAGAATTATACAAAAGGTCGTTGGCACTTAATGAAAATGATTTTGTAATTTATTTTCTCGTTTGCATTGTGATATAAAAATCTAGTAACTTCAAAATAACCGCATCAAAGTGTTATCTTTGATTGAAATGTGAAATAAAATATTAATTTTTAAAATGGCTTCTAAAATTGATAGACAACCCGAAGGTTACGTACATGTTCTTTCCGAGGAGAAATATTAGTACTAAGAAATTATAAAGGGGTGTAAAATCGCGGTTATTGCAGTTCATAAAAAAAAAGGTTTTTATAACATATTAAATTCGAAAGGAAAAAATGTCTAGCTGAAAGCAAACTGAAAACATGACTGCAAAATTTCCTCCTTAAACTATTCAAATGCAGGTAAATATTAAGACATTGAAGTCTGATCATAAAAGAAAATCCGCCGACTCAAACATCCATTGCATCGGAACTGGGAATGTATTCTGATAAGTAAAATAATTCATAAAGATTTGAAGCCAAAAAAATATGTGTAAATTTCATCTGCTTTTCCCGAAGCATATTGCTGAAAGAAAAACAAATTGTAGAAAATTATTTACAAAACAACTAGCTGCTGAGAAATGTAAATCTGGAATAACACTCGAAGAGGCATTGGTATATTTAAGTGACAGTAACCGAGAAAAATCAATTTTATATTGCTCAACTGCTTGGAACAAGTGTACTAAATGGTTTCATTAGTTTACAGAAAAGTACCCAAAGGGATTCGTGATAATTGCAGGATTTTGTTACCATGGCAAATTAAAAATCGAAATAATACCAACTAAAACCAAAATCAATTCACTCTACTATCAGTAGAATATCTCAGACCCAATTTTTACCAATTTTTTTACCATTTTTTTTACCCAAATTTTGAAGAAGAAATCCCAGCATTATATGGAAAGGATATTGGTAAAGTTGAGCTTCATTTTGACAGTCTCTAGCCACGCATCTAAATCAATAGTTACTTATTCAGAAAATAAAGAATTAGATTCAGGAATTCAGTATATCCCCTCTAATGAAAACGTGTACAATCGAGTGACATTTTTCTGAATCAGAAGCAGTATTTTTAATATGGTCACATATTTAATTATTATTACATGTTATTAAATGTTACGTGTCAATTAGGAGTTATTTGCCCCTAAGTGCCACGTATCCGATAACAAAAAAATGAAGGTAAAATATTAGAATAGGAAGAAAGCTTTTAAGAGAACACATAACCTTTAAACCATCAAAAATTGGTTGGTTTGATTTTTACTTTTTAAAATTTTTTGGACATTTATAAATCGTTAAAAACAAACCCCATTGAAATATTTGAATTAGAGCCTGTAAAAACTATCCAATCTATAAATTTAATATAGATTCTAAAAAAACTTTAAATGTATTTTACCGAAAATGATATTTTCAAACTTGTGTGCTCTGTAAATAAAAAAAAAACGTATCCCTCATACTGATTTCAAATTTTCACAGTAAATATATTATAAACTTACGATGAACCTCTACCTCCTTTTTTTGCTGTTTTTATTTCATTTAGTATTTATAGTATTTGAAATGGAATTTTTAAACATTAACTTAACATTTATGAAAATTCAATTAATTCCCTGGTGTAATAATTTTGAATTAAATTAATTTTAAATTACGTCAAAATTTAGTAGTGACATAAGGAAACACTTGCATTTTAAGTCCTTGTGTAACCCTGCTTGGAGGCATGTTGAATCTTAGAAATAAGCAAAAGATGGAAATACGAGGGTTGCTATTTATATTTCTGGCCTAATAAGGAAAAAACAAATATGTAGGATCGAAATTGGTTTTATTGTTTTTCAAAATATTCTCCATGATTATCAATACACTTTTGCATGCGTTTAAACCAATTTTCAAAGTTCTTTTTCCAGTCCGATTGAGGTAACTCCAAAACATGCGTTTTGAATGCATCAACCGCTTCTTCGGGGGTCGAAAATCATTGTCCACGTAATTTATTTTTGATGTGTAGGAATAAGAAGTCATTGGGCGCCAAATCAGGGCTGTACGGCGGATGACCCATCAGTTCGATATTTCGCTCCGTCAGAAATGCCTTTGTTTGAGTCGATGTGTGAGAGCTCGCATTGTCCTGATGAAGAATGATTCGCCTGTTCTTCTGCTTTTTTCGAATTTTTCCGATGACTTCTGGCAAACAAATGGTCGTGTACCATTCAGAATTGACAGTCCTGCGTTGCTCTAATGCCACTGTTGCTACATGACAGTTAATGCCGAAGAAACAGGCAATCATTTGTTTCGATGTGCTTCTTCCTAGAACAACTTTTGTTGGTTTTGCCTCGTCTTGAAAGACCCATACAGTTGATTGCTGTTTTGTTTCCGGCTCATACGCATAGATCCATGATTCGTCACCTGTGTAGATGTTATACACTGCCTTTGATGTACCTTGAACGTATTTTTCCAACATTTCCTTGCACCAATCGACACCAGCCTTTTTTTGAGCGTTTGTCAGATTATGTGGGATCCAACGCGAACAAATTTTTTTTACGCTCAAATATTCATGCATTATTTTATTGATGCTAATCATACTAATGTCCAAAGACGGCTCTATCTCACGGCATGTCACATGACGATCTTGCTTCATCAGTTCACGCACTGCATCAATCTTTTCTGGTACAACAACGGATTTTAGACAACCTGCAAGGGATTCCTCCTGGATAGAACATCCACCATGATTAAATTTGTTAAACCAATTTTTTACAGTGCTGTAAGATGGCGCTTTATCGCTGTATAAATAATTAAGTTCATCGAAGCACTCTTGTCTTGATAATCCACGTCGAAATTTGTGAAAAATAATGGCACGAAAATGTTCACGATTCAATTCCATTTTTTGAAAGAGAAGAACTTTTCAATTTACTGTCAACAACACAAATAAAGCTATAATGGTAAATCGTCTGCTGAATTTATGTTTAAATGTATCAAACTTTCGATTAAAATCGTCTGCGGTCTAGCAACACTTACTGTTGCCAAGACCAGAAATATAAATAGCAACCCTCGTAGATGACGTATAGAAACTTAGTGTCTCTGCGCTTTAAGCAGTAGCTGTGAGTTTGTGTGGGGGAAAGGTTATATAGCCCAGGCTAACACCTTCTAAAAGCATCACTTGAATCCCGGAATCCAATGATATATGCTACTAAAAAAGAACTTATTAATTTGGTTGGTTTATCCCGGGTTTGGGACACAAATAATTCTTTGACAGTGTACAAACTTATGTACTTAACAACTGACATCCAAACGAGATTTTAATAAAAAATGCACCCTTGTAATCTTCAAAGAACGTGGGAGGACGCTTTCTAACGAATTACGATCTAGATAGTATTTCCCCAATATTTCGAAAAATACTGAGGTTGTCACAAATGAAAAGAATACACACTCGAATCCACCACCAAAATATCGCCAAAGGTGAAAATGATTGTAAGTCGAAGTTCAGCCCAAATTAATATCTATGTTTTTGTAGAAGTTTTGTGAACAGCAGAATTTTTCATTCCTTCAAACACTATGAACTCGAAAGTAAGAAATAAAAGACAATTTTGTTTCTAAAACTTATAGTAAGAGCAAACAGTCTTAAAATACCAATGTTGGGATATAAGTTTCCAAACTTCGTGAAAACAATCTGGAGTACCAATACAGTCTGAAATGATTTATTCTAAAATTTCAGGTTTTCACTTAACATTAAAATTGACTTTGATTTTTCTGGTGTGGGGAATATATGAGCAAATTTTGCCGATTTGTGCGATTGGTAGATCATTTGCCAATATCTCTTCTGCTTGGGCTACGTTAAATCTACTTAAAAACTGTTTCCAAAAAGATAATACATATATTTTTATCCCTTCAAAATTTCTCGTTCATCCCGTTGATTGTCATTTATATGATACATCATCAGAAATCTGAATAAATGATTATGCAATGAGTTGCTACCTAAGCCTAAGCTCAAGAGATGATGAGAGCTTCAAGATGCTCAAGAAGATCTTGTTACTATGCAGTCCAAGGTAGATGTACAATATAGGCATGTGTATATTTACATATTTCCTTTTGAAAGTAAATTTCTCTTTTTATAACTGTCATTTTTTTTCTTTAGAATGCCCCAGTTCAATGTATCGTTGCATCGTATCGCGCCGTAACTTTGTATCGGGCCGTCATCATATACCGTTTTTGCGGTACAATGAAATCAATAGCTGCATCCCTCGTTTGTGGTTTTGTGATGGGATCTCTGATTGCGAAAACGGCGATGACGAAAAGTATTGCAGTAAGTAACATTTTTTCTTTCTTTCTTTATTCTTACAAATAACCGTAACATGCATTTCGGGTAAAATGACTTTTTTTCAGAGTGTCCGGTAGCCTTTTTATCTTATTATTATCGCATGTTGTGGGGAGGTTTAGCAAAAGTATATACGAAATCACACAACGCCACAACTGGTTCATAATTCAAAATTATGAACCAGTTCTTTTCAGAGACTCAACTCAACAGACAAAATATACACAAGAAGACATAAATGAGAATACTTTCCGTTGTCGACAATTCATTTTAAAATTTAAAACTTAAGGCGACAGTGGACCTTTAGAGCAAACTTTTTTTTCTTTTAAATGAATATTCTTGAAGATTTATTTTGTTATTAATAGTATTGATATATAAATATTTTAAAAATTCGAAGGCAAACTATTAATCAGTTTTGTAGTTATTAATTATTAATTGTTTCATAATTAGCTTAATTGAAAATGCTCCAGGCGCATCAATTTTGCATAAAAGATGATAAAAAAATTTAAGTATACCTTATAGACTTTACAAAAAAATGTAGTTGTTTCCATAAAAATTCATAGAAAATATAAAGAGAAAAAAATAATTATGATAATGATGATGATGATGATACACATATTTAGCAGAATAAACAGCTATAGTGGTTAATTAAAATGCATATCTAAAATATTATATGCTTCAAAACATACCCGTGTCAACTAGACTTTAATTTATAAACTCTAAAGTAAATAATACAGGAATTTCAGAGACAACGATCTATTTTCATTGTGTCTGGAGTACTTTAAGCATTTGTAATATATGAAAATTTTACTTCTGAGTAAACAACATTTGAAGTTATTATTGCTGTACCCATAAGTAATGATAAGCTTATTATACCCATAAATAATGATAAAATGGTGGGAATGAAAAATTATTTTTGCTCCGTATTCCTAATGATATATTCTTTCACTATTCACTAGAATCAAAAATTCAAATTTTCGGTCGATTTTAGCTGGTTTGAAAGTCTACCAACGCCTTAAACATCATTACAGATCTATTTATTGTTTTGTTAATCTTGACAAATCTAAGTGATGTTTATTCTTGGTTAAATGATGCTAGGATAGTGTTATAAGAACAGAGAAATAGGCGCCCAAGAACCACTAAAAATGGTGCGTTCAAACTTTTGTTTCGCTGATTCATTTTTATGTCATCTATTTGCCTTGATCTCATGCCATTTGCCTCCAGAGGAGAAACACTCCTAATTTCCTCCGTCTCTCACTCAGGGTGGTGGAAATAGCAAACCTGGCCTGTCCAGACAAAGTAGGAACAAACGCTGGAAAGCTTCCCAGCCGGTAGCCTTGCTTCAGCGAGAGCATTTACTGATGTAATTCTTTGTTACATTCCCTCTCTTTGCAGAAAAAATTGATACTGAGATAAATCGAATAATGATTGTGGCAGCTATGAAAACTTATACATTTTTTTAATATTTCTATTACACCGGTCTGAAATCTTTCGAGCATACGACGCCTTGCAGTCCAATACAGACAAGATATTGCCCCATTAGGTGGGAGAGTCGAAAAGGAACCCGAAGAAATAATATCCTGTAGGGCAGGACAAGAAGAAAGGTGATCTCCATGCATTGGGGCTGACGGACAAAGAACACATTTCGATGAATCAGCAAAACCAACTTTGCACAGATGGGCCTGAAGAAAATCATGTCCAGTCTCAAGGCGAAAACAGAACACACCAATAACTCTGGGCAAGGTGCCACATATTTTCCTATCCAAAAAAGAAGACCATTTCTTTCAGGAAGCAATATCACTAGAGTGGCATAGTCTAGCCTTACGAACATGTTCACGGATGGCCTGCTTAACATTTCTTAGAAGGACACAAGTTATGGGTTGGTGCAGAAAAAAGCCCTTTTTAGCAAGCGCGTTCACATGCTCATTCCCAGGCACATCACAGTGGCTAGGGATCCATTGCAGAATCACCTCCTTCCCTATTTCAATCATGGAGCTAATTCACTTTTTACACACGAATTCAATGAGATTCAGTACACGAGTATAATTAGTTATTGTATGAATGGCAGCCATGGAATCCACAAACAGAACAATTTTTTCTTTACATACTTATACATGAAAAATCCAGACCCTTGGAGTAGCAAAACACAAAACCTGTATCCAAAAAGTTACCCAATTTAAAAAATAATAATAGAAAGGAATTTTTCTCTCTTTGACTTTCTTTTATACTATCACATTACTATCCCATTTTGAGCGATCATTTAACAATATAAAATTGTTTTCAAGCAGATGCTCTATTGAAAGCTGAGCATAATTAGGTGTTTAAGTAAAACTGTCTTAAACATTTCTACTATTTTTGGGTTATTACGTACATATTATTGCATAAATCTTAGATAATACTTAACACATTGTGTGCGGGTACATTTCGCAGCGGAACTATAGCAGTTAAATCTGAATAGATCGAAAATTATTCCATGTTTTAACTAACATTTCGTATTTTATATTGAGTTATAAAAAAATACATAAATAGAAATATATAAATAACAACCATGAGATTTTTGTAAACAAAAAGTATGTTTTTTAGTGGTTAAATTTATAATAGTATTGTAAATATTAAAAATCAAATAGAAATAGTAGTATATGGCTGTATTTGTTTTCGAATTTTATATATAAGCATTTTTACATTATAAAAAAATGAAAAGAGCAATCATAAAACTAATATTGTAAAAACTAGTTTTTATTTGTCTAAATTTTTCCAGAATTTATGTAGTAGACAAAAACATTCGGCTTCGTTTCCCTGTATATACCGTTATTTTTGTACCCACAAACAAAGCATGTTCTTACACTAATCCGTACTAGTATGTGATGCGAGCTCAAGTATGAATCGTCAGAAAACGTACTAGTACGTGTCCCGCACTCGTGTATCAATCGTCAGAAAACGTGCTAGTACGTGTCCCACAAACATTGTGTTAACTACACGTCTGCCTTTTGAATATTAATTCCAATTCTTAAGCAAATGTACAATTTTAAAGTGGTTTTGAAAACTGGGTTCCGTAGAACCCTGTAGTGCCGCTAGATGTGTGTAGAGATGTTACAAGATATTTTAAAAAATCTAACACAAATGCAAAATAAAATGATACAGATATGTTAGATGCATAAGATATATATAAGTATTGAGTGACCTCTCTGAACCGATGTTTTGAATAGGATGGTAACATTTTGTTTGGGATGTTATAGTTTAATATTCTGTGCATGGCTGTGTAGGTTTGGTCGTTACATAGCTCAACCGATATATTCTAAAGAGGACACGAAGCATACGAAATTACATTTCAATTACCTTATGCTTTTCATCATGCCACATGGATGACTTAAGCTATTTATTGGAAAATATATATTTTTCGTAATGAATTTTATTGGACTTGCTAGTAATCGCTAGAAAAAAGGGATATTTGCATATTTATCGTAAAAATATACAGAATGCTGAATTTTTGACATTTATAACAAAGTATGCCAAACTTTTGTTTCACAGCATTTACTTGTAATAAGCGTACAAGACACATTTTTTTTTACATTTTTACTATTTTAGACACAATGCGAGAGTTAAAAGTTATACGTCCATTAACACTAGAATTACGGAATCATTTTGACACCTAGCGAACTTTTATCTCTGACATCTCTTCTATTTTTTTGCTAATATCTGAATCCTTTCCTGACTTTTCCTAAATCATTGTGATTTATGAAATAGTAAAGATTTCAAGAAAATCGTATTTTTATTTTTACCCTAGCAAATGATTATAGAAATACTGCAGGCTATATACTGATGTTGAAGACAAGTGTAAACTTCATAATGACTCTTTCACTATTTTACTAGCAGAACTGGAAGCATTTATGGCGTTGCTGTACGTAAGAGGGCATTAGCCGCCAAGGACTTACCAATTCTTAGTTTGTGGTCCAAGACTTGGGGACCAAAGTTTTTTCATGAAACTATGAGTAGAGATAGGTTTCCGGAAGTTATGAAATTTCTTCGTTTTGAAAATAAACTAACAAGGTCTTCACGTTTGCAGTGCGATAAATTTACACTAATATCCGAGGTATGGAATACTTTTATAGAAAACTGTAAGCTTTGCTACAAACCAAATGAAAATATTACGTTTGATGAACAGTTATTCCCTACAAAAACAAGATGCCGTTTTTTGCAGTATATGCCTAACAAGCTCGATAAATTCGGAATAAAATTTTGGCTAGAAGTAGATGTTAGGAAAAAACTTATTAAATGGATTTCCATATTTAGGAAAAGTTGAAATGAGATCAAGTGATCAAAGTTTAGGAGAGAACGTGGTAAATCGTTTAGTTGAACCTACATGCCTGCAAAGTCTGTATATTTTTTAAAATAAACTGTAGTTGTCATAATTTGCGTTATTTTAATTTCTTTTTCACAAATATATTATATCATATAGAGAAATATGCAGATATCTTACAAAGGGCTCAAAATGACACCCACTGTAATTCTAGGTATACAAAGACCACCGTAATTCTAGTGTTAAAATGTTAAAATGTGATATATTCCATAAGAAAATTTATAAATCTGAGCTTATTTTGTGTTGAAAATTTTGATTTTGAGCAGTTCAAGAGACTTTCTACTATTCGAGGGCTAATTACACCGGGATATACTACTTATAGCCGATTCTAATTGGTTACGAGCATTCATTCAGACAGCATAATTCGAACATGCGAACACGGCACAACTCAAAACTCACCACAAAAAGATACAACGACTTTCCCCTACCTTAAATACCTACCTTACCTTACCTACCTACTTTAACACTGAGTTCTTTGTTCCCAATATTTTAACGTGTCAAATTAAACAAATCTCTCTTAGAGTTGAATATCTTCACTTTCTTAGTAATTGCAGGTTTTTTCTGGTAACGACATATATTCCTAGTTTAGAGACAGAAATGGCATCAATTATACAGTACGGTAAGACGCAGAAATTATTAACCTTTTACAGTCTATTGTTCCCAAAAGGGAACATCATACTAATTAAAATATTTAAAATTAAATTTTATCAATGTTAATACAAAAACATTAGCAAATGTAGCAAAAGGACTACTCGATTTTTTAAAATAAAAGCTTTATTTCTATGATTAATAGAAAAATGTATAAAAAATCATAATGACCGTTTTCATCTTTTCTATAGAGCCAATTTTAAAAATTCACATAAATGTAAAAACAAACATCTAATGCTTCTAAAATCCAATTGGTATCCTTAAAACAACTTTAGCAGTAGATTGCGGTATCATTAGTAGCACAAAAGTATACGGTAGAGCTCCAAACCAAGATTAAACCAAACTCCTTAACACAATAAAAAACAACAATGACATCTCATTTAGAAAAGATTGGGGAAAGAATTTCAACATTCAGTGTACATTCTTCATACGATCTCCCAATTTGAAATGTATTGCTTAAACTGGACAAAGAAACTACAGAACCTAAGACCTTTGACGGGCCCAATCCGAATCTAAGTGCTGGGGTACGTGTATTTATGTTTTTTACTCATCCTCCTGGTGTAGGATAGTTTTCTGGTTGGTTGGTGCTTAATGGCACTGCAACCTCTTGGGATAAATTGTGCCAAACACATCCTGGTGTAGGAAAGCCTACACCAAGTCTAATACACTCCGTCACAATATGTGACTGGTCCATGGATAAGGATAATTGGCAGCTTTGCTTGAGTGAGGAACCACAAGGTCTGATGACTGACTTAATTTCAAGGATTGTGTCCTTGTAATTTAAAAGCAGGTTCCAAGCAGAATAACCCCTCGAGAACTATTTTTTGAAAACTTGGTGGATATTGCAACCATAAATCTGTTTTACGTGCCACTACCGTCCTTAATTTCATCTTTTGCCAGTTCGTTCCCCTACTAACAATACTTTCATATACAACCGGCTCGTACCACTATTCCAGCCTTTACGAAGTGAGTTACCGTGGTTCACGTTTGTTAATTCCTGTTCGAATAGGCATAAGAAATGAAAAATGCTAAAGATTAAAGCACAGATAAAATAATATTTGCTTAATGTTTGTACAGCTGCTTTAACTGGATTTTGAGCTCTAGAGCTACAGAAAGCCTGAGGTAACTACGCAACTCAGGTGGTTCGCAAATACTAGTAGAATCCAATGCTTGTAGTTTAGTATTAATCTGTAGAAGTCGTAATTTATCTCGTGCAGTAATTATTACAAATTTATGCTCCGGTTTGTAAGTCTTGGTAAATGGGCCATTTGTGAACATGGATGTTGGCGCCGAAGCTCAGTTCCAAAAACGAAAGACAAAAAACATAACTAGCAAATGAAGAGAGCGGACTGTATCTTAATCATATTTATTGCAAAACCAACTAAACCAATACTTCAACGATAAGAAGCATAATTAAATCCCAATGAGAGAGTTTTCACAATAGCAGGATCGGATCCCCATAGAACCGAACGTCTGCTCTAGGTGATGATCAACTAGCGACTACACCTACTAGCGACAATTTTCGCCAGATGTCGCTCAAAAATACAAACAAGAACTTGCAACGCAGGGGCTCGAACAATGGACTCGGACATTTCAGAAAAATAATTCAACTGTTATATATCCTCCCTAATGATGTAAAGAAGACTAAACAGTTAATAATCATAACAAGCTAATACTATGGTGTTACAATATACGTATAGTTGACTACATATACTCATAATATTGAGCTACTTATAGGTCTAACTCAGATTATGTGCTTGTCCAAAACTAATGATTAACACCTTACTTTGAAAACTTAACATTTTAATATTTACCTTTATTATTTACAGTTTCATACTTAAACAATCAGTATAGTATAAAAGCAGTAGAATCTAATGGTTAGATTATCTAAACATGATTGGTGTTGACTCCAGTCGTAAAAGTAGTAAATTATGACTTACTCGGATGGAGTTGAGAGATAGGGTACAATGAAGAAATGGGGCACACATCTACGAACAATGAGTCGGGACCGATCAAGGGACGGCTCAGGCGTCAGTTGAGATATCAATCATGGGACTTTGAACAGGGCAGCTGTTCCGGAGTCCGGTCCGGCTCCTACAAGATTCGCCTCCGGTCCCTCCTTTATTTTCTCCAAATCAGCCCTCTTCTTTTCTCCCTTTTTACCCAGACATTTTCTCCCTATCTCATTTTCTTCTCTCCTAACGTTATCAAGATCCAATCTGATTTGAACATAGTAATAAATGTTTTGTGTAACCCTTTTGCTATTTGTTTACTATGAGCATACTGGATCCTCCCCAGATGTAACCCATATCCCTATATTAATATCCCATGGGAACATTTTCAAATTGTAGATGGTCACAGGTCCTGACATTTTGAACTTTCGTGATCCTTGCACACTGCATCTTAACCCTTTAAGCGGTTCGGACGTACAATTCCGCCAAACCGATGATGTCTTCAAAGCGGATGCTAAGTACAATTTTCGACCTCTGAAAATTGATGTAGTGTACATTTCTGCCAGTGTTTGAGGTAGGATGGTCAGGTCGATTGTTTGGAAACTGCATCCCTCCTTGACTGACATTTATTCAGGGATGAACCCCTACTCTCTGAAGCACAAAGACGCTGATAGCTTTATACGGCTTTGTAAATCTCTATTTCGAATTATTTCGTTTGCGGTAACAGATGTACCTCTAATCACAACACTTAAATATCTTGGATAACTTTCATAAAAAAAATATATATAAATAATTCTCTTAAAGAATATTTTTATTTGTACTTTTAGAATCCACTATTTCTTATGGGATGATCTTCGAGACTTGACGAGCTTTATGTGTATTAAAAATTAACAATCTATAATATCTATTTATATATCTATTTATAACCGGAAGTAAAGGGACAATAACGGGGGTGGACTTCCCGTTTTCTTTCTAGTCGACAAAGGGTAAAGTAAAAAATCATAGAACGATTTGGCCATTGACATAATAAACCTTTGACGTATTTTATGGAGACTTCTTTCAATCGGTGAGTTCCACTCGGAGGGTTAATGTGCCACTCATCCACTTGTCCATACATTAAGTCATTCCTTCTGCCTTCACAAATATCCTTAATAGTCACTACCTGCTATAGATATCTTTTCATTTGGCAGGGTTAATCTTCCTAGATTAACTTACCGCATATGGACAACTAATTAAATCACTATTAACAATGACAACCAGCTAGCACAAAGATATAATATTGGGCAGAAAACAATTAAAAGAAATAAGGGTTAAGTAAAAAATGAGTGTTAAAAGATCCATAACTGAACTTAAAGGCTCTATAAATTACTATTACAATTGTATTGTCTAGTTCTCAACCAATATCAGCGAGTCTCCAAGCATTGAAATATTTCTTTAGAAGAAAATGAAGAAAACTTATCAGAATCAGTTTTTTAAGTATAACAAGTATTTTCAAATCTTACGAAGTTGATAAAAAGAACAATTCAGCTATTGACAAGATGAAGTGAGGATATGAGGATATGGAATAGTTTATACCTTCATCAGAGCAAATCTACAATCCTGAATAAAAAACAACAATCCCAGTATTGAAATTCAATTATTAGAAAGGTTTTGCAACCTTTAAACATAAAACATTCTACGAGAAGGGGATTGTGTAAAACTTACTACATAAATACAGACAAAATATGAGTTGTCTGGCATTTCGGTTCGAATATACCTGTCGGTATCGAAGTACTTAACCGTTCAGTATCAGCTCTGTAGAAGTAAGTCCTGGTGTAACTTATCTTCGTGTAGTAAATATATATATATATATATATATATATATATATATATATATATATATATATATATATATATATATATATATATATATATATATATTCGTAGCACTACAAACAAAACTTTTCGAAGCAAAACAAGATGAGTATCGTACAAAATTTTTCTCATATTTAAAATTTTTATAAAATCAAAACACTAACTTAAAACTTATAATGTATCAACAAAAGATAAAATTAGAAAACATTTCGCACATATATGCTTATTACAGGTAAATACCTTAAAATAAAATGAATTAAGCAACTTAAAAAATTTTGTTTGAAGTGTCAAATAATCACCATTTTGCAAAACATTTAATGCATTTTCAGTTAGTTAAAAAATAACATATATATATATATATGTATATATATATATATATATATATTTATTTATTTATTTATTTATTTATTTATTTATATACATATATGTCTGAGTATATATGAATTTTTGTGTATTATCTTTCTTGCAGTTACTTTTAAGGGGCCTAATTAAGTTTGATTCATATTTTAAAATCAAAATTTTATTTAAACTACTTGTACGTAGAGTTCTAATCAAGATATTGGTGGCTAAAACAAAATTCCACTTTCTACGAAAAGAATATGGGGTATCTTCACCTTATACCTTAAACCAATGTATTATTATGAAGATTAATACTTTTTTAATGAATACTAACATATAGACCGTCATATAACAGGATAAGCAAAAGTTTTAATTTTTCAGAAATGTAAAGTATCCTAGGAGGCAGGTAAAAAAGAATGTTTTCTTTTCCTTGGAGGGGAGCTTAGAAATATCTGGTACACACTCAATAATTTGTTTACCTTCATACTCCTATAAAGTCTCCCGATACTGTAAATGCAGTTTAGAATCAAGTTCAATTCATTTAGGAAGATAATTCAAAATTTTCTTAGCTACACAGAAATTATTGTTAAGTTCTTCCCAAATTTTTTGCCACAGCATTTAATGGAATTCCATTAAATGGGTATTTATACTGGGTAATTTTTTAATGGATTCCATTAAATCCATTAAAAAATTAATTCCATTAATAATCGATTATTTTTTTGT
Source organism: Pardosa pseudoannulata (assembly GCA_032207245.1). Classification (NCBI taxonomy): domain Eukaryota; kingdom Metazoa; phylum Arthropoda; class Arachnida; order Araneae; family Lycosidae; genus Pardosa; species Pardosa pseudoannulata. Next base: position 86,483,174 of record CM063497.1, on the reverse strand, counting down.
GGCATTGAAAATTTTATCACCGGTTTTAACATTTCTATTCACCTCCAGGATGTAGGGGAAATGATAGTTTCATTCTTTTACTTAAGTAAAGGAATGAAATTATCATCTCCATTACACTCTGGAGGTAAGTAGAATTTGTTGTTAATACCGGTGATAAAATTTTCATTGCAACAAAAAATAATCGATGATTAAATTTAAAACTATCACACATTTACCTAATCTATTATTTAAGCCAAATATAAAAGAAAAGTAGTTACATAATATCTAAATCAGTGATAAAACGTATGAAAATAATGCAGACGATACTTTAATTTAAAATAAGAAATGATTCAATGAGATGGTTAAAGGAATGACGTCATAATGCTAGAAAAAAAAATGTTATTTTACCTATTT
>CM063497.1:86457781-86475281 GCA_032207245.1 Pardosa pseudoannulata | reverse complement strand
ATAAAAGAAATTTCCAATTTTTTTCACTGTGACCCATTCTTCACGTTACCTCTCACTCGAGAATCTTGAAGTCGTCACAATACGTTATATAGAAAAAATAATGTAATTATCCAAAAATTCGACTTTGATATTTTTATTTAAGTTTCGAATCAGGAAATAGCATTCTGAAAATTATATATCTCTGTCTATATATCAACAGGATAACTCGAGTACATTTTAACTTATAGAAAGCACATTTTGAATATAAACATTATGAAAAATTGTAATTTTCTATATGTTATTGAGTTACATGTTATATTTATCACCTAGTGAAGTGGTTCTCAAACTTTATATCACACGAAACCCGTTTCTTACCCCTTACAGAACACCTGAGTAAATATTAAAGAGAAAGTAAGGACATGTTATTTGTCACTGATTAGACATTTACATAAAAACTAAACAATATAAAGCAGTATAAAAACTTAAAAAATGCATACAAAAGTATACATGAAAGCAACATTTTTTTAAAGTAAATTATATAAGTAAAAGGATGCATTGACAAAAAGTGTTAATGGGATAAATGACTTCATTTTTGACTGCCATAGTTTACAATATGAAATCTGATGAAAAGTCAGTTTCACAAATATAGATTTTACTAGTTTGTATAGCAGGAAATAGAGCCTTTTCGGGTAATGATGGATATTCAAACACCACCAGAATACAGACACTGACACTCTTTTAAAAATCATGATATTGAACAGTCCGATATGTGTTTGATAAGTTTATCAGTTAATAAGTCCGATATCAGTTCAGTTTTCCTTCGTTGAAAAACAAGAAGGTTTAATAGTTTAGGACGAATAGATTTTTGATTCATAACTGTTTCTTTAAATTTTCTTGTTACTCATTACAGAATTATTGCGCCATAGAATCACTGTAGAGTCAAAGGTGCTTAAAAAAATTCTCAGTGATCCCCTGGAAGGTCGTTGGGGAAGTTGTCCGTAGGTATCCATGGAACACCGTTTGAGAAACCCTATGATTGTATTCATAGGTTATCCAAAAGTAGGAACAAAAATAAAACTAATGATCTCGTATAGTAATGTAAAGGAAAAGTAAAGAAAATCGTTACTTTTTTATTAGTATACGAGAAAAACGAGAGGCTACCTGTAATACTAGACGCGAATTTGTGCGACAGGGACACCTGCATTTTTTTAATGCGGTCGAAGACGGATTCATCGAAAGAGGGTAGAAAAGCTACTACTCCAGGGAGGTTAAAGTTCGCCAGGAGTGAGAAGGATGCCACCCCCGCCCGCGCCAGCTACAGAGGAGAATAGGGACATTTTCCCAGGGAGGCGAAAAAAATGACCAAGAGAGGGGGGGGGGTATTCCATCCCGGCTCTCGACAACAACGGAGGGGGACATGCCAGCTCGGAACGATATAAAACGAACATTTCGTAGAGGAGAAAGTTGCAGCCACTCGGAACTATTTGGTTAAACTCGGTGTTTTTCAGCCATGTTTGTTGTTAACAATGTTTAATGTACAAATTTGTAGATAGTTAAATGTACAGTCCATTAAATGTATAGTCCTGATCGGTGCAGTATGTAACTGTCGGGAAGAGAGGCGTTCAGCGAACCCACAATACCTGCTCCAGTAAAAATAGGCGAGCAGGTACGGAAACGAAGCGTGTGGTCATCAGGAAAGACAGCAGCAGACTCACGCGATATTTAACAAATGTTTGTATCCATAATTACATTCATATTCATTGAGGCTTTTTATAACATAACGTTAAAAGTACACGTAGGGTTAGTGTTAATTCACAAACAAAAGAGACCAGAAAAAGGGTAAGAGAATTTGTAATACAAACTAACCTATGACAGCTACAAATTAAGAATTAACTAAATTACGAATTACCATACCTATCTTTTCACATGATAAAATGCAGTAATAAAATTTCATGTACTTCCACCTGTGTATAACTGGCAGCGTTAATATAAGTTTAATGTAATATCACTTAAAATGAATGGACAGATGAGGTTTTAAAATTGACAGTAAATGTCAGCTGGTATGAAAGAATTGCAATCTAAGGTTTAGTAACCCTAGAAATAACCGTGAGGTTTTGTATAAAACGCATGCACACAAAAACAAATGGGTGCTTATATATATATATATATATATATATATATATATATATATATATATATATATATATATATGGGGGGTGTATGTGTGTGTGCATCTACTTGTATCCGAACGAAATCCCGAAATGTTTTTAGGAAGAAACTGCAGGAGATTCCTTCTTACGACATCGCTTCCATCATGAACGGCTTTCTCGTCACGTGCTCAAATCCGAGGAAATTCCACGGCATGGACCTTGTCCAGGAGCTGAGATCTCGTGTGGATGGTGAGAACTATACTATCCCTTACGTACTTCTCGCTCTCTGCAATGCCGGGGATACCATTACGGAAGTGGACGTACTCAAACTTCTGGACGCCTTTTGGGTTCCGAGGAGGATATTCTGGACAGGTATTCGCATTTTCTTCAAAACGACCTTAAGGACAATTTCAAATAACTATTTAAAGGGCCATAATACCACCTTTCAACTATTGCATAATTTGACCTTTCTTTTATTGTAAGCGGACGAATTGTACATTGAACTTATATTTGGGTGTTATTGGTTTATCCAAAACGCCGCAACAAAAAGATGCATCTAACCCATTCTTTTGATATTATAGGTTGCTAATGACAGCTTACAATTTAAAATATAATTTTTGGTTAACTATTTTGGTATTTGAGTATTTTACAAATAAATTTTAACAAGTGCCAAACCTACATTGCTATGATGCATCTTGGATTTATTTTTTATGATTTTTAACTCATAAATGCATAAGTATTAGTCCTCTAAACTAGTACTCCAGCAGTTAATTAGGATACTTAAAGACGAGATTTAATGGATGCGAATGACCTTCTCTATTAAATGTCCTTAGATTTAATCTTAATTTTGAATGTTTTCTGTCCTCTTAAAGAAATTCAGATAAATATTCTTCCTATACATGCTTGTATTTAAATAAATGTATCGCCTTTAAAATTTATCGTTTCTATTCCACCAACTTGATTCCTTTTACCTTTAAACTCTAACAGACGTCCAAGCCTTTGTCGTTATGGCCTTAGCTTGTGCTAAGACACAACCTGGAAATTATGTTGACTCTGACACTCTCGAGGAATTAGTTATGGAGCTGAAGCAACACCAGTACAGCAATGGGACAGTAGAAAATCTTCAGACAACGGCTCTAGTACTACAGGTAAGAAAGTGAAACTATTGATGAGTTAAAAATATTGTAATTAAAGTGTCTCAGTGTACATGTAGTTTAATACACGTACTCATAAAATTGAGCTACTTACAGCTTTAACCGAGATTGTGTGCTTGGCCTCAAATTTATGATTTACATTTCGGTATAAAAACTTAATATTTTAATACTATCTATTATTTACAGTTTTCATGATTAATCTAATCAATTATATGGCAACAGCCTTTAACGATTAAATTTTCTAAATATGAGAGTTGGTGACTCCAATAGTAAAAGGCAGTAAATTCCTGACATACTCGGACGAAGTTGAGAGATGAGGCACAGTGAAGACAAATGGGTCACATATATAAGGGAGATAAGCGAACTACAGGTGTGAAACGGCTTAAGCATCAGTACAGGAACAAATTACGGGAACGTGTTGAGAGATAAACCATGGTGAAGACATCTGGGGTGAACATCTAAAAGATACAAGCGAGCACCGGACGCACGACGACTCAGTTGTCAGTTGAGAGACCAAATGCTGGAACATAGAAACAGGGCAGCTAAGGAAAAAAAAATAAAGAGGAAAAAAAAAAAAAAAAAAAATGTAAAAAAAAAAAAAAACAAAAAAAACAGAAACAAAAAAAAAAAAAAAAATATATAAATAAAAAAAAAAAAAAAAAAAAAAACATTATGTTCAGAAACTTCTCTTCCGGGTCTTAGAAATGGCAATCAGTTGTCACCTATCGGAATTTTCTCATCTCATTATCATCCCTCTCTACTTTTACCAGCTGATCCTCTCTCTCTCTCTCTCATTTGATTATGGCAAGATCTTTATTCAGACACAATCTGATTTGCCCATAGTAATAAATATAAGGTATAACCCTTTTGCTTTTTGCTTTTTATGAGCCTTCAGGATCCTACCCCAGATATATCCCAAGGTCCTATATTAATTTCACATGGAAACCTATTCAAGTTGCAGGTGGCTGCAGACATTCCGCTTGGCATTGATTGATAGAGGTGTCGGATGTCGCACTGATAGATATCGTACCAAATTATGTCCAACTGGCACGTTAGATCATCAAAATCCCGAGCTGGTTGGAGGGCCCTGCCCATAATGCTCCCAATGTACTCAATAGGAGAGATACCCCACGACTTTGCTGGCAAAGGTAAAGTTCAGCAAGCAGGAGGTCAAGCAGTAGAAACACGTGCAGTATGGAGCAGGGCATTATCTTGCTAAAATGTAACCCTATGATGGCAAGACATGAAGGACAATACAACGGGGTGTAGAACTTCGTTGACGTACCACTGTAATGTAAGGTGCTACGGATAACAACCAAAGGGGTCATACTATGAATAAAATGGCACCTTAGACCATCATTCCTAGTTGTTGTCCTGTATGCCGGGAGACAGTCAGGCTTGTATCCAACCGCTGTCCAGGGAGTCTCCAGACACGTCTTCGCTGGTCATCGGGGCTCATTTCAAAGCGGAACCCATCAATGAAGACTATTCTACTCCAGTAATATTTCAGTTCAAATGAACTCGATATCACCTCAAAAGGGCTTATCGGTCAATGATAGTCGGCGCAAGGGGCGCCGTGATCTCAGTCTCCTTTCTGTAAGCTGCCTAGTAATGGTCCTTGCGGTCACTGAATCTCTAGTTGCACTTACAATCGAAGATAATGATGCATCTGGGGATGTAAATGTCGCTCTGACGATTGCTCGGTAGTCACGTACTGTCGTTTTAATAGGCCGACCGCTTCCTTCTTGACGCTGCATTCGGCCATGGTTCACCAATTCCGGCCAACATTGTCTAATAGTAATATCGGTCTTGCTTAGATGTCCAGTGATTTGCCGATTAAACCAACGACTTCTTTGAGTTCAACTACACGTTTTCTTACAAATTCTAACATCTGCGGTTATCGTTTCGCACCTGTATGCAAGGCATAGTTACTGTCCACCTTATTACACGGAATGAAATTCGCGAAAAAATTATCACCTGGAATCGAAATTTCTCCACCTAAATATCCTGCCAGTTGCTCAGATAAGATGCGCTGAAGTGATACAGGTTCATTCATTGGCCGCCAAACTTTAAAATTTTTCATTTTCCGTCGAAGCCTGTATGCATATCCATTAGTGTCCAATTTGCATTACTTCTTCTCAACACGTCGTGGTATGTAGTTTTTTTTTATTATTTTGTTTAATATTGTATATTTATAGATATAGAAAAAAAGAAAAAGAGATATTTACTATTATTTACAAGTTCTTAAAGAGAACTTGAAAGCAAGTAAATCCCCCAAAGGAATCACTTTAAGCATTTTATGAAGTATTTTAAATTTTCTCTTATCTTAAAAACTTGAATTATTTATGCACTTCATGATTAGTTTTATCACTGACATTTTCTGTAGAGAATTCCATTCCAAGGTAAGAAATCATAGATTTGAAAGAACTTTAGACTGTTTAACTCCTTGACATATAATAACGTTTCGTACACGTCAGTCATTCCACATGCCAATGTAGACTTGATGTCTCTAAGACGTCGTACAGCATCATATTAAATCCTCTAATTATTTCATTCGGGCTTCGATTTTGTTTTAATTATGATGTTTAAGAAGTCAATAAAATAATATAAGAAGTGACACAAAGAAGTGTAAATAAATGTCAGTTCCTCTACCTATTCAACAAGGCTTTGAAATGGTTCATACTTTACAGATACAGTATTCCCTCGCCAGTTCGAACTTCACTTTTCGCGGCTTCAGTGCTTCGCGGGTTTTTCCAAAATATTCATCAAAAAATAAAAAAAAATACAAAAATACAACCATGTTGGCAGCTACATTGTGAAAAGGAGCGTTGTTTGATGTTGAGAAGGATCCCTGCCTGTCAAAGAGATCAGTTAACTCAGAATACATACCACGGTCTCTTGAGATGACAAAATCTGAAAGTAAGGAAGAAAATGAAGAGGAAGGCAAAGAACAAACTGAAAAGCGTGGCCTCACCCGGGAGAATCTGCAACAATTGTGCAACATGGCAAGAATTTGCACAAGACATTGATGACAATGTTTCGAGCTGTCGAGTTCAGCAATCGCGTTGTGTCCTTGTACAGTGGAATTTTGAAGGAAAAGGAAAAACAAAGACAACAACTACCCATCACCATTTTTCTCTCCAAGGTAAAGCCCCCTGGCTCTACCATCAGCACCTCCAGCAGAAGAGTCTCCAAGTGAGTCTAAAACTTCTACGAGTCAAGTGCGAGCCTCTCCACTGCTACAAACACAAGACTCTTCAGCAATGTTGATTAATGTTTATTACTCTATAAGTTTTTGTAATTAACCTTATTAATTTGCACTGACACGTTTAAGTACATACGTATACTTTTGTAATTTTTGTTTTAAATGTGTAAAGTATAAATACTGTTTACATATTTAAAACATTCGTGTACCTGCATACACGAAAATTCCTAGGGGCAAATCCTACTTCGCGGTTTTCAGCTTTTGGGGAAGGTTCAGGTCCCCATTAACCACAAAAAATGAGGGATCACTGTATATATATTATATACTATATACTATTACTTAATTATTGTCCATTAGCATCATATATGAACCTTATTAAATATTACATAGCAATGCAAATCTGAAAATGAAATGTTCTGTTTCCAAGCTTCCATACAACTTTTGATTTATTCCGAATTAAATAGTATTTTTTGAGTACATCAAATTCCGTTTTATTTGTATGTCTACGACTTAAATAAATACACTGGTGTGCAAAACTTAAGTTACAGGTGGGAGTTTTGCTATAACTCCACGAGAAATCATCCGAGAGACATGAAATTCAAAAATGAGGGAGAATATTATGTACTTAAAGGATGACGAAAGCATTGACGCTCAAAAGGGAATATAATGCATACGGTATGGAATCAAACAAAAACAAGGTTTATTGAACGCATAGTATCGGGACTCATGATTGTCTATCTAAGAGGAAGCACATGTTTCTTAATATGGGATATATCCTACCCTAAAAGTAATGGTTACTTTGGACCGTCTCCCAGAACCAGCTTGTCCAACATTTCTTGTGGTAGGAGTGCCCATTCCGCAATCAACATCTGTTTGATTGGTTGGGTGTTCTCAGAAGGATGTAAGCGTGCTGCAATGCGTCTCCCCAAAGCATCCCACACATGTTCGATGGGATTTAAATCAGGGTAGTACGCTGGCCAGTTCATTCGAATGATATCTTCACTTTCCAGTAGCTCCACAATGGCCAAAAAACCCACCTGTTGCTTAATTTTTGCACACCAGTGTACTTTTTATTAGTTATAACCGATATTCAAAAGCATGGATATCCAATATTGGTTCACATGCTTGTAAAAGGCATTTCCTATGGAACACTCGTTAACAAGAGAGTATATCTTTCTAAGTAACTAATCTGAGAATGTTAAGGAGTATATTCTCAAAAACAAACAGTAATCACTGACAACATGGATATCAATACTGTTTCAGGCGTTGATAGCAGCAGATCAAAATCCAGAAGCGAACACTTTCGACGAAATGAAAGCCTTGCAGCAAATATACGATATGCAGCAACCCGACGGTTCGTTCGGCAGTTTGTTAGACACCTACTACGTGCTTCCAGTGTTGCACTGCAGAAGCCTTGTAAACATCAGCAGTGACCACTGTGAGTTCTCTGAATTAGACGGTAAGTTCAAAAATCAACTCAAATTTCCTGTTATTTGACAAATTAATCTCTAGTGCACACACTAAGGAAGTAATGCACTGAGGCATAAATGACGGATATCGTATATGAGTTAAAATGTTTTGATGCTCAATAACACTTATTCCTTTAAATTTGAGTTTAATTTAAGAAATTTGAGTGGAATTTAAAGTTTTAAATTTGAGCAAAATTCTACGGTAATCCAGTTCTACTTTGATTGTCTCACAGCTTTACAAAAAGTAGTAATGTTAGTTGTGGTAAAAAGGGCAGAATAGATTCACTTCCGTTCATATTCAGATAATGTAATATTGTGAGTTGGGCTGAATATCGTGAGATATCATTTGATGTAAGAAAAGGATATTTATTTTTACTCACTGCTTTTCAAAGAATTGCAGTGTCGCTGTGTTGCTTCATACGCAATTTCGAAAAGGCAAAATCGATTCATGTTTCGTTCACATTCTGTTAAAGTAGTAGTATGCGTTGAGCTGAATGTCGTAAGATGTCATTGAATGTCAGAAAATGACATTTATTTTTAACAATATTCATAGATATCGCTGAATATTATTAAGTATTAAGCATAAGCTTCATATAAACTGTAGCAAATAGCCGAGCTTCATCCGATGGACAAAAATTGTGGTGACGTAAGCGGGCTAACAATTGGTTCATTGACATCTCTCAACTTCTTAAGTATTTATCACACAAGATGAACATACTAATAACCAATTCGTTCGATCCGTAGTAGCTCAATCGGCGAAGTCAGAGATCTCGTAACTGATAGGTTGCAGGTTCGGGACTCGAGCCAGCGTAAGTCGAGCCAGTGTGTTCGCTAAAAGTGACTGGGTTACAATGTCCTCCAAATTCTCAACATACCTCTGTTGGTGGCAGTCCAAGCCTATGGTTCTTCTTCTTGGTCCCTGCTTAAAAATTAAAAGTAACCAATTCTCGTGTGATCAGTTTTAACATGTACCGTTGTGTGATACCATTGTGTTCATAATCATAGTCACTGGTCTTATTTCAATGTGTTTTTGTATTGTATAATCTTCTGCCCAAAGTCAAGCATTTCCTCTTCTCTTCTCCGTTCTCTACCTTAAATAATTAAACTCTGTAAAGATCAAGCGAATTCAATAAAATGAACTTATGCATTATCATTGTGATGAGGTGATTTAGATCAGTTATATAATTGATTCATTCATACAAGAAGTAAAATACTCGGGATCTAAATCTGACCTCATCATATCTTTGTAAAAAGACAGAGCACCATAAAATTCTATTCCACGGATATTGTTGTCTGGCACGGTGGTCTCGGGAAGGGTTCTGACCCCAGTCCCAGATTAGAATCCCGTCTCCGTACTTGACATTAAATAAGAATGTACATATGAGGAGTTATTTATGAGACCCTAACGGACAGTGCCTAATTATAAGGGATAAGGTTTTCCACGTTGGATGTCTCATTTCGAGATTTAAGCAGACCAGTTAGATTCTTACAAATATCCCGATTGGACGATAAGAAGAAAGAGGGGACAAGGATGAAATTAATAAAATAAGAAAAATCTAAAATTTTAAAGGTGTTTGATAGTCGAGACGAGGAGAAAGTCCGACGGAAGGTATTGGGAAGTCCAACAGAAGAGGTTCGGGAGTCGAGTAGACTAGACAAGTCCGACGGAAGGTGTTCGGTAGTCCAGACGAGGAGAGAAGTCCGACGGAACGTGTTCGAGAGTCCAGTCAAGTCTGACGGGAAGTGTTCCTGTATCAAATAGCACGACCACACCCCAAACACTCAGGAGGAAGCCCCTGACCAGACCGACGGAAGATCCATAGATACCCAATCCTGATCAGCCATAGATACCCATCAACCAGCAGTGTTCCGGGTACACCATTTTAACTCCCCAAAGATACCCCCTTTTACATACATTTTGAGATTACGTCCTCTCTCTTATGATTATATAACTACTTAAGTATTGAAAAAGTATTGTTAGAACTAATTTAGAAGGTGTTGATAAAGGATATTTTATGAAAATTAGAATCAATTTATGTGTACATAGATGTTTATATATTATAATAAATTTACTTTTTTATATTAAGCTAGTTTCAGATGCTTTTAATTTAGCTTTTAGTTTATTTTCATATCTTATGTCTGTAGTTTCTCAGAACCTGTGGTTAAATTTAGTACTAAAATACTTTTACACAACGCAATCAAAATAAAATCCCACTATACATTTGATCACAGGTTAATACTCAAATAAAAACGAGGACTACACGAAAACTATTACTAGCAACACCAGAACTAGAGGGCTTGGCCCAGGGTGTTATGTTACAAACTCATCCTGTGAGAGCAAATTCGTTCTTTCCACCCTAGCGGTGCTCATTAAATGAAATGCGCTCTCCTTTGATTTAGTACGAATAGCTTATGGCTTAAATCATGATTTGTTTGTCCGTGTGACATCAGAAACAACAACAACTACATTAAGAAAAACATTCAAAAAAGTAAATTTCGTAAAAACTGGCAAATTTATTAAATTTCATTTTTAAAAATATTTCTCTAATAATCAATACAAACAACTCTTTTAAATGCTTTATTTTAAATAAATTCCAATTTTAATTCTACATATGTTGGTCAATATCGGTTGATGTCCAACATTCAGCGATATTCAGAATTTTGGCTATCATTTGCACGACATTGACCGACATATTTTTGCTACCTAGAATATGCATATGAATAACGGACAATGACAATGTATGTAAATTTATTATCGAAGCACAGGTTTGAAACAAGCAACAGTGCAAATAAAGGCAAACAATTATAAATAAGGTTTACTAATAATTGCCTGTTAGTTGATGTACCATGAAAATAACTTAATAAAGAGTAAAAATGTAATAAATTCCAAATGAACAATGTAAATAGTTAGAATAAACAAAGCTATCTAATCGTTTAGGGGTACCAATAATTTATTTATAACCATTATTTCATTCAGGAGCTGGTTCAAGTAAATAATGATTAAGTTGGGATAACTTATTTACTTAAGTAGGTATATTAAATATATTAACTTATATAAATTAACACTAATCTTCATCGAACACTATTATATTTAAATTTCTTTCAGTTAAGTCATAAAGTATAATGTTTTAATGATAACTTTTCAACTTTTTTGGTCTCTTTGAGTAAGCTAATTGAAGTTCTAGGCAAAGTTTCTATATGATATGTTTAAACATCTTATACCCTAAGGATGGTGATATTTTCAAGGTGTTCAAATATATGTTTCTTTTTAATTCTTTTTTTTTTCAATATCCCAGAAATTTCTGCGCTGGAAGAACTACGTTACAGAAGTGGTCCCAAAATAAGTGTTCGATACTCGCTGTGGATCGGGAACGACAAGGATTTGGTGAGGAATCTGGGACTCCGCGTTCCAGCGAACATGTCCTTCTACAGTACAATGGAGTTAGCGGCAGAGGTCGACACCAGATACAGGTATTATTCCTTTAAAAAACGCGCCTTATATAATACATACCTTTTTGTTCCAGGTAAAGCATGGTTGTAGTGCTTATACCTACATGTTTCAGGGTTTTCTCTAGAAACACCGGCCTCCACTATCAGACGCTGGACTTAATATGAAAATTTCAACGAAAATTAATTGGTACTCTATAAAGGTATTGTTGAAACGACAGATTTGGGCCAAAAATATGAAAAGATTTATGTTTTGAAAAAACAATCAAGTTAGATACATGTTTCTTTATCAAAAAACATTTTTCTAATAACAGGGTTATTTTACTGCACTGAAACCAGTTTTTACCCAGGCACCCTTATTTTACACTTTTAAAAATAACACTTTAGTTTGACGATTAACGTTGGGTACTTTGGGGAACAAGTATGGGTAACTTTTGGCTTAAAAGTCAAATCTTTTCACTTTTTGTTTAGTATTTAGTTACTAATTCAGAATTGAGATAATTCTATTCTTAGGATCCATATAAATGACATATTCTGACATTTACCTCATTTTTTAGAAGTTTGATATTCCCAGTATACGAAAATCGGTAGACACTGTTGTTCAAATAAATATATTCTTTTGTCATCCTGAAAAATTTTTATCAATGCTAAAAAATAATAAAGTGCGTATCAAGTCTATATTCGAAAAATTATGTGTTGGAGGAATAAAAACAGAACATTTCCAGTAAGACTTTTAAAGTACCAAAAATGCACTTTAACCCTTTGACAGTTTCATTTTTTTCCAGAATTCGGTCAAAAAAATGTCACATTTTTTATTACATTTTTTTGTTTATTTTACATTTTTCAATAAAGACATGTTATTAAAATTAACACTTCTAATATTTTTAAGCATTTATTACAACTTTTTTTTTGCTTCTACGAAAGCATCATAGAACTGAAATTTACCTGTAGTCTCATCGATATCCAAGTTCATTTTTGGAATTCCAGTGAAAGCAAATCTAGGAGGCGGATCCGAAAGATTATCACAATTAGTTTTAAAAAAATTGTCTTGCTTGACTGATTCCATCTGTACTACTATCAGAGTCACGACTATCCAGGTCATCTAGTAAACTTTCGCTACTATCATTTACAGATAATTCAGTTTCTGATTCCGAGTCACAGTTCAAATCACAAGAAATTAGCTCCATACGCTCTGAATTATCCATTATTTAAAAGTAAAAATATATTACTCAACTCTTATGTGAATAAAATTATTAGGCGGTTAGTAAAATATAAGCAGAAAGCTATATACTAAAAAGATAACAATTCGTCTTCTGATACAAAACATGCGAAAAAACCCGCACTTTTGAACCAATCAGAGTAGAAAATACAATAAACTGCAAACTATCATTTACTGAACCATCTATACGAATAATTTGTTACTAAAATTGGAAAAAATACGGTCGAAACAGTGCAAGCGAAATAGAAATCAGGTTGCCCGTAAGCCGTACGGGCAAATCAGTAAAGGTTCGAAAGCTGTGCCCGTACAAAGGACTATTAACTGTCAGTGTGGTGCCCGTTTTCAACCATTTCTTTTATTTCGCCTGTTGGGAAGTAATTACCTCGATATACAATGCATTCCGTCACGCTCTCGACAAAAATGACCTCTTATTAGCTGAAATGTCCAACTCAATCTCCCCTTCCATGCTTTCGTGCTTCAATTTATATTTTTTCCAATTATTTGGATTTCGTATCATTCCGCTACTTTGCTCTCGCTTATTTTGTACTTTGCGTAATGTTCTGTCTTGTTTGTTATAAAAAAATGAAAAATGCTAAATAAAAATTTTAAAATTTTGTAAAGTACAAAAATATATCTTTTTGTTAGTGTCGTCACTTTTTGCTTATTTTTAATATTTTTTGTACCAAGTTGCATTTGTTATAGTCCATTTAACTTTTTTTGTGTATTTATGTATTTTCTGAGCTTCACGTTGTATTGAATACTATGCATTGCTGTTAACCATATCTACTGGTCATACTCAAGGTTCCAGTCTAATTATCCCCTAATTAGACAAAACGTTGGTTACTCATAATTTTTTATAAGAACTTTCTCACCTCCTCGCTTCCTTGTGAGCTGGAATGTATTAAATTTTTGTTTGGTTTACGTTTTGCCTACAGACCTAAATTCATGTTTTGATCTGTTTTACGTTCGGCGGTTAAAGTGAAGACTTTCCACTTCGCTAAGTACTCCGTAAAACCCAATTACATTTGTTGAGGCTAGCGCTTCCCCGGCTGCACTTTCCGATAAACCGTGCGCCTCGTTTCTATACCTGATAGCCTATTGTTACTGGAGCAGGTATCTTGGGTTCGCTGATATGCTTAATTGGCCGACAATTAAGGACTAACGATGAAATCCTTGACTAACCATTTATTTACAAATTCTGTTAAGACATATGTACACTCAACATCTTCCGCCTAAACATGGCTGAAATAAGACTGAGGAAAAAAAAAAACGAATTGTGCCTAGCGGAAAACACCTCTCTCGGTCTCAGCTCCTTTCAGAAGAATGTCCGTTCTGCGTCGTTCCGAGCGGGCATCTCTCCACTCCTTTTTACGAGGGCCGGGGTGGAATCCCCCCCTTCTTGGTCAAGCTTTCGCCTCCCTGGGAAAATGTCTTTCTCCGCAGCTGGCGCGGGCGGCATTCCTCGCCCCCTCCTGTTGAATTTTCACCTCCCTGGAACAGGGCTTGCCCACCCTCTCTCGGGGTGTCCGTCTTCGGCAGCCGAAAAAAAGACAGGGGCCCATGTAACACCAACTCGAGTCTTGAGTCTAGTATTACAACCTTGACCTTGACCTTGGTTTCGTCCTCCACCCGGAAATCTCAGTTCTATCCCCCTCTTTTGGTCTTCGCCCTTGGGATTATTCAATGGTCTACATCTTGGTGTGCATCTTGAGCGGGAAAATCAATTTCTTTATTAAACTTTCCCGACGGTTGATACAAACACTTCTTCAAACAATTGCATCGTCTGATACACTCAGAAGTTCGAATGTTGTGGAGCTTTTCCATCCACCGGTAGATGGGTAGCACTCTAATGTCCGAACAAAACTGTGACACGTCTTTCAATCCTCTTTAGCCGGCACATAAATTTAAACATTCCGTTCTGCACTTGTTATTCTCTGTATAGTACCAGGTGGCTATAATTAAACTGACAGTGCTCACAGTGTTCTGTAGCGCGATCTATTTGCGAGAATGACGCCACATTTTTTAGGAAGATTAAACAAGACGGGGGACGAAGGATTCCGCGAAAATACAAATTACTTCCAAAAGTTACCTCTAGGGGAATGTTGAATCTCCAGTGGCAACAGAATAAAAACGCCAAGCTGTGGGAAGCGTCGCGTCCAGAAAAAAACAAAAATAAACTTTGAACATTTATTCGTAGAAGAATTATTCGTCGCTTTCATACGAACCGGAAGCTTAATTCTAAATATTTTGTATTTGAGTTAGATAATTCTGTTATTATTTGTTATCCTATGTTATTCTTAATTAAATCTATGTTATTCCTTATTGAACTTTATTCGTAATTTTAAGGAATATTTTATTAGTTGTGGAAGGATATAAACTATTAAAGATACCGTATTCTAAATAGTAGTCTTATATTTTTTAATGGATTTTGTGTGTGTTGAGCTGAAAGTTGGCCATCCGGAAAATGGGAGGAGGTAAGTAATTACCTTTCTCATATCAATCATATTTCAATAATTACTATTTATTCTTATTCGCTTTTTGTGGAGTTAAATTCTCCAGGGAATATTTGGCGCTGTGTTATGGAAAATAGAGTATTAACAAATGCAAAATAATACGGAATAAAATTACCTTTTATTATGCACATTTTCTGATTTAGTTCAAGTGAAATATGGCAACACTTTTAAAAAAGCTTAAAATCTACATATACACCGATAAAGTCTCGTGATCTGCAATATCACGTATGCTGAGCAGAAGAAGTTCTTTATTCAAATTTCACGTTACAACCATTGGCACAGTTAAGAAATTAATTTCCGTATTGATTTGCATTTGTTAACACTCTATTTTCTATTACACAACACCAAATATTCCCCTAGCGTTGACTTTTGGAACTAATTTGTTTTATCGCGGAATCCTTCGTCTCCCGTCTTGTTTAATCTTCCTACAAAAAGTGGCGTCATTTTAGCAAATAGATCGCGCTACAGAACACTGTGAGCACTGTCAGCTTAATTATGGCCACCCGGTATTTTAATGTTTTCATTGTGCTTTTAAATTGAAATAAAGCGAATAATAGGTAAGATCCAGGTGTTGATGAAGCCTGAGTCTGCTACCAAAATCAGAAAAATAATTTGTTTAGCTCATTAAACTTGAGCATGACTTTAAAATACGAAATATATCTGTAGATACAATTCGCCCGGTGTGTTAAAAGTGGGGGCTAAAATTTCCTCATATCCTCTCCCACCTCTTTCAAAAACCAGCTTCTTTTCCTGAGGAAGGATAACTGGGAAGGGAAGATCACCTTGGACATGTGAAAATATCGTTACAGTAAGGGAATTTCTCCTCTGACCTAGCCGAAGCCATATAGAAACTAATGACGAAGTCGCCTAGACCGCAACCACAACAACTATAAAGATACTGTTGACCTACGAGAGGTTCCGTCTTGGTTCGAGAATTAATGTGGTCAACCCCAGTGAGGAACAAGCTCTACAGAGGCAAGTTCTGGACTACCAGGGAAGAAGAAGAATAAAGATCACTCAGGTGAAGCCCGGGCTCGTGACACCTGTGTATACCTAAAGGAGGTACACCCCTGAGTTTGTCTCTCATTTAGCACTACTCAGAGGGCACATACGGCTTGAAGCTCGTGGTCGCAGATTCGAGAGACGTTGCCCCTCCCCTATATCGTTACAGTAAAGAAGATAAATTCCTATTACTTTTTAACAGAGAAAATTAAAATTTTCGATAAAGGGTCCCTTTAGTCAGGTACTTTACCATGGTTGTCCCTTTTTACGAGTATTAAGGTAAAACCTACAAAGCGTCTAGGCCAGCCGCAAGTATAAGTGGAGTACTCGTGAGAAAATACAAAATTGAATAAAAAACTAATTTCTTCTGCTGAATATTTTTCTTTTCATTTTCAATATAAATAATGGTGTAAATAGGAAAATAAATTACTAATTAGGCAATCATGCCAAAGGGACTACATTCGGTCGAATATTTGGACTTTTGGACTTTCAAGAAAAATGGTGTTCGAATTGGTGCAGAAGATATTAAACTCCACATTCCTTCTTCCTTGCTCTCTCTTGAGAGGGTCCACAGATCTCCCGAAAAAGTTCGTTGGACAGCGTTGCCTTGGCCGAAGATGTCTACTCTACTGTTAGCAACCCCTCTTGACAACTGGAACCGAAGGAGGGTCACTCACTTTGCTTTCGCCTCTAGGTCAGTTTCGCGCTGGCGTTGTTGATCTGTAACTATTTGTTACAACGGGTTCCATTGTATATTACAAAATTTCCTTCTACATAATATTAAAAATATCCCTTTACTATACTTACTATACTTTCTTTTACATAATACTAAATATCAGCTTCCAATCATTTGAATCTTTTACCATATTGAGTTAATATTACTGCAGATTCGAGTACGTCGTGAAGAACAGCAAGCCTTACGTGAACGCCATTTCTGGTATCAAGGACGATCCTGAGAAAAATAAATTTTGGTTCCTCTACACATTCGTCAACGGAAACCCAGTTCCTTCGCAGGAAAGTAAGTCCAATTAGTACTAATATTTAAGCAACAGGAAGACTTTAGTGTTAGTGATTGCTACTGATTTTTACCTAGAGTGTGTATTGTTTAACCTGTAATATGGATATTCACGATTGTGGCCCTCTTTATGACATTTGTAGAGCTTACAATGTTGTGAATACCATCTAGGATATCTTCTCGGCTTTAGACCTCTGGAATTGCATTCTTTATCAAAATTTGCCTAAATTAAACCACAGATGTATTTTTTTTAACAGTTAGAAAATTATATTGCATTTCTGGCTTAGTGTTCGGAAATATGGCAAAAAATAAGAGATACATTAATGACTATGTGATTTTTAGGTTGA